>JAXRJS010000089.1:0-462500 GCA_037127375.1 Dione juno | reverse complement strand
AACAGGATGTTAAAAATATAATAATAATAAAAAAAAAATTGTTCAAGGTTCTATTTACTTAATGTGAAAAATATGATTAAATTAAACGTAATAGCGTAAAATATATATTATATTACATTATATTGTGTTCAATAGGTATCAGAACTAAAGAAGCTCCGATCTCTGGTGAAGGACTCGGACCCGATACAGATACTGTCGGTGGCTCAGTTCCGTCCGGAGAAGAACCATCCTCTGATGTTACAAGCGATGTACGAACTGCGGAATTTGCTCAAGAACAATGAGATGCTGTGGAATAAGGTGAGTTTCTGTTTCCACTGCTTATGTATTATATTTTAGTATAAAACACTTTTTTTTTTGGCATGTTATTTTAATAAAGTTCATAGATTAATAATATAGTCCCTCCACTTCATCGTTAGGGGGATATACTATTCTGCCACAGATAAAACAATACACATAGCACAGAGTACACAACCTCAATTACCCCCAGATAAGGCTGGTGCTGGTGGGGTCGTGCCGCAACCCCGCGGACGAGGAGCGCGTGCAGCAGCTGCGGGACCTCGCCAAGCACCTGGCGCTGGAGAACAGCGTCGTCTTCTGCGTCAACGCGTCCTTCGCGAGCCTGCTGCATCTGTACCAGACCAGCTCCATGGCCATTCACGCCATGTGGAACGAGCACTTTGGAATTAGTCAGTTTGGCGTCTTGATTATTTTTTTATGAAATTGAGATGTCAGCTCAGTTAACCCGAGAGCGTCCCGCAGGCGTGGTGGAGTGCATGGCGGCGGGGCTGGTGACGGTGGCGCACCGCTCGGGCGGGCCGCGCGCCGACGTCGTGCGGGAGGCGGGCGAGGGGGAGGGGCAGGGGGGGCGCGCACCGGGTACCTGGCCTGCGAGCCCGACGAGTACGCGCGCGCCGTGCTGGAGGCCGTGGCGCTGTCGCCGGACCAGCGCCGGCGCCTGGTGGAGGCCGCCAGGTGCGCCCTCTCTGTACTCACCTCTCACTGTTTTATTTTACTATTCCTATCATTTTATTACTACCTTGTATATTTGTTTTATTTTCAGAGCCTCAGTCGACCGTTTCTCGGAGATGGAGTTTGAGAAAGCATTCATTAGAGCGACAGAGCCTCTGATAAACTTAGTGATATAATATATATATATATATATATATATATATATATATATATACCATATATGTATGTATGTACAATATATGTATATATATATATATACTTTTTCAATATATTTATGTTTTAAATGCATTTATATAAGTTGAATTATTGAAAATATATACACACTGCACTGCTGTGTAGTAGTAATTGAATGTATCATTATTAATCACCATTGTCATTCCACTAACACAATATGGTCTAAATTTTAATTGTGTAAAATGAGATTGAAAGTACGAATCCCTCTCGGGGGGAATTTTATATATTCTCTTGACAAAGCATCAATGGCTAAAGCTAATCTTTCTCCTAGTGACTATGGGACGGTAGCTGCATATAATATAACCGTCTGGGCTCATTTTGAGGAGCTCCAGTCGTAGACGTACAGAAAAATAAAGAAGATTCTTGATTGCAATTCTTCTTGAAAGCATTATTTTATCATAGCTGTTGTTAAGTTATAAGGTTATATTTTTTAGCTCTTTATGAGCGTTTGTGTAGGATTAAATAATAAATTTTAGCAAAGTTACAATTTGCTTTTATTTGTTTATTTTTTTATAAAACATAGTAATGTTTAATGTATTATAACATAAAAATAACACATATATATATAAAATTATTCTTAATTATGATAACAAGCTGATGCACTCAATGTGACTTGATATTATAGAAAATAAAAAAAAAAAAAACATAATAATGGCCATATTATCAAAATTCTATGTATAAAAATATTTACAACCCAGTTAAATACTTTTTTTATCATTAAAAAATTAAAAAAGAAGTTAAAAGAAATACAAAAGCCACATTGAGTATTATAATACAAAAATTTGAGAGGAATGTCCATAATATTTTACTATTTGTTTATGTTGAGACACATCCCACCCGGTCTCGAGGAATTATCCGTAACTCTGATCCATGCTTGAGGAAGACATTGCCTGAAAATAATATTAAATTTAAATATTAAGTGTTGTGAAAGAGGTAAAAGAGGCCGTCGTAGCATAGCATCTGACTGTAAACGCGATAATTGTGGGTTCGATTCTCAGTCAAGGAAATTAATGATTTTGATTTCTTTGGGGAGGCATTGAGTTCAGCCGGAGTGTCTCAACACTCGGTTCCCTCTGTCTATAGTGCAGTGCTATGTGCGGGAAATAGCGTGAAGCTATGTTGTTTATTATAACATATTATTTTAAACTTAATTAAGCTTATTTTATACTATTATACTAGAATTCTTCTTGAAAAACGGCCTCGGAAAGAAGTTAGAAAAATTCCTTGGTAATTGAATTTATAGAATTTCTTATCGCATTTATTACTTTAAAAAATAATTTAAAATAACTAAATGATTTTATATAAACTAGCAAATTGATAAAATAAATTAAATCAAACTGAAAACAATAATTTCAGGATAGCATTAAGAGTATAGCAATTTATAAAAAACACAATTTTCGCTTCCACAAACAAGAAACCTTCAACCAATCGTACCAGCAGTCTGTTGCGGGTTAATGCCGATACCGTCATCAGTTATAATGGCGCTGGTAGCGGGTTCCACGCGGAACTCCTCAGCTGCGAACTTTAGTACTGCTGTGAATGGTGTTGCTTCTGGTACGCTCAGGCTGTATGGATAAATTATGAACATTATTGTGATATAGTTATTTGGAAAGAGTACGTTTAGTTTAAGTGTTTACAAAAACACATAGTAACGAAAGAAGAAGGTATTCTATCCATGAGAAAGAGCAAGTACTATGCAGCTGCTTAATTGGTTATTAAATTATGGGTTGATGCTTTGTTGTTGTTATATATATATATATATATATATATATATATATATATATATATATATATATATATATATATATATATATATATATATATATATATATATATATATATATATATGTATATATATGTGTATATATTAAAAATGCAAAGCTTGGTGGAGAGGAGGAGGAGATCAAAAAACAATTTAAAAAAGTATGAATATAATTTTATTTGCTTATGTTCATGATATGTTTTCCCAGAATGAACGATCTTGATTCATTTCAATTATAACATCAAAAAATTCTAATTTTAAATTGTCATCTTTAAAAATTACTCTAATTATCGATTTTAATTCAGAAAATGTAAGATTAACATAAAAATATTCCATTGACATGTTTTCTTTGATCAAATGTCCGCAATCTATTAAAAGTTTAGCAACACACCTAAATATATTGGCATGATTTAAACATATTTTAATTAGCACAGCCTCGTCGGTACCAAAGAATAATTTCCAGAATTTCTGACTGACCATCCAATTACTCTTATTGGAAGCAAACAATTCAAATGTTTCCAAAACAGTATTTACTTCACTATGATATTTTATATCTTTATTCAGTAAACTTATTAACAACATGTCAAGACTATCTCTAGTGCAATTATTTAACATTTCAAGTATGAGTTTTTTTGAATTTTTTGTATCAGAAATTTCCATTAAAAATAATGTACTTTTAAACTCTAATAATATTACTTTAGGAAATTCATGCAAGTTTTTCAAAAGTGTCTCTTTGGAAGCTGCTTCTAGAAGAAAATCATTTAAGCACATCTCTAGCTTGTGTTCAGAAAATAATTCAATAAATATTGAGAATGCCTCGTCCATTAAGGATATATTTGATGATGAATTAATTATCTTTTTCAATATATATTTTGGTGGATCTGAATAGCATTGCTTAAAAAATAGACTTGATGCATTCTGTTGTTTATTTACAATAGTCAAAAATTCATCAATAACACTCTTTTCATGAAGTTTGTCTAAACATTTTTCTATATGTTGTGATATTAAAAACGAATTTCTAATCTCTTCTAACGTAGTATTATCACTGGGCCAGTCACTTGATAGGCACAAATTTATATAGTCTTGAAAAAATTTAAGAAAAGGGGGTATTACAGCCATATCAGACGATGTAACTTCAAAGTAGATGCCCACGAAATTTCAGCATCTGGCAAACAAAAACGAATAACTTTTTAATTAATTCTCATATGAAATAAAACTTAATTACAAAGGCAATTTGCTAAGTTGAAGTTACAATCATCTTATGATAATTTATTTATGAGCGAGGCAACTTACACTTTGAAAGGAAGTTTGGGATCCGAAGTCAGGGTTATCTTGAATGTAACTTTAGACCTAAAAAGTAAATTGATCTGTATTGAACACATCTTGATAAATCTTATAGTTTAGAGTTTCCTTAAATTTATAAGAGTACTTACATGTTTAATTAGATAATGAAAAACAATATTTCGATAGTTGCTCAGCAAACGAGAATTGAAAGTCTGTCACATAAGTCAGCTGTCGTCGTCAGTGACGTGACACCTCACACTTGACAGTTTTGGATTGATAATCTTTATACGCAGAAAATAATTAGACTTCACTACAAAATAAAAGCTTTCAACTTTAATTTATTATATTTATATGTACAACATGCTATGTACAATAACATTTACACTTAAAAATGTTAATAGATTTCTATAATACTAATATTCACATACTTCCTATAGTTTAGTCTCAACATCATTCTAGTTATTTATCCATTTATTTTCTATAAAACATAAAAATTATAAATTTCTTATAATGCTTACTTGAAACAATTACTTATTATAATGTCTGTTATATGGGTTTTTAAATAAAAATGATATTAAATTTAAAAAAAAATTGTGATATTTATAAATATAAATAACAAAATCAAATCAATATAGTAATATAACTGCAGACCACTTATATAACTTACGACATATAAAATATAGAAACTACTTACTTAAATTATAAAATTCAATAAATTGATAACAGAATAATTAATACAATAGAAATTGCGTAAGCGTAAAGTTGATATTGTCACTTGTCAGTAATTCAGTTGACGTTTGTTATTTCAGGAGACTTGTTTAGATTTTCGCGAAAACATCAAACTTATTGATTATTGGAAAATATTAAATAACAATGTTGTTTAAAACAAATCTGCTGGAAACTATAACCATACTATCTAGTAGTGGTACAATTATATGTATTATATTGAACTATCTAACAAATATATCGCCAATTACTGGAGTTTGGTTTATTACTTACCTCCTTTTCCTGTTTATTGCGTCGGTGTTTGGTAGTTTTAAACTAATCCAATGGTTACTTCATCAAAATAAACCTTTAAAATATAACTTGGATGTTGTCGTTAAGCAATATCCGTTTCTATCGTTTATTTCTGATATTATACCGCAAATAAATGGAAGACCGAAAAGGGAACCAATTATGGAATATGATACAAATCAGTTAAGCGTGATAACTACAGTGCTAGAAAGAAAACTGGTGTCATCATGGTATGTTGCATACATATCAGAGGAGATTGGATTTCCGTTTGCATGCAAGCAAATGTTAGATCAAATGATTGCTAAAACTTTCCAGGTACTTTAAAAGTTTGAAATAAATATTTTTTTTTATTTTATATTTAAATTGAAGTAAATCTTGCTATATTATTCAATTTATTATTCTCTATATTCATTTATTATATAAAAAATATTATTCTATCTTTGTGTGCAATAAAGTTTTATTAGTGTATATAACTATTTTCAGATATGCAATAAAATAGAAACTAAAGATGTATATGTAGATCTCTGTGCCATTCTTATTAGCCACCTAAAAGAATATAAAAAAGCTGTTAAAAGACATGAAGCCACACCAGATTGTTCTATTGAAGATTTATATAAAAAGACTCATCCTATATTTAATAATAATAACAAAAAAATTACTTCAGCTGACCATTGTATTAATATATTGAGAATAATTTTAAAAGAGCTAGTACCGTGGGAGCTCTGGGATACACCTTATTCTGAATTACTTGTAAGAATATTGGCTAAGAAGCTAGATACTTTTATTGATACAACTATTGCTAATCCAGTTTGGCTGAATGATAAATTACTTACAATTCTTTTAAATGAAGAAAGTGAGACAAAAAATGCAGGTACTGATAAGCAACGTGAAGAATCAGAAATGGAGAAGCCAAAGGGAGAATTTAAAGAAAAACCTCTAAAACCCTCTATCAATCACAATGGTCAAATACCTGAAATACCAAAAAATGTAATTGAAGAAAAAGAAAATGATAAAGAAAATGGTCCAATATCGCAAAATGAGATTAAACCAGTGGAAATCAAGCCAGTTCTACGGCAGAAAAGGGGCAGACAGGGAAGGAATGAAGTGAAAATATATGATAGGATTATTGAAGGTATGTATAAAATAGAATGTGGCTTAAATAAAATGAATGAGGTTTTTAGAATATTATTTATTAAGAATCCATTTATATATACATATGTTGACAGTGCCTGTATGTTATGATTATATATTTTTTAGTTACAATAGCTATGTTTAATATTTAAGTTTTAAGTATTTTCTAGAGCATTTTTGTATTCTCGGTTAACCTTCTAACAATTATATTTTAGGTAGTGTTAAAACTTGGGAGACAGACATGGATTTGCAATGCATAAGCGTTGGTCAGGATTTGTTAGCCAGTTTGGACGAGATGACCATCAGCAGGCTGTGGGGGAATGAGGATATTGATCACAGCCCTAATTTGAGGGCATCTCCGCAGCCACTATGGTTTGGTATGTTTTTTTACATAAGGAAGTTAAGAATTTATACAATTTATTAGTTTAAAAATAAAAAAATAATACACTAACACATCATCTTTAGATAATTGAAAATGTTTAATAGAAAATATTAGATCTCATGTTGTCTATAATGTTGAAAAAGCATTGATTTCTATAGTCCTCGTACTTTGGGCTAACAACTAGACATTAGGATATATTAGTGTTAGTTTATGTCTTCTGAAATAAAATGTATATTTTTGATATGAATCACTCCAGAAAATATCTTAATCTTTGTTTAGTGATTTGACTATTTATTATTTGTCTTACTCTACTTATACTTTACTTTATACTTTATAAACTTGTATTTAAAATTTACTATATAGTGATATATACTTTTAAATGTAAAAGTATTTAAGAATTCCATTTCAATATTGAGGAAGACATTACTTACATTGGTCATGATTTTATATATATATACTATTCAAATTGACACCGGAGTGGAATTCAAGGAACACAATTACAGTATAATTTAGACATGTTTTATTAGACAAGTTTTATCATAGGCTTTATTAAAACTCCTTGTCAATACTCCTTTACTTCTACTCCTCCAGGTGAAGAAGACTCACTAGACCTGGAAAATGAACCAAAGAAGTCATCCAGCCCGAAGCCCACGGACGCTCTACTCAAAGATCTCCAAACAACCGTCAACCAGGCGAAAACAAAGATTGGGGACCTGCAGGTCTTACACGTAGATGTGAAGCAAAGTGTATGTTTTGCACGCTCTATCTGCCTTGTGTTTCTTTTAACTGGCTCTATTACCTCTCTCCTTCATTTTCTTTCTTTATTTTCTCACTTGACATATCTTTAGCCATTCTCTTTTCAAAATTCTCTTATTATAAATCTTTTAGGTTATATTGGGATTTGTTTTAATGAAGAATTCGATCACATACAAATATTTTAATAATGCCATTTTTTTGAATTTTCTAGAAAAACACAGCTTTTTTTAATAATTCCATAGTCAGATGCGGTGGCGGTATCAGTTACTGCAATATTATTCCATACATAAGTAATGTATTTGCATGTTACATGTACCTTATATTAGTTTATTTATGTAATTATTAATTTGAATTTGTTTTTTTTAATGTCGAATTTGATCTTACATACAACTGTTAATTAAATTCTATTATTTATATTATATTATAATAAAAATGGTGTTTAATAAAGTATAGTATTGTATTAAATGCCAATATAAAAAGCAGTCAGAGAAAATACCGTGTTAGATCGTTTATGTAGCTTATAACAATAATTGTAGGTTCGATTCCCTTTCAAGGAAATAATTTTTTTCAACCGAAACGCGGCGTCGAGTTCCGCCACTCCAAAAGTAATGTTTTAAATTTAGGCAGCAATTATAGCATAGTGTCTTGACACTCTGACTAGCTCTCTCTGCTGGAAAGGAATATAAGAGTATTCCATAATGCATGTAAGAATGCATGAGCGCATGTTACGTGTTCTGTCACGCTTCAGTGTTCGCGTCGTGCTCGATATTGCTTGCTGTGAATATTTATTATCTGTTTGTCCCATATTTTATGATTAAACTGGAATAATTATTTGATAAGAGTTCATTTCCCGATTCCCCGTTGAAACTTCGGGAAATCCTGTCTGTTAGCATCCTATCTGTTGGCATGTACAGGCATGTGGGCCCGCCTGTGCGATGTCACTCAGTCACACACATATATATATATATATATATATATATATATATATATATATATATATATATATATATATATATATATATATATATATATATATATATATATATATATATATATATATATATATATATTTTTTTTTTGTAACTGTGAAATATGATATCCAGGATGAAGCAGCTGGCATGATGGAAGGTCTGCTGGATAAGGGCATCGCTGGTATCAAGAAGGGCCTGCGCTTTACAGGTCTCAGTGACGACTCGCAGGTAGGAGGGGATTCCTTCACTGTACTTAGAGATCCCAAGGGAACAAGGATATATTTTATTGATTTTTAATGTGTTAATCCACACTAAGTATAGACAAATACTTTAAGATAACATCTAAAAAAAAAAATACAAATTTAGATGTTATCTTTAAGTATATTTCTATGCTTAGTGTGGATTAACACTTTAATAAAAAATAACATTATCTCTTGCCAAATGATGGTTCTTTGCAATAATCTTTGTGTAGTGGAAATTTGTAAAAATCTCCCTACAGAGATGCTAACAACGTAATAAGTTGTATAAAGCATATAAGAATTTCGACGCAGCTTATAGAAGAATGCATAGCGCGAGTGGTCAGAGCGCTTGGATGGGAAACATGAGTCGCGGGTTCGAATCCCGCTGCATTCAAAATTTTTATGTTTTCTTTAAGTATTGAACAAGAATAGCTGACATGACGTGGTGGTAGAGCTCGTTGATATACACATCCTTGGACACGTCAATATAATCATATCGAGGAATTTCCAAGAAGTCAGAAAATAACGAATCGTGTATAATTTTCTTTGAAACCCCACTTTTCGTACAATTTTTGTGAATATTGCGTGTGGAGGGGCGGAACTCAACGCTGGAAATAAATACAGCTTAAATACGAAGATAACCCCGTATGGGGAACGAACCCATAACGATCGCGTTAACAGCCAACTCGAACCCATTCCCTAAATTAATTTGGTACTAGATGTGGAAATTTAATTTCCTGTCAATAGGAGAAATCTCCAGCTCATAAGGAAAAGAGCGTCGAAAAGATATCACCGTCGGAAATGTTCAAAACCAAGCCGAAACCGGAACAAGTGATGGAGGCCAAGGAATCCTATGTACCTACTTTGCAGAGAGGTAATGTGACATAAAATGGCTTGAGTAAAAAAAAATTGTCCAACTTCACATTTTTTTGCAGTATCAAAGCTTCTGACTATAATAATAATAATAATAATAAATTTATTTCAGTAAAATATGTGATACAGATACACAGTCTAGATGTATTTATGATTAGATATATCTGTAAAGACGACAGTTGTGGATTCGATTCCCAGCCATACAAAGCGCGGCGTTGAGTTCCGTCACTCAACACGCAATATGTCAAAATTTTGCGGAAAGGACTGTCTTAACGCTAGGTTCCCTCTGTCTACCCTACCATATGCCTGAAAAAGCTTTTATTTTTTTTTAATTTATTTATTACTTTCTTGTTATGTTCTGCATATAGAAGGTCAGGCAGACGAACCTTTTCCTCTAGATTTCCAGACAATGCGGAACTAAACGCTGCAGCTCCATGTTTGGATAAAATGAGAAAGTGGAAATATTTCATTGGCATTCGTTGGCGGCACACGCCTTTAATATATATTTAATAATTTAACTAGTATTTATTATTTGTCTGTTTGCATATAATGTGTTAAAATTAATGTAATGATATATTATTATGATAAAAAAAATACATTTTCTAGAAGAAAACGGCGGCTCGGCTCCTCAATTGATCAAACAGCGCAATGTCACGTCTCAAGATAGTATGGTATGTACCGAAGAAATCTATTATCATATATTAAAAGAAGACAAGGTGATTGAAGAACAGAGTGTCTTAACTAGATGTTTTATGACACTCTGTTCTCCAATTTTCCGTATTTCCATTTACCGTAATTCTTCGTTACTTCTTTTGAATATAATAATAATAATAATGATTCAATTGCAGCAATTATCGAAGCCCCGAGTGGAGTACGCGGCGCCCTGCGCCCTGCCCCCCGACTCCCCGGAGCCCCAGTACGAGGAGGCCGCGGACCTCTCCGCCAGCATCGCCAAGCTGAGGTCTCTGCTGCAACACGCCGGGCCCAGGTGAGTTTTATTTTGTTTGTAATCGAGGGGTTTCCTAGAATCGGTAGGCATCGTATCGTTCTGCTCCCCCCAGGCAGGAGGAGGCGTGGTGGGAGGGCGCGGAGGGCGCGGAGGAGACGCGCGGGCGCGCCGCGCTGCGTCCCTCCTCGCGGCCGGTGGACGCGGCGGCGCTGGCCGGTACGCGCCATTTTTTTTATATTATCATAAAGATATTATAAATATTAAGACTTTACAAAAAAATATAACATTTCAGATGAATATGACATGAATATGGACAGGAACTCATCTCCGGGACAAACATATAATAACATGCAGAGACTTGACAAGTGAGACAATATATTATTTATTATCTATAAAAAATCATTTATTTTAATGCTAAATTAAGAGTTTTTAGTAAAATTTTTTATCTACTTTTTAGTTAAACTTTTAGGACCTGTGATCTTCAAAATAACTTCGTGTACTGTTTTGGACTCTTACAGAATAAGACGATACCTGGTGTAATAATCCCGCTCTAGATTTCCCTATGTAGGGAACGCCTACGCCCTATGTAGGGAATTATTTATTATATACTACCTTTTATCTGTGGTCTAGTTTGATGGACTAACATACAAAAACATTTTAAAATTTGAACCAGTAGTTTCCAATATTAACGCATGCATACAAACGAACTCTTCAGAGTTATAATTCTGTAATTATTTCATATTCCTTTACCAGCGTGTTATAAGAAATAATTTAAAGTAGTGTGTGCGTTATACAGGCTGTTCCAGCGCACCGTAACGGGGGTGTTCAACTCCATTAAGACGGCGGTGGGAGCCGAGGGTGTGGAGGGGGCGGGGGGTGTGGGGGGCGCGGGGGGAGAGGCGCTGCAGTGGACCTACGTCACCACTGCGCCTGATCTTGCGGTGAATAGTGATTGTATACTGCTGTTAGCATTCCACACTAAGGGTAGATTTTTTTATAACATAAAAATATGATCCAAGTGAAGCAGGTTTTCTAAAATAGAATAAAATTGTATATAATTATACTATATCAAAATCTCTCTCCTCTCTTCTGATTATGGGGTCTGCTCTCTTTATTTTCTCCCTCTACCTCACTCGATTGAACGCATCATTCATGTCGCTCGTGATGACGTCCTCCAACTCATCTTTGGTCTTCCTCTCTTTCTGGACCCGGAGATGTTCAGATTCATTGTGATATTCACTTTGTAATTTGGAGGTCCTCCGTACCATCTGAGCCGGCTCTCTTGCAGCTTGTCGGCAATGTCACGTACACGTCAGGGCTAGCGCTGTGTGGCAATGTGTCATAGTCAGTATTTCACTCCCGTACGTTGGAACTGGTCTAATATTGCTTTTAAATATAAGACCATGTCATTTAAGCTGTATATTTAATTCCTGGTTTCAGGTACCTAGGTTATAGGTAGGTAGGGTAGGTAGGTAGATTGTTCCATCGAGAGGGTGCTGTGGTTGGTCAAGTTCGTTACACACCATATATTGGGTTTTTGTAATACTAAGAATTATGCCTTGCCTGACATTTCCGCAGGATATGTAGAGTTGATTCCAACTTCTAGGGATGTTGTACAGATAGCTACATCGTCAGGGATGCATGTGGATATGGTTAGTCTTTATTTTCTGTCTCTTGTCTTTATTATGGTTAGTCTTTTACTTGAGCGTTAAGTGAGGGGTGACACTAGGTCCTGGGGCCTCGTCCGTTGCTAGACAGCACCGCGATGCTCAGAGAGTCACCGCCGTCGGTAATTCGGATGTAGTACCACGGACGCGAGCAGGTGAGGTTGACGATTGGGCAGGATGAGATGTTGATGCCCTTTTCCACACTAAGATGGTAGATATATATATATATATATATATATATATATATATATATATATATATATATATATATATATATATATATATATATATATATATATATATATATATATATATATATATATATATATATATATATATATATATATATATTCACATTACAAAAATGTACAAATTCTGTACAAATACAGTACTAATATAGTTTTGCAATACTTAAGTTTGGTTATAGTCTATCTGAACAGCATATGATGACGCGCAGGTGGGCGCGCGCGCGGGGCGGCTGGTGGCGGCGCGGCGCGCGCTGGGGCGGGTGGACGCGGCGCTGGACTCGCTGCGGGACCTGGCCGCGGACGCGCCGCCCGCCGCCGCGCCGCTCGACCTCGGTGAGTCCGCGTTGGATAGTCCGCTTGCCGAGGCTATAGCCTATCATTATATATCTCAAAAATTGGGCGTCCTTTATGATTCCGGCCTCTTGAACTCCAACGGCCAAGAGACAAGATTATGATCCGACCAGTTTCTTAACTTGCCTAACCGTACCTTTTATACTTATGCACACACACTTTCGAAGGTCAACCGAGGTCTCCCCTCACCTCTCTCACCACTCGCTTTTTCTTCATATATTCCTTTTAAACATTTCTTTACTATCAACATAACTTTCATAATTAATTCCTTCATCTTCTTCGTTTCACTGCCATATAACAGCATCGGCATTGTGTATGCAGTACGGCCAACAGTGCAGCTACACTGACGTGTCGCCGTCTCAACAATGCACCGTACAAGCTAAGGCACCGTTCATTCTGTTACCGGCAGCAATGCGCCTCTCCACGTACATTTCGTATCTTATCATAATTTCCAGATATACTACTTCATTCACTTGTTCTCATAAATTTCCATTCAAGAAAATCTTTATCTTACTTGCAATCAGGTCTAGACCATTATTTTCATTCCCATCTTTCAGAATGGTGACCAAGGCGTGCAACTCGCACTCTGATGATATAATAAGCATATCATCATTTGCGTATACCAAGCAATTTTCCTTAAAGTCACCAACTTTTATCCCCATGTCGCTTTGTTTCCACCAGTTATTTTATACGGAAGCGAATGCTGGTCAGCACTATCTTGGCACATTCGAAAGCTTCATGTCACAGAAATGTAGATGTTGGGTGGATGTGTGGCGTTATGTAGTCCGATCGTGTACACAATATAGATTCATATGAGGTAGTTTTGGTCTGTAACGTAGCGGATAAGCTCCAAGAGCATCGCCTGAGATGATATTGCCCCTGGAGTTAAACCCCCCGGACAGAAGGGTAAGGAAGCGATATACGTGGGTGTTGTGATGTAGGTCGTAAGACCTAATGGATTAGTCACTGAGGATGCTCGAGATCATGCACAGTGGAATAGATTAAGTTGGAGAACAGACTCTAACAATTAGGTCAGGATAAGCCAGGATAAGGTAAAAAAAGCGTGAGTGGGCCACTTAAAAAAAAATTTTAGAAATTACGTCCCTAAGGGCGAAAATAATGACAATGATGAAATTTTAAAACGAACTACTTGCTCAGCAATAAACATAGTTTTCTATTGACCTCTAGATATAAGTTCACTTTTAAAGCTGGTAGAGTGTAACCGTCTCCCCGCAGAGGAGTGGTGCAGCTCGGCGGGCGCGCGCTGGAGCGGCGCGGGGGAGGCGGGCGCGGCGGCGGGCCTGCTGCGCTCGCACCTGGCGCTGCGCCTCGCCACCGTGCTGGTCGGCGGTGAGGCCTCTCAGGGAACATTGCTATTAGAGCTGCGAAAGCATTTCAAGAAAATGCTTTCGCAGTTGTAATTTGATTTTTTGATACATTTATGTATAGTATAAAAGTATATAATTTTATAATTATTTTAAGTAAACTTTTACAAAAAACATCCAAAAGCTAATACTCGTATAAATAACATGTGCATACAATTTGGCAGACCTAGCAGAATCCCTGATCTCGTCGTGGCTGGATGACTTCACGGTGTGGCTCCGGAAGCAAATCTTCGCGTACTTCGAGCGGCTCTCCACCTCGGCCCCCGAAGAGGCGACGGCGACGAGGCCTCCGCGGCCTCTGTGCATCGAGGAGACTTGCCGGATTATAATGGAGAAGATCCCTGGTAAGTTGCGAGTTGTTTTTTTTATCACAATATAAATCACACGAACTACGAGCAGTATAAAAGTTGAGAATATGCCGTCCGAAGAAGTCTCAATTCTTGCGGTCTCCCAGAGACGCCCGTGCTGGGTGTGGCGGGTGTGGCGGGTGGGGCGGGCGCGGCGGGCGTGGTGGGTGCGCGCGCGCTGGCGGCGGCCGTGTCGCTGCTGGCGGCGAGCGCGTCGCGCCGTGACGTCGACCGTGACGTCACGTACCGAGTGCTGGACGTGCTCGCGGCGCACTTCAAGAGGGCTGCTGGGCTGCGGAACCCCTCATTCGATAATAACTGATGTGTTCATGTTTCATATTATGTTCGTCTGACTCACCTGTAGTGGGAAAGTTTTTTTTAACGCCCTTTAGTGTTATTTCTAAAGGAATGTCAAGAAAACGTTTAAAATATTGAACCTAGTAGGACTCGATCCTAGTAGCCTCTTGGATTTTGTTCAAAAATATTTGTGCTTTTTCTATAATAAAAATAAATTAAATCATCTAATTAGGTACGTTACTTATGATGAGTTTATTCTAATATATGAATCTAACGTCACATTCTTATTATAATTCTTATCTTTATTTCTATATTTTTTATATAAGTTTTTATTTTATACTTTTTAGAATATATATATATATATATATATATATATATATATATATATATATATATATATATATATATATATATATATATATATATATATATATATATATATATATATATATATATATATATATATCTCTCTCTTTTAATTTCAATTTGTTTTATTTGCAAGATCTCACATAGCTTAAATGTTTTTTTTTTTATATTTTTATAATAAGTTGCCATTTTCCTTCCTCTCAGTCTCACTCATTATTAATTCATGTTTGATAGCAATTTGTGTAAAGATCTAGAACTAGAACTGAGGCCTAATATAAAAAAAAAGAAAAAACCTTCTAGATATATACATGGTTATCGTTTATTGATTTTTATATCTTATAATTTTTATACCTTATGGTGCATTTATGCACATGCTTCATAAGGCTCGACAAGCTCCATTTCCAACATGTGAATACGTTGCAAGCGCTTGCCGAAAGTTACACTCTAAACAAACAAATGGACACTGTGTCCCAGGTCGGCTACAAGTTCTTGCAAGCTCTCGCAAGCCAAACACCCCACCCCTTTTACACACATGTGTTTGTGGACGCTTGCCGAGCCTTGCCATGCGCGTAAATGCACCACTAGTATGTCAATGTTATTAAATCATGCACGTGTCAGTTATATTTAACTGAACTCTCGCAGAGTCACATTATTATAATTATCTTTGTTTGCGGCACTGTTTTAAAGAATAAATGAGTATATATCCCTTGAAGTATCTAGAATTGAATGTGGCTAAAATATACATATATTATGTTAATTATAAATAATTAAATGTTTATAATACAAATGTAAAATTAAAATAAAACATCTAATAACCATAAACCATATTTTTATTAATCCTTAAATACACGCCAAGTAAATTATAATATCACAGAGTCGGCGTTTTACTAACATTCATTCAGTCATTCAGTCAGTCATTCATTCTTTATTATAGATATACAATAATTACAATAAATTCGATTTTCCTTATAAATAAGTCATTGTGTACAAAATTATTTAAAATAATATAAAAATAAGAATAATAATAATAATAGCATTTATTGCCTTTAATCCTAACCAGCGATATATGTCATAGTGATTGGACCGGAAATGCTTTTAGAAAGTTATCTTTTTAAATTCTATTTCTTTACTGTCTCCAAATATGTAGAAATTACTGAAACCCCATACCACAAGCGGAACTGAACCTGCGATCTTTAGGCATATTAAATAAAACTTTAAATGTCAGTTTATCGGCAAGTTAATTAATTATCTATATGGTGAATCTACTAGTGTTCCTATACACATTGTCTATACTGAAACCGAATATATCTTCAGGATCATTCTCACTCAGCATATCTGTTTCTTAGGATAGAAAGAACCTAGAACCTCTTTATTGTCATATTCTATAGGCAAGATATATGTTATTTAGTATATTTGGAGTGTCATAGTGAGGTAACGCTGTCGAATTCCTCGCTGTCCCTCCTCTTGAGGTGCGGCGGGAGTGAGGGTGGTGTGGAACGAGGCCTCTCGTCGTCCGCGGGGTCCAGAATGCTGGTCCTCTCGGAGAAGTTAAGAAACATCTGTGAAGGTAAGTTAATTTTACTCTATTATTCGAAATTTCTTTGATAATATTTACATTCCTTATAAACAGCGCACAGAATTCATATATTCCAGTCGATTAGACGCACGAAATTTCGGTAGGTATATAATGATATTCCATATGATGCCATTTTGTGAACATATATATAAAACGTAAACATGTATATGCATGTATGTAAACATATATAAAATTTAAAACTTCTATTTTGAGTTACTTAACGACAACGCATAGTCGGAAATTACTGCAGACTGAAATTTAACATGTAAGTACTTGGACCCAAAGACAGACTGAATGGCAGGAGTGAACCCCGCGCTATGGTCTTCTTACCAGAATGAGGAAAGTTAATTAATCCCAGTACTATATAGTATTAAGTATTCTATATAGAAAAATAAATAAATAAAAAATAATGATGGGATTTCAAATCAAATACACTCTAATCCAAACTATGATGTGATCTATACTGTCACCTCTTCGCCTCCCAACTCTATGCCAAGTACACTAATCCATTTATCGAATGGCTTAAAGAGGCCGATAAGAGGCATGATTTATAAAGATGTTTTACTTTTTTCTAAATATACCTGCACGGGATAAAACGAAATTTACGTGTTATAGTAAGTACACGTTATGTTATATAAAATTTGAACAAAATATAATAGAATTGAGAGTTCAAGTGACCTGATCCAGGGAGCTCTGGTTGACCGTGTAGTCCTCGATGTCGCAGCTCGTCTGCAGCGCCGCCAGCAGACGGAATATGGCGCTCAGTTCTGTGACTACTTCTTTACCGTCCACTGGAAATATATTAATTATGTTAGAATTTGTGTATTTTACGTTGGTAAGTACCTGTAATACTATTACAGGGGCTAATTTGGTTCTTTTTTTTTTTGGGTCCGTACTTGAACAGGGCAAAACTGATCCCTTATAGGATTATATTGTTGTCCGTATGTTTGTCTGTTTGCCATCATTTGTCTCCAGATCATGTGCGGGCGTCAAGCTTATATTAATATTTAAGTCCTTTGGAGTATATAAAAATAAAATTAAATTAAATTCGTCGCATAACTTAAGCCTAAGTGGTACTTCTCGTTTACATAGAATTATGAAATTTAGCAAAAACTAAAAACAATATTTACATACAAAATTGGAAATTTATAACTGATTAAAATTTCTTTGCAGTTTATATAAAAAATAAGGTTTGTCCAACTTGTAAATCATAATGAAACAGATACAGAATGTTCAAATATTTACAAGAAACACAGATGTTTTCAGTAAGGTCGCATTCTCTTCAGGAAGAATATGACATTTGTATAGTTTCCTAAATTATGTTTCAAATAGCGTTCACTCACCGACACAATGTGTAGGCAGTAAGAAGTGCACAGCAGCGTGGTGCAGCACGCGGAGTGAAGCGTGAGGCACCTTCTGCCTCACCTTCTGCCATGCCTCACGAGCCCCCCCGCGGCGGGTGCGACACGCGACTATGTAGCCGCCGCCAAACCTGAATAATTACATAGTGTTGTGATTAAATGTTATGACATATATAGTGTAGCGCGCGTGGTCTCCATACTAGAGTATGACGGCATACCGTCTTAGACAGTCGTCTAGAGGAGCGACCGCGACTAGTCTCCCGGCCTTGAGTAGAGCCACTTTGGCCGCTACCCGCCGCGCGTCGTCCAGCGCGTGTGTGGACAGCAGCACCGCGCGACTCGCACCCGCCACGCCGCGACGCACCCCGCGGGCGACGCAGCGGCGGGAGAGCGGGTCCATACCACTGTGAAATTAAATTATAACCTTAATGGGGAGGCTAGGTAGCGTTTTGTTTCTTGAAATTTCCTGTATTTTTCGATGCAGTCTATCTACACTCTATGAAATTGGTGATAAATCATTTTTGTTAAGAAATATTTAAACTCTGTTGTAATAAAATCTTAAAATAAAATTATTGCGTCTTAGTCAGCCAACCATTTATATCGATAAATTATAGTCTATTATGTAGACTAGTAGATTTGTAAATTTCTTGGCAAAAGGCATTTCGAGTAAAACCTACACAAAAAAAAATTACAAAGTCGTCAGTAAAACCTGTAACAATACCTACATAAGCCTAAATATCAAAGATTATTATGAAAACCTAACAACACTTAGATAATGACGAGGAGGACGGACTCACCTGGTGGGCTCGTCGAGCAGCACGAGCGCGGCGCGCGACATGAGCGCGAGCGCGGTGCACAGCTTGCGCCGGTTGCCGCCGCTGAGCGCGCCGCAGCGCACGCCCGCGTACTGCGCCAGCTCGAACGCGTGCAGCGTGCGGGACATCACCTGCGGGACACGTACGATAGTACCATTTTATATTGATATAGTTAAATGGATATATACACAAGACCTCACCGGTGTAGGAGGCGAGCAATGTCGATAGACAAGCGCATTCGGTTTCTACAGCGTAAGGTGATGTACAAGGGGATAAGCCTAAAAGGGTACACGTCGGGATCCTTTAGTGGCGTGTGTCCAATCTCTTATACCCTCGGTGTCCTGTCGGTCGTATCAGCCATTCGATCTATCGGCTACGTGAGATCAAGGACGAGAGAGTGTGACGAGAGAGATTTGCACCTGGGCATTTGCTTGTCCACTACATTATATTGACGTGCAGATGACTCCTGCATGTTTATTGATTTTTGAGTAGCAAGCCCTGCGATGGAGAGCCAATGGTGGGGGGAGGATCGTGTGTTTGGCCTTAGTTGGTATCTGCACGTAGGCGGTCTTCTGTTGATGGTCGTTGCGGGTCCCGATCGAGACGGGGGATCAGTTCGGCAGCTCAGATGACGACAAAGTAGCCTTATTTAGGGAGCGCTCCGCTTTCCCCAATTCGGGGAGGGGCCTAGAAAAGGTAGCCTAAAAATAGCCCGTCTCTTCCTTTAAGCAGATGTCAAACCGCGTTCATCTGTTCACCATTTAAAAGCGGTCGAAAACAGAAACAGAAACTATATGTCAAATATCTTGGCATAGGAACTTGGAATGTTCGTACTCTTTTGGATAGTGTTTCTCATTTACGTCCCGAGAGAAAGACGGCTCTGGTCGCGAGAGAATTGGCCAGATACAATATTGATATTGCCGCAATAAGTGAGACCCATCTCAGTGAATCAGGAGAATTGTGCGAGCCGCGTGGAGGCTATACTTATAACTGGAATGGGAAACCAAATACCGAGAGGGCAGGTAGTGGAGTAGATTTTGCTGTGCGAAACCAAATAGCGCGATCTTTGCAAGAACTACCGAATTGCAAGAACCGAAAATCAAGTGGCAGGATCCAATTCCAAACATTGAAGTGTTGCGCCGTACTGGATTATGTGGAATAGAGACGTTTATTATGAAGCATCAACTGAGATGGAGTGGTCACGTCTTACGTATGAATGACAGCAGACTGCCAAAGGCTGTCTTTTACTCGGAACTCGCAAGCGGGAAACGCAAACAAAGAGGAAAGTACTGACGCTACAAAGATGTGATCAAGCGCAATCTTGTGGCATGCAGTATACCGACTGATGGGTGGGAGGAACTTGCACGTCTTAGACCGGAATGGCGACGAACTATTCATAAAAGTGTGAACCTTTTTGAAAAAAAAGCGCTTAGATAACTTAGACGCCAAACGCCTAATACGGAAGACAAAACCATATAACTCGGTTGGCCAGTTTCCCTATGAGCCGTGTGACCGAATATTTAAGACCAAATTCGGGATTGCAAGCCATATCAGAGCCCACCACAATGAACACTTGGGACTAAAACAAAAAAAAATACATACACAGGGGTCGCCGTCGCCGGATACGGTGTGGACTATATGATTGAAGAAGTAGAAACAAAAACGTCCTCTTGTACTTCATGAAATCATAACTTGCTTAGTGTATAATAAAAAAAAAACTATATGTTAAATAACTCACCTCTTCTCTATTATTTATACCACGAAGCATGCAGTAAAATATCAAAGTCTCCTTCACTGTTAACAGCGAGTCTACTGCGTCAGTCTGGGGACAGTAACCTGTTAAATAAAAATGTGAATGTGTTCATTAAAACCTTTTAAAAAACGCATCATTTATCATTCATCAATACATATATAAAAACTAATTTGCTTTCCTGTTTTCACTAATCTACTGAGCGATTCAAAAGAAAAGTTAATATTTATAATATATCCATATAAAATAAATGTAAAGAATAACGGTAAAGCTATTATTTTTATATATTATATAAAAAAGTGTTAACCATAATGGTATCCACGACATTTCTTACAGTATTGTTATAATAAATTTTTTAAAGTTAGAAATATTTTATATCTTTCTGTATAATATTTAGTCAGAAAGAAACAGACTCATATATTAGAACTATATTCAAATATATTTTTCACAAGACTTCACTTACTAATATGCCCACGACACAGCTCGCGTCCCGTACTGTAGCCGGCGGCGTGGTGGGTGCTGGTCTCGCTCAGACACACTCGTCCGGCGGTGGGTCGCAGCTGTCCCGTCAGGAGAGAGAACGTCGTTGACTTGCCCGCACCGTTCTCACCTAGGAGGGCTGTACACTAAGAAATATGGAAGATGATGCAAGTTAGAGACGAAATTCCTCGGCATTCCATGAATTCACTGTGGGATGGTGTTGCATGGAGAGAACATGTAAGGTCCGCAAATACAACACGTTTCTAGTAAATAAATTTTTGAAAGCTATGGCTTATGTAAAGGAAATAATATTCATTAAACGAAAAATTTCACCTACAAATGTACTCAATGAACCAAGACTCACCTGTCCCGGCGGTAAGCCGAGTGTGAGTGAATGTAAGGCTACTTGGTTCCCATAACTACGTCGAAGGCGTATCGCGGAGCAGACGTCGCCGCCATTATGCATCAGGCTGTCTGTTATATTGAAACTTGTACGTTTGAGCGAGCCGTTGCTATAACCGTCCTTTATAATGTCCTCTGTGTCTATGAAGCCTGGGGCAGAGTGGAAATTACAAATGTATAATTTAGTGTACTGTATAGTAGTGGTACTTATACATAATTTATTATATTGAGGTGGTCGTGGCATATCGGGACAGCGTCTTATTGTAAACTTCGACGGTTGTCAGATCGATTCTCACTCAGAGGGAATGAATTATTTTCATTTTCGAAGCCTAGTCGAGTTCTGTTTTTGCGGAAAAGAGGACTCTAGTTAATTACCATGTGGTGTGGGACAGAGTTCGATTCTAAGTCAGGGGGAGGGATTATTTTTCTTTACTTGCTCTAACAAAATCCCGTGAAAATAGCGAACGATAACGAATGAAAATAAATAAAAATTAAAAAATGAATAGTTTCATACCCGCATTAATATTCCCGATGGTACACAGACGTAAAGGCTGCACGGCGGCAAGCACGCGCCGCTCTTCAGCGCGCACATCCTCCGGCACCGGCTCGTCATCGTCCACTCGTTCTTTACGACTTAATCTAAAAGTAAACATATTATTAAATCTTTGATTTCCACTATTTTGACACACCAAACAAATCTGACATTTTCAATACTTTATAGCCTGTGGTCACGGGTCAATTGATACAATTATTATTAACCTCAGGTGTTTTTACAAATTATTGTAAATTAATATCAATAATATAATGGTCTAAGCCTGAATGCAGGTAACACAAAGATTCTCATATTTAAAAGAGACGAAGAAATGACGGAATGCAAGATTTTTGTGAATGGAAACTTAATAAACAAGTGAATGAAATAGTATACCTGAAGATCTTAAGTAGAGATGGAAGATTTGAAATGGACGTGGAAAGGCGTATTGCTGCCGGTAACAGAATGAACGGTGCCTTGGCTACATTGTTTTGTTAGAGACGGCGGCACGTCAGTGTAGCTGCACGTCTGGCCGTGCCATGGTGTCGATGCTGTTATATGGCAGTGAAACGTGGGTATTGCAGAAGAAGAATGAAACAAAGATGATTGCTGTGGAGATGCGATCTCTTCGCAGGATATATGGAGTCAGCTTAACTGACCAAATCCGCAACGAAGAGATACACAGAGTGGTAGGTATCAGCGAGGATGTCATAGTAAGAATGAAGAAGAACGTGCTCAAGTGGTTTGGGCACGTCGAGAGAATGAGTAATGAAAGAATGGTAAAAAAGATATATGAAGCAAAAGCGAATGGTAAGATAGGTAAGGGAGACCTCGGTTGATCTCCGAAAACACAGTGTTGATGATACTGGAGGAAGGTCACGTAAAAAGCATGAGGAAGCCCCGGAGAGCATGTATGAAGAGGTTAATGACAGTGGACGAGTCGAAGGAGGTAAGGAGGGCAGGGACCGCAGCGTTTGGCACTCCGTTCTTTCTGACTACCCCGCCAGGGATAAAGCGTGAAGATATGTATGTATGTTATATGAATAATATGTTGTCTCTATATTTAAGGTTGAAGTTGTACAAAACTCACCTAGCAAGCACAAAATCTAAGCAATCGTATTCCAAAGCCAAGTTGACAAGGAACAGTACAGTGCCGACGGCAAGTAGCGCTATGTAGTGATAACCCACCACGTTCTCTGATAACGGGTCGCGGTAGGTGTCCATTCCGAATTGACTGAGCACCTGTATTGAAAATATATGTTTTTTTAATTATCTTCAAATGTACGATTTGTGTAGCCGAAGAGAACACTGTTTAGAGAATCGGTTCTTCATTTTCTCAGTTTTAAAAATAATTTTGTCTTGAATGGTGAAACTTGACGTCGCATTTTTCCCTTTTAAATGAAATAAAAATTGAATTACAACCGAACAACATCGTATTAACATCGTAACAACATCGTATCGACTACGTCACGATGGGTTCTAATATTATAAAATATATCCAGTATATTGATTAATTGTAAGTTTATTGTAGTACGAGATCCGTCCGTTCTCATTTGCTTTTAAAAACGAATAAAGAAATAATAATAATAATAATATTAAATAAAACGTTTCATGTAAATCACTTATCGAGTGCAGTGACGGTCCAAAAAGGTTTGATGTACGTATCATGATAGTGAGAGTACTGTGTTGGGTTGATTGTGGGTGATCTGCAGCGAACGTATTAATAAAGTCATAGCAAACCTCAGCTTGTATAGTATTCTTGGCGATCTCCAGCAGTCCGTCGCCGAGCGCGAACTGCGGGACGAGGAGCAGGATCTTGTGGAGCACCCATCGAGCGTGGTCGGTCTCCTGATATCATATATACGTTAACTTAATTCTTTAACTTCAGTGTACAGTAAAATGAGAAATTCTATATAAAAAGTTGTGTGTATAAAAAAATGTACATGTCGACGTGTAACACTTACATCGGACTCGGATATAACGTCCAGAACCAGCAGCAGCGTGATGCCCGCGAGCCCCGCGAAGGCGTTGCCGCAGAACAGTAGCATGTTGGCGAGCGAGGCCTCCGCGAACGCCTTCTCGGCGACGTGGATCAGAGACCCGCACGCGAACCTAAGACCGGTGACGAAAAAAAAAACTTAGGTTTTGCTGAAAGTTTTCATGAATGTATATTATATCTATGTATATATGTATGTATAGGTGTGCATTTAGGGAAAATATTTAAAATAGATATATAATATTAACTACCAAAAGTAATAAATTAAACTAATCAACCCTTAAAGTAGGTATATGGTAGGTATATTTTTTTGTGTTGAATAGTCCATTTATTGAGGGACTATAGGCTATAGACTATATCACGTTAATCGTTATGTTGTAACTCACTGTGGAACTACGGTCAAATTTATCTGAAGCACATAGAACGGTTCATGAACGGTTCAGTTTTCTTGTAAAAGCTAATTTAACATATACAAAATAAGGCATATTAAATTACCCGTAAAGCAGTATAAGTATGCAGATGGCTGGCAGGTTGTTGCGCGCCACGAACACCGGGAAGTGGAAAATTTCCATCACGGACGCTGTTATCACCATGTTTATCAGGATTATCTAAAATATATTAATATTTAGAACATTTCATTCAAATATTTATCTTTATATAACAATTACATAAATTTACTGCAACTTAGTACTGACTAAAAAGAGTCAGTACAAAGATTTGATGTAAATCACTAGCCATCTTTGATAAGCAGATGAATAGATGTTTGCCTTGTAAATTACTATATTTTATCATCAATACGTTTGTGTTAAATCTTTATAAAGCCCCAACTAAAGATTTGTTTGATTTATGTGTAAGGAGCATCGTGACCGCGGCACGCTCACCGCCAGGTCCCACAGCAGCGCGGCGCCGGCCAGCAGGGCGGGCGGCGCGGCGGCCAGCAGCAGCAGGCGGCGCCGCCCGTCGCGCCGCCCGCCCACCGCGTACAGCGCGCCGCCCGCGCTCGCCAGCGCGTATGCAATCAGCACCATACCCGATATCCCCGCGTCGGCTATGTGCTGGTACCTGGTTTAAGAGCTTGTTTTTATACTAGAAATAGCATAGATATAGCCTTTAGAATAAAAATAGCCTTTCTGTAGTTACCTAGTGAGGTAAGATCAATATGAATAGGCTGATCCGATTTACATCTTTTAAACTAGGGCGCTACATCCCTACAACAATTTCTTATATATTAGAAGTAGTGTGGTGTAATCACCGCCTAGTGTGAGATGTTGTTGACTGTTGAGAAGTTTTAGTTAGAGAAACAACATAATATGACAAGCTCACACTGTATCCTTATTAATATTCTCCTTGGATATCTTGAGCGGGTGCGAGTGCACGCTGAGCGAGGCGGCGGGGCGGCGCGCGCGCAGCACGGCGGAGTAGAGGGCCGCCAGCGCGGCGGGCAGCGCGTGGTGGCCCTTGTTGTTGTACCAGGCGACCAGCGCCGTGGAGGAGTTGCGGGCGGCCGCGGTGTAGCCGCTGTATCTGTTGTTGTTGATGTTGAGTTTAGCGTTTGTTAGGAGAAAATTGTGAAAACGTTGAAAATTATTAATGTTTTCAAATAAATTCATAATTTTTTTTTATTTACGAGTATATTATGCTATAAAACGCGAACGCAAATAAACTATAGTCACCTTTTCTCAATATAAGCCTGCTGTGAGTCCACCAGCCACTGATTGAGGGTGTGGACGTCGGGTGCCACCATCAGGTCTGGTCTGTTCCAGTCCTTCTTATTCAAGTTGCAGTGTTGAATGGAGCCCATACATTCACAAGTTGGAAAGTCCTAACATAAAGATATATGATAATAATAATAAAAAAAATCATTTGAAGCTTATATATTTGAAGCTTATTATATGGAATTTAAATTAATATATTTAAGCATCAAATTAAAATGTTTTAATAATTAAAATATTTTTTTTTATAATATTTGGTATAATTTTTTTATTTATACATAAAATTAAGCTTTAATACTCCTAAGTCACTAATTAATTATTTCAAAACGATCAAAAATTCTACATATATAGTAAATGAATGCGGAATGAATTCTACACCTTACCTCACTTGTTAAGTTTCTATATATTTTTCTGTTTTTCAAATTATCCAGTATTTGTTGAGCAAACGCCGGGTCGGTGTTGTTAGAGTGTATGGACGGGTGTGAGCTGTAGATATAATGAAACAATATATATATATATATATATATATATATATATATATATATATATATATATATATATATATATATATATATATATATATATATATATATATATATATATATATATATATATATATATATATATATATATATATATAAAAGCGAGTATTGTACTATGTTAACTTAAAACCTGAAAAAAATTTTTCGCACAAACAAACAAAATTCAATAGATACAGAGTGGTGTAGCGGCACAGCGTCTGTATGTACACGCGAAGGTTGTGGGTTTATTCTTTGGGTAAAGGTGGGAATCTTCTTTGGGTGAAGATATTTTTTCATGGCAACGTTTTGGAAAGAAAACTCACCATGACATTGAGTTTCGCCACTTAATATGAAATATCTTGTAATTTGCGCGGAAAGTAGGAACTGGAGCGACTCCTGATATACGGAACAGAGTGAAAAAATATTCTCCATCTATAATCTATACTTACATGGCAAACTCAGTAGCATGTTCATACAGATCGGTGGTGAGGTTCAGCGCTATCTCCGCATCAGCGGGTGGGCGGATGGTGGAGAACGCCATCGCCACCGCCAGGAACAGCGACGGCAACGCTATTACGAGGAAGAGGAGCCACCTGGTGGAGGAGTATTAAATATTATAAAAATAATTATATTTAACTCTTAAAAAAAATACAAAAAGTTTTAAGTACAAACCTATTCCTCATATAATGCAAGTACCGCGCGTACATTAACGCCGCGAACTGTTGTCGCAAAGTGCCTTTTAAAGGTCCCGCGTCCGGAACCAGCGGCGCGTTGGATGCACTTGACGACGTGTCCGCTGTGTCCGCTCTGTCTGGTACCTCTGTTACAGGTATTTCTGAAATGTTATATGATAATAATAAATTCTTTACAATAGTAAGAGCTGTAGTAAGGGATTTCCTGTTCCCGATGGAATTTAGAGAGCAATTTTCTACAAACAGGGGGACTGGGCCCCCAAGAGTCCCCTACATTTCAGCTGTACGTTGTCTGTCAGTCAGTAACGGAAGAATTCGCTAGATTTATTTTTATGCTCTACTAAGTTAACCATCATCCTCACCATGAGATGCCCCAGTGTCGTGTTGGGTGCACACCGCGTGGAACACCTGCTCCAGGCTGCTGCAGTCCAGGCTCACGCTGCGGTAGGCCAGCGACGAGCGATGTATCTCGAGAGCCTCGCTTAGCTCCAGGAAGCTGGTGAGAAAGGAACAGTTAAATATTTATAAAGATATATAAAATTAAATATAAATTAAAAAAATAAATGGATAAGTTGTATAATTTTTTTTATGTAGCAAACTTATACACAGGTATAACACGCGTATAAGAACTTCAACGAAGCTTGAATAAAATGTATTATATGGAGTAATGGTTAGAGAACTTTGTTGGGTTTCAAGAGGTTGGAGTTCAAATCGCACTACATTTAATTATTTACTTATTTAAAAAATAACCATTTAAATTTAGTATTATTATTACCAATAAAATACGTACTTATTACTGACACCATCAGCGTCATAAAACGGCAGATTGATCTCCACTTCCAGACCATTCACGTCGACCACGTTAGCATTCTTGACCACGCTCCTGGTCACAGCAACTAAGCTCTTTATCTTCTCTTCTATACACACTTCTTCACTCTCATCTTCTTCAAGAAGGTGGACTGGCTGGGAACTTCTAGGTTCCGGATACATGACAGTCAGTTTATAGCCTGTACCTAGGGTTCTCTTGATTTCTATTGGCGATCCTGTTGTGTGGATTCGACCCTGAAATAAAATTTTGATATTAATGTAAAAAACAACTAAATACAATGTAAATAATGAGATACAAATTAGACCATTAAAAGAATGTAATTCATTGATCGAATAAATTTGTTAACACACTTTAGTAGACGATTATTTTTACATATATCATTTGGCATATTCTTGTGCATAGTCACCTTATGCATGATGACGATCTGGTCGCTGAGGAGTTCCGCCTCGTCGAGGTGGTGCGTCGTCAACAAGATGGTTCTGTTCTGTCGCAGCTTCATTATCATGGACCAGATGTCTCTACAATATATACAATCAGTTTTACATGTCAACATTTCGGTATATTTATACTATTATTATATTTATAATTTGGAAATCATTTATACTGCTTTATGTTTTTAAAGGAAAAACTGATTTTATAAAGTTTCACTATGCAAATTGTATAAATTCAGACATTACATTTACTCTCTGTCTTTTCTTGAGAAGCGTATGAACATTAAAAGAAGCTATCTAAATAAAAATAAATAAAATATCTTGTTCCAAGCAAAAGGAAATAATTGCCAATCAGCTCTAATATGAGAGCTAATCTGAAAGGTCAAAAGCTAATCAAGTAGAGGTAAGTAAGTGTTTGTTCCCGCACCTCCTGGCGGCGGGGTCGACGCCCGCAGTGGGCTCGTCCAGCGACACGAGCGCCGGCCGCGCCACGAACGCGAGCGCGACGCACAGGCGCCGGCGCGTGCCGCCCGACAGCCGCGCCGCCGTGCGCCCGCCCAGCGCGCCCAGACCCAGGGCCGACTCCAGTCTGGGGACAGACGGACATGTTAGCTACAAGTTATTTCAAATAAACTTTAGTAAGCTTTTCTTAATCGTCGAACGGACATAAAGCTACTACGGAAGACAGTGCTGATGAGAAGAGACTGTTAGAAACTCAACAGTAATTGCTCTTTTTCTATATATAGAAGCTATAAATTTCTTGAATAAGTTCCCGCTGTTTCTCGCTTCAGTACTCTGTGCATGGTGTTCCGTACGGTAACGCATCAGCTAAGTAGTGCTATATGTAACCTCAAATTCTAGTTTAAAACGGTATCAACCATGTGTTTCTTTATATATTTTGAAAATGTCTACTTTTGTGCCAAATAAAGTGTTATTGCGTGGAATTTTATTGACCTGCTGAGTTTCTTGCGCCGGCTCTTCTCAGGTCTGAGGTATTAACTTTAGTGAATCGGTGCTAATGTTTTTGACGTTGAAAAACTGAATCATGTATTCTTACTTTGAATAAAGTTGCTTAAATTTCAATTTATTATATATTATAAATTTATGTTTTGAATGAAAATTATTCTTCCATAATTAAATTAATACAATCTTATTTCCAAACATCTAAATTCTTTAAATACTCTTAGCAAAATTTTTACAAATCTTCACCAAAAAATATAGTTACTTTAAATTTCAAAAGGTACTGGGTTGACCATCTAAACTGAACCCATAAATTTAAATTTAATATATAACATGCATTAGTTTTTTAGCAATGAATGTTAGGAAAATAAATAATAAAAGCTCACTTATCAACTTCATCCTGAACTTCACATAAGCTCTTCCCGCTCTTCAGCTGCGCGTACAACGCAATGTGTTCCCGCGCGGTCATGTACTCGAACAGCACGTCCCGCTGAGGACACACCCCGAGACGCGCCCCCGCTCCCTCCGAGGCGAGCTTCGCGTCATCGTCCTCCGTGTGGATAATGACGTGGCCTTTACTCGGTTTCAGCATGCCCGTTAGAATTTTTCTGTTGGTTGAGATAAAAATATAAAATTAAGGCTAAAAATAAAATAGATATAATTTCCCGTATACACTTAACTAGAAAGTAATTTCATAGACACTACAAATTCTCAAATTGACACTTACAAAATACTGTATATATAAATGTAGCACTCACATAAGCGTAGTCTTCCCAGCCCCATTGTGCCCTAGGAGTGTGGTAATCTGCCCCTTTTGTAATTCCATAGAAACGTTATCGAGCGCGAGGAACGCCCGTTCAGTTCCCGCGTCGTACACTTTGCTCACACCCACAATGCTGACGCCCGCCTTCTCGCCTGACGCGGGGCATATTGTGATGTTGCTTTCGGTTTTTATGCCTGTGAAATAATTGGATATTTGATTGATTATCAAAATCAAAAATCAAAATCAAAAATCAAAAAAATCAAAAATCTTTATTGTCTTTCAAACAAAACTTAAACTAGGTTGCGCACTGACACCCACACTAGGATTCCCTGTGTTGTGGGTAATCAGCCTCTTCCCTTAAGATCTATCTTAATGTAACTTAAAAATTATAGCAGGTGAGTAGCGATTTACATTGATTAAACATAAAACTTATACTATATACTAAAATTAACTCTTACATAAATTTACATGGGTATGTGTGTGAGTGTAGGTGTGTGTGTGTGTGTGTGTGTGTGTGTGTGTGTGTGTGTGTGTGTGTGTGTGTGTGTGTGTGTGGTGTGTGTGTGTGTGTGTGAGTAGGTGTTTGTGTGAGTATGTATGTGTGTGTGTGTGTGTGTGTGTGTGAGCATGTGTGTGTGTGTGTGTGTGTGTGTGTGTGTGTGTGTATGGGTGTGTAGTTATTGTAGCGACAGTGACTGCATGGTAACTGGAATACATATTAGTTGAGTACATATATTTATTTATTAATTCTTTAATTTTAAGCAAACTTTTTTTTTTTTTTTTTTAATTAATAGAGATAATGTGTTCTGTATCCATGTAGCTTAGATGGAGAAGCCATGCCTCAATAGTTTTCTTACACATTGATCTAGTTTTGTAAACTATATCTATTTTGAATTGATTCTGCTATATAAAAGGGCCCTGTAAAATTAAAGGATCTATGTGCAAAGGTGATTCTGGTTGGTTCAGCTTTCCATTTTAATGAACGAGCTGATCTGGTAGAGACTTCAATGGATTGTAACGATTTTTTATGAAATCTCAAAGCCACAGCTAGGATGTAAAGTTGCCGTACAGTAAGGGTTGACATTCTTTATAAAGAAGGCTGGTAGAGTAACGACGCGGTTTTTTGTATGCCACTTTGAGTACTGCTCTTTGCACTCGTTCTAGCTTGAAAAGGTGTGTCTTGAGTGCAGCTCCCCAAATAACCACACAATAGCTAAGGACAGATTGGCACAGGGAAGTGTAAACTAATTTTATAAGATTTGTGTCAGCTACCTGCCTAAGCTTATATAGTACATGGAGAAGCTTTCTTGTTCTCGCGGTGGTAGCATCTATGTGTGGAGACCAGGATAGTTTCGCATCAATTGTTACGCCTAGGTATTTATGAAGTCTACTTCTTCAATTATGGTGCATGTGCAGAAGTTCCATTTTCTATCATCACATTTGTGAATTTTAATTGTGATGACATCATCTGGAGCAGAGTGTTCTGTGATCCTAAAGGCAACGTACTTGGTTTTGTTCTCATTTAAGGTGAGTAGATTGAGTTGCAGCCATTTAGCAACTAGGTGAAGTCCTTCTTCTGCAGTGTCCTTAGTTTCTTTCCAGCTACTACCATGAAACACAATGGCAGTGTCATCTGCATACGTGAAAACACTTGCATTTTTCAGCTTTATATTGCAGAGGTCGTTAATGTATACTAGAAAGAGAGTAGGACCAAGCACGCTGCCCTGCGGAACACCGAAGTCTATAGCTCGCGATTCACTAAGCTGTTTGCCAATTTTACTTTCTGCGTTCTGTCTGATAAATAGACTTGAACCAGGACAGTAACGAGACCTCTACACCTATAGCTTGTAACTTTCTGATTAGTATTGTTCGAGAGACCGTATCAAATGCTTTCGCGAGATCGAGAAACACTCCAATGCAACACTGTTTATTATAAATTTATCCATAACATTTCTTTGGATATTTTTTTCGTTTTCTTTTTTTCAGATTCACGATATTATTTGCATATAGTGGTAGAGAACTTAGATGCATTAAGAACGGAACTTCACGCTTTATCTTACGAGATAATTCAATGACATTCTCGTGCAATTCCCCCGAGTGTCGATACATGAAACCATCACATACATGCAGATTCTGCTTGAGTGAAAAATTCCAACGTACCATAGAACCTATCCACAATGTACCCCACGAGCAGCATCAGGACCGCATCCAACAGCATCATGGCACAGGCGGTGGCGATGCTGACGTCACCGGGCGCGTCCCACAGGTGTTGCCAGTGCGCGCCATCCCCCATCGCCTCCAGCCGCGTCACCAACAGGAACGCGTAGCACAGCGAGGACGACATTGACAGGCTCTTTGAAAATATTAAATAAAATAGCATAACGCCTTTTCCCGCATATAGCAGGGTAGATACTGGTCACCTAGTGTTCAAGACAGTCCGTTTCCCATATTCCACTATTTTGGAGACATTGCGCGTTGAGTGGCGGAAGTCAACGCCACGCTTTGTATTCTGACAAGAGTGAGGCAATTGTGTCAAACCCACAACTGTCGCATTTATAAGATACGACGGCCACGAAATAAAGTAAAGTAAAAACAATAATATGAAAATAATAAGCTGCGGATGACGTATCGCTTGAATAGACGAAGACGAAGACGAAGAGAGAGATAAAAAGAAATTACACAATAAATAAGTAAAACGAACATAATTTGTCCATGATGACTATGGGGGGACGACGAGTGTTACTCGTTACTAATATATAAATTAAATCTAAATTAATACAAGAAATATCGTAAAAAAAGAAAAATGTACTTACAACCAGTATCTTAAGCGGACTGCTGAGTACAGCTTCCAGGGACAGTATGAGCACGAAGGGCATGAAGGAGACGAGGTAGGCGATGCCGGCCACCACCGCGCCCGAGCTCGCTGACGAGCACAGTGTGGACATCATGTAGCTGTGGAACGGGATTGAATGTTGAATATCAGTTGAAGACAGTAATTAATATATATATATATATATATATATATATATATATATATATATATATATATATATATATATATATATATATATATATATATATATATATATATATTATGTAACGTGGTGGTTCACTGCTTGAACAGTAAAAGACTTACTCTGTAGCAATGAGTACGGCACAACGGTATCTCGAAAATGTTGCTAGTTTTCGAGCAAAGACTAAGCGTATGACAGGAATCGGAATCTAGGAAGAAGAAGCATTCCGGAAGGTAGGATAGAGAATCAGTTTGGAAAATATAGAGTACAGTGACAGTGTGAAGATTGCGACAGTGTTTAGCAGTCAGCTAGCGTGTCAGCTATGCTGACTAATGTGATCAAATTTCTCACCTACATTACAATAGACAATATAATTTTATTTTTTCTAGTTATATATTAAGGTAAATTACCAGAATGCGAGCACGGAGATGGCGAAGGCCAACAGTAGCATGTACAGCAGCGCGGGGTCAGAGCGGGGTAGGACACCGCCTACGCACAGTACGGCCAGCATGGCGCCTGCCGCCGCCGCCAGCTCGAGCAGCGTGCACGCCGCCCACGACAGCGCGTGGTAGTGCAGGTTTACACCCATCACTGACATTAGCTGGGGAGGAGTTTCGTAGTCAATGTAAATGCTGAATTTATATTTTAACCTATTTATTGTGGCCCTACTTTACCGGGCACAACGTCGGCTGAGAGCGCTAGTATGTACTATAATATATTTCGTCAGCAATATTAAAAACTTTGTTGTGTTGAATCTAGATAATCGAGTGATGTCTAACAACGAGAGCCTGGCTTCCTTAGTATAAATTGCATTGCAGTTGCATGCAACAGTTATGTAAAATTACTCTTGACCAACAATTTTTTTGTTCATAAAACCTTTCCTCGACAATTTTACTAATTTTTTTTTTCATTAAATATAAATTTTTTTTTATTACTTTTATAGTAAAATTTTATATGTTTTCTACAAAAAAAAAAATATATATATAATATATATATATATATATAATATATATATATATATATATATATATATATATATATATATATATATATATATATATATATATATATATATATATATATATATATATATATATATATCTATATATATATATATATATATAATATATATATATATATATATATATATATATTAATCTGACAATAACATACCATGGTATTCCCAGATTCCTTGTCCGCCACTATGAAGCGGACGGCGGACGAGACTGTGAACAGCAGCGAGAAGAAGAATGCCACTATCAGGGACTGGGACTCGTACAGAGATGTTTGGAAACTGGAGAATGGAAAAAAATATTATATACATATACTGTGGCTCTTCGTATGTAGCAATAATGATGTCTAATGTTTGTGTTCATTTAACATTTCTTAAACTAAGTAATTTATCAATACTTTCAATATTGTATTCTATCTAATTAAATCGGATCATTAATATTTTAGATATAAACCACAGATCAAGTCCTTAACCAAAAACCTACCAAATGTACAATCAAATGAATTATTGTTAAAGACAGCATGATGCTTGAGAACGAAATATAAGTCAAGATACTCCATTCTCGGTTCGAGGCAGTATGCGTTGTCTTGGAACTTAATGCCACATTTTGTCTTCTTCTTATGGGGATCAAATTATCATATTTAGAGTCAGACACTTACAGATGCCCTGCATCTCCAACACCTCAATGATAAGAATATATTAATATTAGAAAACTTTCAAGTCCCTTACAAATCTCTCCTATAGCAAGGGTAAGGCACTTGCTGCGTATAAACTTCCCAATCCTCCTCTTCATGACCTATTTCTCTCTTCTCCACATGTCTAGAATCATCAGCAGAGAGTTGTATCACAGCTTTACTGATCATGTCCTGTATCAGTACGAAGCCGCGGAAATACCTCATGTCCTCCAAGAAATTAGATTCTGGTCCTGGTGTCCATAGACTGTGGGATATTATAAATTATTGTAATAAAAAACTTTACTGGCGAGAAATTCGAATCCCATTAATCAAAAACTTAAAGTAGTATTCCATTAATATATTAAGTAGTAAGTATAGAGTTAGTAATCTGCGAAAACTTGGATGAACAATTTATTGAACTGTTCCCTTGAAAATAAATACCCACAATTTTGTTCGCATTACATTAGTGTGCATACAAATGTATAAATGAGACGTTGAAAGTAATAACTATCTTCTCTACACTCACTAATTTTTCAATCTTCTAGTAGTAGGCACGTTGTTGATGTCCATACGTATTTTGTATTCGAGGTTCAAAGGTATTTCCGTCTGATCGTTGCTCATGTTCATGAAAACCAGACCTGTCGTATAAATACAATACATTTCATTTAATTTTTTTATAAGATAGTTTTGAGAAACAATACATTTTGGCTCCAACCAGTTAGAAAACTTCAGTTCTGTATCTTGAAGAACAATGTTTTAAAATAGGAAGATATCTGTAGATAACGAACCAAAAAGCTTTTATTTTAAGCTTAAACTGAAGTTATGCCTAGAAAAAGCTAACATTACAATACAACGTAAAATATTCATACCAAAATAACGTAATATTTTTTTCAAATAACAGTAGCAAGGTAGCCTACAAGATGGAGAACAATAATTGAATCAGCAAAATGAAGTTCTTACCAGCGGAAAACTCCCCCAGTACGATGAGTCTCGCGGCGTCCAGCGCGAGCTCTCGCTCGTCGCTGTACGCGCGGAAGCGGTCGAGGCTCACGCAGCGCAGCAGCTGCGACGCCTGCTGCAGGAGGTGGCCTAGAGACTGGGAATGAGAGATGGGAACGTGTGAAGTATAAAATATATTATTAATAGGAATATATCTGACAAGTAAAGTCAAGAGTTACTTAACCCTGTGATATTTTAATTTTTTTAAAAGTTCGGGCGACAAACGATTACCTTTTGTTTTGATGCGTTAACGTATATTTTAAAAAAAAAATTAAATAAACGTTGTCTATTTTTTCAAGCTTCACGCTGTATCAATCCTATAACGGAGAGGGTTCTACCAAGTGTGAACTAATAGTCCATTATACACTCTCCGTCGGAGTAAAATTTAAATAATTCCATTCCCTCTTATATAACATATTATATGTTACTCTACCTTAGTGTCACCAAGATCAGCAAACATGTCATCTACATTCACATTAGGTACTTCCACATCACCCAAGATGCTCTTCCTCAGTTCCCCATATCTTGGGGATGACATTATGTTCATTAGGGCATCTAATCCACTTTTATGTGAAGTTAGTTTGTCCACTGAGGAGAAGGAGGCAGCGAACGAGTGGACGAGGTTGACCAGTTTGGCGCTAGGCTCAAATGTAACATTGGCCTGTGGACAAAGTAGGTAAAATGTATTAAAGAAAATTGGTACCTATAAATATATGTATTTTTTATATTAAAATAAGATTTTTTAAATAAAGTTATTTGGCATCACATCCAATAAACCAAGACACTCTGTTCCTCGCTTCGGATGGAATTCTAGACATTATTTGTTTACTCGTTCATCGAATTCAACGACGCCTTATGCTAGAGTGGAAATATGCTAGAGGAAAGCTCGATCATCGCGTCTGTAGTCATACAATGTTCTGCTGCGCCATAATGACATCCATGTATGTGTATTTAAATGAAAAAGGGTTTTGCCTCTAGGTAAATAAGTCATTTACCTAGAGGCAAAATCCTTTTTCATTTTTTCATTTAGCCTTTAATAACCTTCGACAATGGACTTGAAATTGTTTGAGCAATAATAAAAAAGAAGCGCTAACCAAGATTAGTCCACTAAAAAATGTAATAATGAAAGAAAATTATAATTGAATTATTTTGCAGTATACAAAATATTTTTTTAAGGAAATTTTTAACTATAATAATAAGGATTATTATGAATATTTAATTTTGTACATTATTATGAAGAGACAAAATATTCTTGGCCAAACCTGTCGTATAATATTCTCAACAGCAGGACTTGGTGGAGTGTACAGTATCTTTCCCAGGATCAGGGGCTTGATGAAGCTCCACACGATCTTGCCACCGTCCATCGTGATGATGTCCTTGTAGAGAGAACGGCAGTAATCAGCTATAAGGTAATAAATAATATTGTTATTCAGTTTAGTGTTCACCTTAAAATGTTTTTACGCTTTTTTTTTATTTAAACAGTCAAGTAAGTTATATTTGATATAATATATATATATATATATATATATCTATATATATATTATATATATATATATATATATATATATATATATATATATATATACATGTATATATATATATATATATATACATGTATATATATATATATATATATATATATATATATATATATAATATATATATATATATATATATATATATATATATATATATATATATATATATAAAATAAAATAACATAATAAACTTACTAGGTAACGATTCGAGCTGTTCCTTATCAGGCTCGCCAGAATAATCTTTAGTTCGCGCCACCGCTTTGTAGAAGCGGCTTATATCTGTATGGAAGGGCTTGCCGCAAACAACTACGCCCACTTCTTCGAGGACTTCCGGTGCTAGAATGTTTGTAAGTCATTTTATTTTTGAATTTTAATGTATTTTGGCTTAGGTTTCCACCACCCTGATAAACTTCATTTAAAGCTATCAAGCTATACATCGCGTAGTCACCTTCGTGCTATTATTAAATTATATTTCTAAAGTTTCTAGCCGACTATTCTCAGCAGAACCTGCCTTACAGGTGGTGGCTTTTTATAAGACTGACACGACTGACACCTTTATGTAAATTGACGACGCAAAAGTGCTTGTAATGGTAAGTAATAGAATAACGAATATTTTAATTGAATATTTATTTTGATTTTATAAATGGGATTAAGGGTTGTAACAGACGTACTCACTGTATTTTTATCTTTTAATAAAAAAAAATAAAAATACTTACAAGCCAACATATCCCTAAAGGACTTGCTCTTTCTTATCCTCTTCAACAGCGGCTCGTCCGCCAGCGCGGCGGTCACGGGTTCTAGTCTCGTTCGCATCTCGGGCACTATGGCGGCCATGTTGCCTAGTTCCGCCATTACCGTCTCACCTTGAGCTTGGGTTATATTGGATGCGGTGAACAGCTTGTTTAAGAGGAATGTTTTTAGCTGGAAATTAAATAAAGTTTAATTTTTGTAGGAGAATGATATTATGGTGTTTTTTTTTTTTTTTATTGTTTAAATATAACTAGAATATAAACTCATTACTAAATTATGCTATACAAAATCATTTTTAAACAAAAGAAGTAAGAGATAAAAATAAATAAGTAATAAAAATCCTATTTTTAAATTACTTTAAGTTTGTATACAAAACACTGAAAATGAATACTCACTTTATCAATAACAAAATGAAAGTCCACATTCTCCAACAAAGCTGTCAGCACTCCCTTTGCCTGAACATCGGTGATGCTGCAGAACTGCTCAACTATCGCTGCATAAACTTCCTCGGGCGACACTCCTGGAGGACCAGCTCCTGGCAGGAGGATCTTAGAGGTATTGTCTATTTGGCATGCAAAGTCGCTTATGTTGTAGATACCTTGCTTTTGGGTGAATAGCTGTGAAATAAAAAATATTACTAATATTACTTTTCTAGCTAGTGAAATTTTTTGAGGACATTGTGACGAAATAACACTGATCGTAAACACGATAGTTGTGCCCTGCTCTGCACCTGTTTACTGGGAGATGAGTAAGTGCGGGGCTTAGTAGCTCACGTGGAAAAAGAAGAACCTAGTGTTTTGACACTAGATTCTCTCTGCCTATGTGGGACGAAAAAAATATCATCACCATATCATTCTCACAATTATCGGTTAGCTGTTCCCAAATCCAGCAACTTCCAGCAACGTCCTTCATATATCTTTTCTAAATCTAAGAAATTGGTGATACGATAGTAAAGCGTAAGCGTAAAGCATACATACCGGTTTAATAGCAATGTATCCATCTCGTATGCGAGGCGCGGCGACCGACCAGAAGTTTGTGTTGTTTATACCCAACTCACTGAGAGAGGACTCTACTCGTTCTGGGCTTGTGAATATTTGGGACACGTTCACTAACAAAAAAAGAAAAATGTAGATATTGAAAAATTAAAATAGATAAAAAATTACAGTTGGTGTAGTATGTATGGCTCCCAGAACGCCGGGCAAAGTGGAACCCTGCAGTAGCTTTCTTTTCTCGTTTTCTCATACGAGTTTGAATACCATAACTGTATTTTTATTATAAATAAAAGAATTACATTTAATATCTTCTTCGATAAGGTAGTTTTTGAATTGCCGTATTACTTCCAAGCCGCCCGTCACCGCTCTCACGTCGCGCTCTAGCGGAGTATCACGAACTATCGGCTCTAACTCTCTCAATAGACCCAAAATGCTGAAAATATATAATAATAGTTTTGTTTTTTTATTGTCGCACCAAGATGTCATGTGGCATGTTACTTGATTTATATTTCTTCTGTCTTAATCTATATAAGATGTCAAAGCTGAAAAGTTGCTTAATTAATCACGCTATTATAAAGAGATGCTGGTTTAAATTAAATATTTTTAATGTATGAGATATAGCATGACGTTAATCTTTTCAATGTAATCCTCTTTACCTGCGGTCAGTCTTACTTCGGACACCAAAAATGTGTCATGTATCATATATGTACATTATACATGCGTAAGTGTATGTGTGTATGTGTGTGTCTACTTACCTATAGACAACATCATCAAGCACATCGTCCATCAAGAGCTGCAACCCCACATCCAGTACAGCAGCGAGGCGTCCCTCTGCCGCACCCTTCACCTCCATGTTGCTCAGCACGCCGAGCGCCCGCGCCGTGTGCTCTACACTAGATTCTAAGTGTTCTAGCAAGTTGGATATGACAGTGAATTGCCAGAACCGTTTGGATTGCAGCTTGGGGAGCTGGAAGTAAAATATAGTACGAGCTGGTAAAGCTAAGAAGTGGAGAAGAATGTACTAACTTTTGATAAAATAAGAAGATAAAAGAAGAGATAAGCTAAAAAGAGAGTAGAATATGTCATGCGAAGTATATAGCAATCAGATAGATTGTTGTCAACAATTAGAGACAATTGCATCAATCTGTTGTAATTCTCTTCTAGTCTGTAATAATCTGACAGTAAAAGATAAAATTCCTTATTAAGTGACAGAATCAGAGTTTTCGCCATCGATTAAGAGACTAAGAAGTATGTTACTATTTATTCAGTGTATAACCTTACATTGAATCCCACTAAAGTCATATTGACATGCTTCGATATGAGCCTCATAATGTCCTTACAATTGTATTGTTCACAGATGTCTTTCCAAAAGTGTTCTTCCACAGAAATATAATCATCTCTTGGTTTCAAATCCCTTATCTAAAAGATAAAATCTTTTTTTTTTATTTACTTTGAGCTATAATAATTATTCGAAGTAAATATCCATAGAGTAGGATTTGAAGTTATAATTATTAATTTTATTATTTATTTATTTAACCTTGTATATATTTATATTTATTATGTATAAACTAGAAATTATTTTATTTAGTTATTTTATGTATTATCTGAAATATAAAAGTAAAACCATATCCACTTACCAGCAACAGATCAACATTAGCACTTTCAATTTTATTCACCAATTCTTCATTTTTCAGTAACTTGTTCAGTTCCTTCTTCAATTCTCCAGATTTCACCAAATATTGTGACAAAGCATCTGTAACATGTAGATTGTGAGCCATGTTTGCTTGTAACTGCTTTAGGTAGGGGAGGTCAGTGAACCCAGGCACTTCCTGGAGATAAGGTAGTTCTGTCCTTATGAGTTTAGCTGTACGAGCTAGCACTTTAGCGAATCTGTGGGAATGGAATAAATATTTGTATTACGTTTTAATAATAAATTATATTAAATTAAAAAAATATATATCTTTTTTTATAAATGTAATATATAAAGTATTGTGGAATATTAAAAATATTTTGATGTTTTTTAAGATAGATGTATAAAGTAGACTGTATCACTTGTAGTACTATATTCTAGGATAGATCCTGCTTTCTATATATAGACTCTACCATATAAATAAAAATATATAAAAAAACTTACAAAGCAGCATGTCCAAAAGCGTTTCCAGTGACATTGGAGGCTAGACACCCAAACAGTTTAGTGGAGGGCGCACTCACGTCCTCTAAGAGGTGCAGCTTTATTTGCTCGAGTAGCTCGTTGAGTGATTTGTTTAGCTCGTACTTTGTATAGTTACGGGTTGATATTAGCTGGAATAGGTTCGTTAGTTTTATTATATGGCATTGAGTTTATCTTATAAATATATATGTTTTTTACTTTGGCTAATGGATATGGTTTCGATATACCTTAATATCTTTTTTTTACGCTCGTATTATAAAACCTTAGCAAAGAAATAACAAAAGTAAGAAGAAAACCACAATATTAGTGTTTAAATTGTTCTCAATGTTCAAAATTTTGTAAGAGACTATAGTCAAAATGCGCGAAAAATAGAGAATACACGGTTTTAATATTGTATTATATTGTTTGTCTATCTGTAGGTTATTCAAAGAAAAAAAATATATATATATATATATATATATATATATATATATATATATATATATATATATATATATATATATATATATATAGATAGTAGAAATTGTTATATTATATTAAAATAAATAACTAGACACTAGTTTATTATAAGCTATAAGCACAAAAAGGGCTGACCTCAGCAATAGCCATGTCCCAGTGGAAGTCACTGTTGAGTGCGGCGTGCACACCGCGCGCGTCCTGCGCCTGCAGCGAGCACAGCAGCGTGTCGTACTCCTGCTTCTTGTACACCTGCAGGTTCACTTGCTTGATCCAGCTCGTGAACTGAGAGCAGAGAGTGCACTCTCTGTGGAGTTTTGTCCAGATTACTAAAGTTCTTTGATAGTTGGCTAAAACTGAATTTTCTTCGACCGTCCTTATTATAGTACAAGTAAAGCGAGTAAGTTTACATTTCCATAAATTCTATAATGATATTATTTGGAACTAGACTAGATTAGTTATTACAGAATTAATTAAACCTAATAATTCAAAATCAAATAATTCAATAATTCAAAATTATGTAAGTTTCACTAAAAAAAAAATCCGGTGTTTGTGGTCTTGGCGATGGCTTCCAATTTTCGCAGTGTAACCTTCATAGATGCCATAATTAACCTGCCCACGCATTATTAAGAGGAAGGAGTAAAATGTATACATGTATATAAAACATTTTGATTCGATTAATTTGACATAGCATTGAGTTCCTCCTCTACAGCGGTGTCACTAAAGTCTACAGTACGAAGTTAAATATCAATAAGGTCTTAAAGCCTCGACTTAACCACCGGCTAAAGTAAATAATAATAAAGTAAATAAATATGATGCTTACGAATTGTTAATAAGCAACGTGCCAGCGTCTACAAAGTTACTCATCACGCCAAAAGACATTTTGATAAGAGATTCCTTAGACAGCAATTGTAATACGGCATTTCTTAGCATTTGTGTCTTGTCTTCTGTCATCCATGAAGGCTTTTTGGGTGAATTTGTGCCACTTATTATTTTTTTTAAATTCGATTCAGTATGAGAAAGATCTGAGTAAAGGGTCTCGTAATCAATATCGGGTGAAATTTTGGGGTTATCATCGTAGCCCTGTTTAAAAAAATTATACTTTACTCAACGTTAGTAAAAATAAATATCATATACATATAGATGTCAGTTAGGTTCAACACAATTTTAAATGTAAACGTTATAAAGCAAAACAAAAAGCGGATTCTATGTGTATGAGTTTTAAAGCATAAAGCTAAAAAACCTTGCCAAGACATAAGTAGTACCAATAATGATATATGAAAAGTTTCATCAATCCAAAATATTCTGTATAAGAAGCGATGATTTTTTTCAATGTTATCTTTAATATCTTTGAAAAAAAATTGTATAATAAAAACTAAATTTAATTTCTCACGAAGTTATGCTGCAGAAAATTGTATGTAACTTAAATTAACAACACACTAACCTGTGAAGCAAACACTAGCGGCGGAATCTCTTTAAACAATTCATTATTCTCCGTATCGCATATCTGCCGGTGGAGAGCGGAGAGTGCACCACTACCGTCCGGTATGTACTCCGAGAGGGATATGTTGTGTTGGCAGAAAGCTGACGTGTTGTTCATGTTTATGTCGCGGAGGAGACGGACGAGCTGGCGGAGAATGGAGTGAGTTAAATAGTTGTATTTCTTTTAAGTATTGCCTTTTGATATTATCATATGTATTTTTTGATTTTATTATTAATAAAGTTAAGAATATCTCGTAGCATGACTTTAAAATGTCAGTTTTGTCTATTGAGATGTAGGTTTTTATTTCTTATTGTAATATTGTATAAAATCCATTAACAATATTCGAAATTGTAAATAACTTTTAGATATTAAGAGCTTCCCCGCGCTTTAACCCACGGTTTCCCCCGCATGGTCACCTAGGCATAATTAACAACTATGTATGAGACATGAAACTAAGTCCTCGAGGTCACTCTTACCGCAGGTACTATCTAACACATTTTTTAAAGCATCAGAAAGTCCTGCGATTTATGCGTTCAACTAAACAAATTTTTCAGCTTTCTGTAGCTAATTCTATATTAATAATTATAGATCATAGATGGAGAAGTACTGTTCATAAAATTAAAAAAAATATACACAGGCTAACTTAACTCACATGTATTTTATCTAAATGTGTAAGAACATCTTCAGCTATATCAAATCCTTTTTCCAGGATATCGAAGAAGTTAGTCGCCTTCGGTCCATTGTACAACTTCCTGAGCTCCTCCCACCAATTCTCACCCGACAGAAAATTCAGGATAATATCATAATGTTTTAAATTATTTTGTAAGTATTTCAAATACACCGGTATTCCCATGTCGAAGGAATATTTGATTGACGTTCTTAAACTGGTTACAAGTTCTTGTCTAAAAAAATCAATTCATTATAATTACACAAAGATTTGTTCGTGTTTTCTCGCTATATAGAGATAACCTCTCCGTCCTACACTTTGACCGGATTCCAGATGCTATCCATTGCACTCGAGTGGAGGAGAGTGGAGAGTCATCAAATATTACTATTTAAATACAAGGAAGTATCTGTACGCACTTGATTGTACATTATATAGTTTAAATCCATAACCATATGGGTTTAAAGATTATAGAAGATTATTTAAATATAAATCTTCTGCTTTGCTTAGATTAGTAAGTTATATTATTAATATTATATTTGATAAATATCCAAATTTCTATCTAAAATGTAATAAGTAGGTAATTTAAAAAAAAACAAAATGACTACGTTCTTACCTTTCATTGAAGAATTTGACAATATCAGTATTATCATTACTTTCATTTTTGTATACATTCATTAATTGTTCTAAGCTATTTTTAGCTTCATCGTAATCTTCATCTAATACACCTTGTATGGCATTATAGAATTTTTCATACTGTTTCGCACAGATTTGAATTTTCACTCTTTCCATTTCAACTAAAATATCTTTTGAATTGTTTTTGGTCTTCGAAAGTTCGCACACGTCTTTCATGGAATCCACAATTTTAAATTCTTTATTATTATTAAATAAAACGTTTGTTATCACGTCAAAATGAAATGCTAAAGCTTCTGCAGGTCTCCTTTTAAAATTTTTTTGGATTATGGCTAAGTCTTCTTCTAATTTTTTCACATTTTCTCCTTCTTCATCAGGAATTTTAAAGTTATCCAATTCTGTCACCAATTTATTAATAATTGTTATGACTCTAGTTAAATAAACCGAAGCTGCAATATGTTTTTTATTTCCTTCATTAAATAATTGATAAGATTCATCAGTGTCTTTAATTTCATAAGAAAGAAGAATGTCTATTGATTTTTCTAATCTATTTTGCAAAGTTTTTAGATCATATTTTTGTGGTTTAGATTCGTTCTTTTTAGATATATCGTCTAATAATGAAGTCAGCTCTTTCGTTTTGTTGTAAGTATTACTGTAGGTGCTTGATAATTTACCTACTTCTAAATTATAGAAAAGGTATTGCTGGCAAATTAAAAAAAAATAAAAAAAAATATTTCAATTAATTACTTAATTTAATTTAAACCGCATATTTTTAAAAGCTTCACGCTTTATCCCGCACACGGCAGGGTAGGCAGAGGCATATCGCGTGTTAGATGGCGCAACTCAACGCTACGCTTTGTCTTACTAGAGTATTGAAATTGGATATATTTCACTCCCCTAAGTGGGAATCGAACTAAAAATAATCACGAAAGCGGTCTCGCTGCGCTACGATGGCTCCAAAATTATAACATAAGTTGCGTCAAAATCTTTCTTAAGGCTGTTATGAATACATTATTTTTTTTAAACATAAAATTATATGAAAATATGCACTAAATCTAAATAATAGAATATTAAGGAAATTCAGTAATTAAAAACAATATACATACCGGCTTAGTAAAAACATCAATTAAAGTATTATCTCCCCTCGGCATTGATATCCAGTGTAACAAAGACGGACAAATGAACGGCTGTACGAGCTTCAAGGCGGCCGCGTTGATGGGACTGTCGGGTCCTGGGTTCAATGCCAGAAACACTTCGTCACAGTCCCAGAACTGTGTGAGGGAGGCGCGGCGTATCTGTACAAATATTATATATATATATATATATATATATATATATATATATATATATATATATATATATATATATATATATATATATATATATATATATATATATATATATATATATATATATAGTCTTTGTAATCTATTGTATACAATAATAGATCGAAAACATGATAAAATATTACTATATAATAATACTTGTTACCTGATTCAAAAATCCAAAATCGAAATACGAATGTATGAGTACACCGATGAAGTCTGGCAACTTGTCGTATAACATGTAGAGTCCTGTGTTTCTAGTGAAACCCACTAATTGTAGAAACGTTGCATTTTGCTCTAAAATAAAAGCAATTTTTTTCATATATATGTCTGTAATAATTATGAACAAATTTAATGTACTGGGATTCACGCCTCTTGAATACCGTAAGCGCTCCGTCCACTAAGCTATACGTTTTTATCAAGCTACTTTTGTTTATATTATTATAAGTTTTCTAAAACTTTTATTTTTGCCTTAGTGTGGAATAACACTTTCAAAATATAAAAAAATGTAGGTAGATAAATCGGATGATACAATACTAAAATCTCAATGAACGGAAACAAAGAGAGAGTCGAATCTTGTTCTTGAGATGGCCGTAACAGACAGATGGACAAATAAGTAATGAAATAAAACGGAGCTCTAAAAACCAATAATAAATAATGCAAGCTATCCTAACTTAACCGAGGACTACCTAAACAAACTTGAGCGATCTCAAAACCTAGCTACTCGATTCATATTTAGCTTACGCAAGTATGACCATGTGTCTTCGCTCGAAGCTCAAGTGGCTCCCTGTCCGTTATCGCTGGAATCAACGTACACTTTCGATTCTGTACTGTGTTATTTACACCTTATCTCCTTCTTATTTGAGGCAGATTTTCAAGTTTTAGATACACTGACAAATGGATTGAGATCATCTGGAAATCTCATTTTAAGACAGTGCAAGTAATAAATTTGTGGAATGGCTTGCCACTTTCTATGAGAAGCTCAAAATCTTTAAATATATTTAAATAAGCGGTTAAAGACTATTGCCTTAAAAACATCCAATCTGACGACACCAACTTATTCAATACATTTATTTGTAATTGTATTAATATAATATTAAAGCATATAGATATGCATATACGTATTATATGTATATATTAAGTGTTTAAGTATTTGATAATTTTAAAAATATTTGCGTACTATATATAAATACTATTTTATATATTATTATTATATATAGAAATAATATATGTATTTTAAAACTTAAACCAAAGGTTTTCTGAAAGAGATGGCTAATTAGCGATAAGTTCACCTTTTGTGCTCTTGTTCTTTTTAACGTTATTACATTTGTTAATGATTGGTGTACAATAAAGTGTAATAAAAAAATTAAATTAAAATAACACCATCATACCATTACTCTCTCTAAGATAAGTGAGCAGATCTTGCGTAACGTTTCCTGCCACCACAGCTACATACTCCAGCGTGTACTTCCAAGCAGCTATACCAACTCTCTGACAATCATCAGAACAGTTTAAATAAATTTTCCACAGGATATAGAGAGGAACCGAGTCCAGGTCGGTCGTGTTCATGGAGTTCAAAACAGTGTCGAGCTTGTTGAAGAAGTTTCTGGAAGTTTTTATATACATATATATTTTTTTATTATTTATAAATAATATTATGATTGTTTTATTGAAATAAGATAAAAATAAGCAAAGCTGTGAATAATTGGTCTCTAAGAAACCTAAAGTGAAGGCATATCCTTCACTCAATAAGAAATCTCTTGGATTCATCCAGAAAATAGAGAAAATAGGCACTATATTATTTTTTACATATTTTTTACATACCTTAGAGTACTATCCCCACTAGTACTATTAACGATATCTATAACATGCTTCAGAGCAGATATAAAAGACGTTTTCTCATCTTCGTCGAAAGCTATTTGTAATATTTCTTTAATTTCATCCAAATCTCGTATGGACGAGTCGAAAGCTGCGGAGAATTTTAGAAACACATTTTCGGGATATGTTGTTGTTGTTGTATTCCATGCTTGCTTTTTCTGAAATAAAAACTTTATTATTTAATATTACTGTAATTTTAAAATACTTAGTTAATACAAATAGAACAATATCTATAATATTAGTATAATATAATATATATATATATATATATATATATATATATATATATATATATATATATATATATATATATATATATATATATATATATATATATATATATATATATATATATATATATATATATATATGATATATTCAGTTGCTTTTCTAGGGTGATAAATTGTGGCGTTTGGTTTTGCCACTCATCACAATGCTCGTAATATGACGCTCTTTTCTGTCTTTAGTGGTTTCCTACATACCTTGGGGGGTTTCTGCTTGAACCACTAAATGCAATACATGTATAAGTCATTAAAGTCATCGTGGCGCAGTGGGTTAGTGTCTGACTGTAAACGCGATGTGTGGGATCAATTTCAATTCTCAAATTTGGATAAACACCAAGGAATGGACCCAAATTACACGAGTTTCTTCTACATAGTCTGCTATGCGAGATAGAACGAGAAGCTGAAGATATTTAGTATACTCACAAACATATTCAGCACGTCTATCAGCCAAGTACAGCTCCCACTCTGTCCTAACACTCATGTCGGAACACAGCAGCGTCTCCAAAGACTGTAGGGAACTGTTGGCTTCACTGCTTAGTGGTAAAAAGTGGGACAAACTGACAGTGCCACAGGGCCAAGGTTCAGGGCCATTTAGGATTGACACTATTGGAGTTACCTGTTAGTTGATAAAAAATGGAAACTATTTAATGAGATCATTTTCACGATTTTTACGCACTTTAAATAGAATCATTTAACCAAATATTCGCGTTTATTTTTTTTTACTGTAAAAGAGCTTCATTTAAATTATTTCTTATAACTTATAGTTATAAGGCATTTATATGTACTATAAATTATCATAATATTTTTTATATTCAATTAAAATAATAATGCTATGTTTTTTTATATAATTTCTTTGAAAACTCTTACATCAGTATCATCCCTGTCAATAATATCAGCAAAATCGACAATCAGCTGTGGTAGATTACGTAGTACACTTTGTAGAGCAAGCGCAGTCTTGGGAGGTACGCTCGTAGATATGCTTTTGTTCTTTGCTATATCTAGAACGAAAAATTAAAAAATTGAAACTGAAAAGTTATACCATATATTTACTTATTCCGTTTCCGTTCTATATTTACATAGAAATAATAAGTGTAATATAAGATTCCCAAGATATGCCCAAGCGTGGAACTGATAGATACTGTCAACTGAGTCCACGATAACCTCTTAATATATTTCCAGCTTTAATATGTAAATTTGAGGCATTACTTATAATTTACACGGTATATATAAAGTAAATCTAACGTTTTATCTGCTTTGATCTATATTTTGTTTTATCTGACTGTGGAAATGCTCACAGTCCAAGACATTGAATCTTCTTGATAGGAGGTATTTGAAACTAGAACTATGAATGCTGAATATAATCAACTCTCTTCTCATTGTTTTCTTTCTCTCCCTCTCTCTCTCTCCTCTACATATATTGAAAAAAGATTTGAACTCCATACCAGCAGTCAGGCGTATTACATCATCAGCTACAACCATCGGTCCAGTGGCAATTGCTAAACTGTATTTGAATCGCAGCCACGCTTCTTCATTCAGGTCGAAGACACCTCGATCCAGCAGATCAAGGAAACGGAGACCTAGTTTTATGCTGAAAGATAGATAAGGTTAGAATTTTATTCCAAGTCTATAATAGTTTCGATTTCTTTGATTGCTTTATTTGTTTTTATTATCATAAATCATACGTATTAAGTGGTATAGGCCGAAAGGGCCTCATATTACATCACTCTCCACTTTTCACTAATTGTTAAAACTGTTCGTTGGACAACAGTATCCAAAACCTCATCATGTCCAAGTAAATCCAGGAATTTGATGAAACTTAGATAATACAATTCTGTAACTCGAAACTTAATTCTTAACCGCAGCCATTGCCAATAGTCATTAAATTTAAGAAATTAATTATTTAATTTTAGTACAATTATACAATATATGATTTATTGTAAAGAAACTGAAAGTAAAACTAACTTGATATGCATAAGTCTATTCAAATTCCTGGCATTGAACCAATAATCCTCCGCTTCCTTCATCATCAGTGCCACTTTTCTTTGCACCTCCTCATCCATTCCAAATGTTTTGTATTCAAATACATAAGTATAATCATTATTTAATTTTTCATATAAAGTGTTCAAGCCTGTTATCATTTTAGTCCAATTTATCCCATCTAGAACACTATGCGTAATATTTTTTATTTTTCTGATCTGAAAATATTAAATAAATAAAATAATTACCTATTCGCTATGACTTTTTTTTTATTTTAAGACTTTTTTCAACAAAGGAATATAAACATGACTAAATAAATACATTTTTGATGAGCATGACCAATAAAAAAGGAGAATATAAAACGGTATCACTATAGTACACGGAGGAAGTGATTAGTTTCCAAAGCAATACTACCGCAATTTCACTAAAGAGAGCACTTATTTATATAATATACGTGTTTTAGGTTTACTATATCAATGATATTGCATTCCAGCAATATTACTATGGAGATGACTGCATGTGCGATAAATTTTATAAAGACTGGGCCAATATTTCTTGTGCTGCACAAATGATGCGAGATCCTTTGATCCTCGAATTGGATTGCAGTCCACGCTGGAGCCAGACTTGGAGTGGGTTGGACACTTTGAAGGACGCATGGTTGCGTGTTTACTGTTTAATAGATCACATCAGGTGGAGAAATTGGCGGAGAGAACACTTAGTTTTCTCTGTTTTCTGTATATAATGGGAAAATATTTTTAGTAATATTCATACCGCTTTCCCAATAACGGAATCTCTTTCAAGTCCCTCGTCAATCGCTTTTGTAATATTACAAAGTGTGGACACGAGGTTCTCCTTATCGTCGTTTTCGGGAAAATTGAGGTAATTTGATGCTTCTTTAACGCCATGACATAACATGTCCTGACAAGATGTTGATAGCGCTTTGTAACTCTGAAAGTAAGAGGACATGGTGTCACAATAGAACGTTTCGATTAAAAAGTATATTTTATTTAAAAACATTATAAATAATAATTTATTTAGTACTATCCAAGCTAAGTATATTACATTTTTTCCTATTAAGTATATTAGAAATTAATTAAATAATAATACGAAATTGCAGTTTTTCATATACATATTTTGATAACAAAATTTAAAACAAGTAAATAATTTTCAAGAAATAAATTTATATTATTATAATGTTACTAGAGGATGCCCGCAACTTTGTTGGCGTGGACTTTGTGACTTTTGCCAGTTGCCGTTTTCATTGAGATTCATGAGATTGTATTCCACATGTTAGATTTTTGCATGACAAAGCAAACTAACTCATTTCGCTCAATAATTATTACTAAAAAATATTATACTTAGATTATCTATTTTGGTTCTATGTAAGAAAATTAATCTAATTCCGACACGACGTTATACTAAAAACAATATTTTTAGAAATAATAGTGCTATATTAAACATCTATACTCCACGGACTTCTGCAAATTGTTCGAAAAATCGAGTTTCCAAAAAATGTCAATATACGCGATTAATCCGGTTAAACTGTTTTATTTAACATGTATCACAAAAACCAAAGAAGTTATTATTTAACTTATCTTCTTATTACATTTTTGTTAGAAAAAATATCAATTACCTTTTGTTCATCCATAGCTGTATTTAAAATAGTCAAAATAACCAACGGATATAATTCCTTGGCTTTCTCTTGTAAATGTTTAGGTGCCACTTCAAGTTGCTCGTTTATGGCATCTATCATTATTTGTATGTTCTTTAATGTTGGGGAAATTTTGTATTCAAGGAGAGGATTTTGTCCGACCACTTCTTTCGCTAGAGCACCGTGGACTGTTATACTAGAGGAGTATAGAAAAAAATATTATTAAAAAATTATTTTAAACTACTCGTCTTTTGATAAAAATTTGAGACATTCTGTGTTGAGAGTTGTGTAGCAGAATTGAGCGCCACATGTCTTGCCAGAATGAACGAATATACGGTAAGATGAAGATTTTCTTCATTTTTTGCGATCGAATTCGAATTCGCTATGTCGTAATGGCCACAATTTTTTTAAATCCTAAGCTTTTAAGCTAAGTGGTGAAACCAAAAAACCATAACGTTGTATAAGAACCATTGACCGTAGAACTTTCGATTTCCCACTTAAAGTGTGACTCAATCGAGAATTATCAATAATTTCAAATTTCAATTTTAAAATTGTTATTTTTATTACTAAAGTTTTATATATAGTATTATGTTAATGACTTACAGCATATGTTTGCCCAAATATGATTTATTTTTAAATAGTTCCAGTAATTTTATATCTCCAGGTGTTTTGAATATATGTTTCCAATTCACGACTGGTGTCTCCTCTAGCTCCAGTCTTTTGATGTTTTCAGTGAAATTCTTCAATATTTGGAAATCTTTGTCAATACTGTACAATTGACTGTTTATATCTTTACCTAGTGTTTTCAAAACAAACAGAGATGCCATAGTGTTTATCTGTAAAAAAATTGCTTCATATATTTTACTTTGTTCTGTTTTCAATAAAAGCTTACTTAATATGTTTAATTATTTTGTCATATTCTCTCATTTCATATTAATTATAGAAGCTTGTGCGATCAAATAGTTTTTCAGCTTCACCATAAATTTCCCATATAGTAGATAGTTTAGACAGGCTAGACAGGGTGCTTAGTGACAAAACACTTTTTTACCGCTTTCTGACGTCGGATTTTGTCCTATCAGAATGAGATAATTAGCTCCCTCGAGTGGAGATCGAACCCATTATCTTCACATATATTCATATTCATACATATTACAAAATTAAATGTCAATACATACACTATTCTTTACATCAAATATGCCAAACGAGTTAATGAAATCATTCATATAGTCCTTCCACGGGTCTGTACATAGTTGGGTAGTCAACGCCATCGCTTCGTCTTTTGATATCAAGAAAAAGTTCTTCAAACGGTTCATATCACAAAATGTAACGCTAGGGTTATTTATTTTAGATGTTAAAATCTGCAATGTTAATTTTCATTATTTCGACTGATTTGACTTGGGCTGACCACTGAAAACGGACTATAGTGGAGTCGGTGGTCCATGGCTTAGTTACAATGCCGAGGAAAAGAAGCACAATAAATGAATTAAAATAACAAATTGTAGTTATCTCGCTGTATCACAGCAGGTCAGGCGGAAGTAGCCTAATGTCAATACATTCCGTTCCCAGCTTTCCACCATTCAAATATAGCATGTTGAATGGCAGAACTCAACGTCAAATTTATCTTGTTACCAGAGCGGAGAAATAATTTTCCTTTCAATTAATTTATTCTCTTCAACTGGGAGTCCAATACACAATCATCGAGTTTACAGAACTATGCTGTGCCGGTGATCCACAGAGACCCAGGTAATAATATATAAAATTTTGTTGTTAGCAATAGAATATAAGCAGCTTCTTAGTCACAGACAATATAATGAAAAGAGTTAGCTTTGTTTTAAAGTTCAGATAAAACTTTTATTTAAAATATCATACTATCAAACATTATTGTAAAATTTGAATTTATGCAAGTTACGTATACTTGGTTCAGTATATAATACCTGGTTGGGCTTTCTTCAAAGGGTACAAAAATACATAAAAAAACACACACATACAGAAAAAATATCTTACTTGTGTTCTTTCAGCATTGGTCAAAGCTTGCAGACCCTTTTCAATAATATCCGGTTTTAAGCTTAAAAACACTTTAACTCCTTCGGGGTTCCTCAAGGACACGTTGTAGGCCAACTGTTCTAAATGCATGTTAATATCGACTACGTTGTCAGCACACTCTATTAGTTTAACCAGTAGTGTAGAATAGAAAAGAATATCATTTTTATGTTCCTTTGGTAACCATTTGAATACAAAACTTGTTAGGCGTGATAGGCTGAAAGCAGAGAAATACTTTTAACTTTCTTTATTAAAGCATATAATGAAACAAAGCGATATGGGAGCGAAAGTAGGTGACATGAAGCTAAACAGTTTATTGTGAAAAGATGATGCAGTGCTTATTCATCACTCTGACAGATGCGAAGAGAAGGGAGATTTTTGATAAAAATCGTTGAATTGATTATTCAATTTATGTGACTAAATCTGTTACTAGTTAAAATTAACTGTTTGTATATGAATGCTTTTTGCTTACAAAATTTGATGGTTATTATTTCTTAACAGAACTAAAGTATCGTAGAGAGTTTAGAGTGGTGGCATTTTATTTATACATTATTGCATTTTTATTCCTTTTCTGTTAATAAAAATAAGCGTATTATTAAGGCATACTAGAATAATCATTTTTGGAAGTCAGATAAGATAAAAAAAATAACTATTAAAACAGTAATTATTATTTTTTTAATTAATCATAACAGAAGAAACTGTAACAACACTCACATATTAAAGACATCAACGGGCTCCGCACTTGTTCCTAATTCCGAAATAACTTCAGCAATATTACTGAAAAGTAGCGGTATTTTTTTCATTCCTTCATCTGATTGTAAGCCAGTATGAGATGCAACTCCAGTATCAGTTTCGGATTTTTTAAAATTTTTCATTAATATTTTATATAAATACTGAAACCCTGTGACAGCAGTGTCTAGGAATTCCCTTAGTGATTTATATGAATCGGTTTCACCGAATGTGGGTTGTAATAAATCCATTACTTTGGTTATCCTGTAAGATATTAAATGTAGTATAGTTTAGAAAAGTAAGTTAAAACATCTTAAGCTTGTAACATTAAATTAACAAATTTACAAACAAAAAAATTGAAATATGATGTTTTTGTCACTAACATTAAAGGTTAATAAATTAATATAAAAAATACAATACAAAGTAATGTTATAAAATCAAAAAAGATAATAAAATATATAGTTAAGTAACTTTAGTTTAAATATGTAATACAAGATACTCACATAGTCAAATTAACGTAACTAAACTCCGGCTCCCTGCCCTCAACGAGAACAGTAAATACCGGCGGCAAGAAGCTCTCCAGTGACATCATGTTTGGTACAGCGTCCAACATGGCGCCGATCTTAATAAGGTTATTATTACCTGATAGCTTAGAGTACATTTCACCTGCCTGTTAATACAAAAATAATTATAGAAATGGTATCAACAGTGCTTACATTTTTTTTATCTGCATGGCTACGTTAAAAAAGTGTATACATTTTCTAAATATTTTTCTTTAATTTTCACTATTATTCCTTCTTCATCGCATTGAAAAATAATTGTACAGATTTTTTTTTTAAATTTAAACGTAGAGCATAGACTAACATTCATTAGACAAGATTTTTACAGTTTAAATACCGAGATCTTGAGAATATGAGATTCGTTTCATAATATTGTTAAATGTATACAAAACTTACCATAGTAATGTATTTTCCCAAATCCACTTGCATTAGTAACTCTTTGACTAGATTTTGAATCATTTTGGTTTCAACGGCACATAGTTTTGTGACGAAGATATTCAAATGTTCCTCGTTAGTTATTTTAATAGTCTTTTTCATGGACTCTATACTACATTTATCTAAATTGCCTTGCATTATCTGAAAAATATTTAATAAATTAATACTTATATAATATCATTATGGCACAGTTTTCTTAGCTTCACTCTATATGTCTAGCGGAGTGATCTGAAGCGCGAAGCTTAAAGATCCATGTCGTCTTTATGGTATACTTGCATATCATGGATCAGGCTTTTGGCCTAATTGTAAAACAATGATCTCATGGACGATGAAACCGCTTGGAAGGACTTTATATTTAAATTTTGTATATAATTTAATGATGCAAGATATCTTACCCCTTCAAAACCAATATCGGCGTCGAGGATACTATTTGAGACGTCTTCAGGAATATCCAACTCCTTTACCAAGTATCGTTTTACTCTTTTTGGGTTCCTAAATATGTCGCTCACTCGTAGACCATTTTCTGCAAAACAATGTACGTTTGCTTATTATATGTATATATAGAGGCCGTCGTGGCGCGGCGGCACAGTCTGACTGTAAACGTTGTTCACAAATCCTCTCCAAGTGAATCGAACCCACAGCGTCTTTAAAAAATGTACCTAATATATCTACAATTACAAAACATATTGTAATTTACTAACAAATATTTATGTATAATTTAATAGAAGTGCTTAGTATACTTGTATTCGACTTTTATAAAAGAAGAATAAAAATGAATATTTACGGTACTTTAATGTTTAGTAAGGACAAAATAGGGTTCATAGTACAATTTGACAAATAAAAGTTCTAAATGTCAAGTTTTATGTTTATGAATTAGCCAGAATGTTTCCATTTAATATAACAACAATTCCCTTGAAATAGCACAAGACTACGTAGTTTTTAGTTAGCGAAAAAGGAGCAAAAATTTGCCGCCCATTCAACCTAGTTCATATATTTCAATTATTCTAACAGACGCAATGACAACACCGGACTAGACTGCAACACCAAAAGCGACGCAAACTGACAACAATAAATAAAAGATCTTCTATTAACAACATCTTTAAGGAGGGCTCTTGAAGCCCTCCATTAACCTAACAATGTATTTGCTATCCTTAGAAATATTTGCATATCCTTAAAAATTTACTTGAAAAAAAAATACAAAATCACGACAATCCAAAGGAAAAAAGACTACCAAAGGCACGGAAGACACATGTCCGTGGTGTGTTATATATATATATATATATAATATATATATATATATATATATATATATATATATATATATATATATATATATATATATATATATATATATATATATATATATATATACATATATATATATTCCAACAATAAGTCAAGGGCGTACTAACTAGAAATATCCTCAAACAGCGGATGATCAGCCATATCAGCTAACGACGCCAGCAGCTGTATAGCGTGCGGCGCCGCGCCCGCCGCGCGGAGCACTGTGGCGTTGTTGAACAGCGGCTGCATTTGATGTTGGATTTTTGTTAGCCTGGAAAGGATTTAGTACTTACTCGTAATTTAGTGTGTTATTAAGGATTTTATAAAGTTGGAAAATAAATAAATAAGCTTTAGATTTATTTCGTATGTTGAGAAGCGGAACTTAACGCCGCGCTTTACTCTAACGTTTATATTAACAGAAAAGATAAATATAAGTAATTAATTCTTATGAGTGGATATCGAACCCACTGCACTGCACCACTATGCTCCCCCTGCTCCCCCGCATTAACTTAACCGGAAAATTTGTGTTACTAAAGAAAATAATAAAATCTATTCTAAAATATAAAATATTCTCAAATTTAACTTTAACATTTCGAGAGTTCATCAAGAAGGAGTCATATGTACCTAGATTTTTCATACGAAGGTATTTCCTCGAACTCGTCCATAGCGGAGCACTCATTGTTCACGTTACACACAAACGATTGTAGGAAGTTTAGCATACTGGCGCTGGGTAAAGCGCGCGCTGCGAATTGACCTATAAAAATTTAAAAAAAAACAGGAATTATGTTTTAAGAAACAACTATGAAAAAGCTTTACGATATTTCGTGTAGCTTACGCTGTATATAGCACACACACATATATATATATATATATATATATATATATATATATATATATATATATATATATATATATATATATATATATATATATATATATATATATACATATGGACTAGCTGGAATATCAGTTAAATATTTTAAGGTTCTAATATAGCATAACAAATTAATTAAACATAAATTTAGGTTTGCCACTTTTGATCTGACCACCATATAAAATATGAATTTGGTTCATCACTTAGTACCGTTTTATACATATTTAGTCTGGCTGCCAAGTGCCAAGTGCAACACTCACACGTGGGATAGTCCTTATTCTCTATATTTATTCTGACGACGTACAGGCTGAACATCACGAGCGTCGCCCACGCTATACCGGCCAGTGTTATCTGAGAATTAAAACGTAATATGAAATACGCCATTTAAAAAAAACCAAGGAACGTTAAATATTTTAACATTTATTAACATTTTTTAAGTGTCAATATCACACAATAGGGAAACAATTATAATAAGTTAAAACAATAGTATTAGAATAAAAGTTTGTTAATAATGTATAGCTTAATAAAGATGATATAGAAAAGGCGGCTGGTGGTGTGTGGATGGCGAAAACGAGAGACGTATTATGGTGCACCCTGGGAGAGGCCTACGTCCAGCAGTGGACTGTTATAGGCTGATGTGTGTGTGTGTGTGTGTGTGTGTGTGTGTGTGAGTGTGTGTATAGCTTAATTGGCTAGAGCCGATCCCCACTTTCCGATCAATTTTCAAATCTTTCCCCGACTGGAAATCGAACCTGCAATCGACCCGTTTGACTCAGTGTTGTAAATTATTATAATGAATCGTACCCATCATTATCGTTGTAAAGCGCACCCGCCGAGGACCTCAAGGAAAAAAGTATATATGAATAATCCTATCTTGCAACAACAAAAAACAAAAAGAACCTATCTCTTTTTCGTTTTGTGGATTTTACAATGGAAATATATTAATAAAATTAAATTTAGCATATTTATTTAACCATATTAAAATAAAAGGGGAAAACCAAATGTCCCGCTGAGTTTCTTGCGCTGGATCTTCTCAGGTCTCAGGCATTAACTTTAGTGAACCGGTGGTAATGTTTTAGACTGAACTTTTTTTAACACATATGTCAAAAATTGTGAACATTTAATTTTATATGCATACTTGTTTTATATTCATATCTTTTAGTATAATAAATCATAAGCTTTAATGAGCTTCTGTCAATGACAAAGATTAAATTAAATTTCAAGGTTTGTAAGTGTCATATTATTGCTTACTTTCATTTCTAAAAGGCTATTATAATATGTCTATTGTTTATACACTTGTATTTCATAAAAAAATATTACTACCCTGTGTTTTTTATTAATCTGTGTTTTTATTATATAAAAGATATATTTTAATGTGAGTTGAAGCCGTCGTGGCGCAGTGGGACAGCGTATGACTGTAAACGCGCATTATGAGTTCAATCCAGAATCGGGCAACAAAACTTATATAAATTTCTGTGTTAAACAAAATGATGAACTCAGGTCCAGGTGAGGCACTCACAAGATAAGGATTAGTTCCCTCTGCCCTCTTTGTGCGCTCACCGATTGTTGAAATATCCTCATAATATATTCCAAACAGGATCAATGTTTATAAAATATACATATATTTGTATGTAAAATGTTATGTTTATAAAATATATCGCTTCGACTGCGATGACTCATCAGTCTTCACTGTCAAACATGCAACTAATTACTTAGTTACTAATATAGGTAATAAATAATTATGTAGTCCGGTTAAAACGCTTATCTCCTGTTATAAGATCGCTTTGTCATCTAATAAACGTTGTACTGTGCGCACGCAGTATTATTAATAATGTTAATATGCTGGCAAGTGTACTTTGGACCCAAAAGATTTTGAACCCATAATGTAACTCGTGTGGGTCGTGGGTTTAATTGTAAGACCCCATTTTCCACCCAATTTGTACATGAATGAGTTTTTTATAACTTTATAACGTATAAACGTTTTATGTAAGTACAAAAAACGCAATGTCAAGAAACTTCCATCTTCTTATCTTAACTATCCGCGCTTGAATTGGAGACGTACGTGTTAAGTGGCGGAGTTCAACGCCGCACCTCATCTAAGAGAGTGGAGATATATAAATATTTCAAACCCCTGAATGGGAATCCAAACCCACACTTTGCTCTACACACATATGCTTCCAATGCGCCACGATGCCCTCAAAAAAATATTACAATAATTTCTCTTTCTCAACCATCTCGTGTCTGTGGAACAAGATTGATAAAAAACACTTAAAGTAAATCAAGACTAACTCAATTTACATTTATATGGATTATAAATGTAATTTAAAGCTTATATATTTATATATTTAGGTACACATACCGGTTTCCTCTTGCGTATAAGGTAGTCCTTCCACAGCAGCAGGCGAAGCTGCCGGGCTCCCGCCATGCTGCCAGTCTGTTACACGACACCATCACTGCAAAGAGAACTGTTAATTATACCTTATATACAAATGTATGTTGATGTTAGTTGAATTTTTTAAATAATTTGGTTTAAAATTCAGTAACTATAAATTATCAGGATAAGCAGAAGGAACCGTAAGTTGAAAGAACCTAGTGTTACGACACTCCGTTCCTCACTTTCCACGAGTCGGAGCTCAACGCTGCGCTTTGTCTCGTTGTCAGAGCGAACAAAATGAAAAAAATCATTCTCCCCGAGTTGGAATCGAACCCAAAAACCGTCGCGTTGGCAGGCCTTTGCGCCACGACGGTCCTATATAAAATCACTTGTCCGTGACGCCGCGACGCGACGATTTGTAGGGTCGATTCCCACTCGGTGAGAATGAATTATTTTCATTTTCTTCGCTCTGGCAACTAGGCAAAGCGTGGCGTTGAGTTCCGCCACTCAACACGCAATGCTTCGAATGACGGACAGGGGGTCATTCCATTAGGTTCCTTCGACCTACGATTCCATCTGCCTACCCTGTTATGTGCGGGATACAGCGTGAAACTAAATAAATGAATAGATTTTATAGAATCATTTATAGATCTACGCTAGAATTTACGCCAGTTCGAAACACATATAAACGAAATGAAAAAAAAAATAATAAAATAAAAAAAAAATTACATTGAAAAAGATTTAAAACAAATCTTCTTCCTATAAACTAAAGAGTTTCAACTCATAAAACAAGTCACGGTCACGTGTTCAACTCCCGGAAATGGCAAATGCAAACAGTATTCATTAAGGATGCTAGCTAGTTGATTATTATTTAATATCTTTATCTGAAGGACTTTCTTCAAGCGAAACGTCGTCGTTTATTTACAGTACGTATGTACTTATTTATACATGCAAGTCCAAGATTGCGTTAAGTGTAACTTTATGCTATCCCGCGTTTTTAGAGTTCCGTATATCAAATTATTATTATAATAGAATTTTGTTGTCCGTTTGTTTATCTGTCCGTAAAATGAACTTCGAAGTAATCGCAACCAGAAGTTTCTTTGCAATTTAGCAAGTAGTGAGAACTTATGGAATAAATAAAGGAAATAAAGTCTTTATTTCTATATTTCTCTATATTTCTATAATAAAATCTATATTTCCATCTATTTCTTATAGATTAAGACATAACTTTCAGGCCATATCATTAACTACACTACAAATGGCAAAGCGTAATTTTTTTTTTTTACACAAAATATCCTATCCTTTTGAATTCGTATATACATATATGTACATTGTACATAGTACAAGTATAATAATAAACCTAATAAACCTTGAAACACCAATGACCTTAGAATCATTTTATTGTCACAGATGCTGTAGTCAATAACTGCTGTGACATTTTAAATAACAATTTACCAATGTAAATAACAATTTACAATTTATAGTAACAATTAAATTTATATTTGTTTTTTACTATTGAATTTTACTATGCTATCGTGACGAATGAGTAAAGTCTCAATTGGAGTTTTTTTTCCCAACATGTGTTTTGCATATAGCACAGCACCATATAGTTTTACTAGAGGCAAATCAACAGCTGGAGTTGCGTTATATATATATATATATATATATATATATATATATATATATATATATATATATATATATATATATATATATATATATATATATATATATATATATATATATATATATATATATATATATATATATATATATATATTCTAAGGCTTTTGATTGCATAGACCACGATACGATATTGCTTAAACTTACTAATTATGAAGTCTGTGGTGACGCTAGTGAGCGTTTTGCTTCGTACCTTAATAATATAATTAATCACGTTACTGTAAACAACGTGAAGATTTCCACTTGCTTTTAAAAGATGGGTGTATCAAAAGGGTTCGTTTTAGAGCCTCTATTATTCTTGTATATCATTGATTCTTCCTTTTATGTCAAGAGTTTATGCGATATTGTACTGTTTGCTGATGAAACTTCATTATTTTTTAAAGTATTTAGTAATAGATATAATTAGGACGAAGTAAATAGTACGTATACTATCGCAATTACTTGTGATGTTGATGGAGAGCAATAGAAGTATTCAGGGGTATTGGAACCGGCCAAGTGGTACAGTTGACGCAAGAACTGTGATGGCTTCTGGTTTACGAGACTTTTGCGATGTGCGATAGCAGTTGCTTGAAATATATTTCCCAAGATACTGAAAAGCGTTTAATAACTTTCGCTTTGAGGCCTTTGTAGTCGAGTGAGCCAGTAATAACATATTCAAATTCCGCTGCGTATTGTCAGTCTTATATCGTAATCATTTTGCAAAATTTGACCTGTGCGAACAAAACTGCAGGTTTTTTTGGTCAAGGTGATGGTGTTTTGCTATGGTGTGTGGGTAGAAATGTAGGTAAATCACCATTAGGTGATGTTACCTGCTTCAATTTTCATCGTGATATATGGAAATTGGCGTTTAGATGGAGTTCATAATTATAGTGTTGACGGAAAGGAATAAAAGTCTACTCACGGCTAGCACTGAGTATAATCAACACCACTTTAAAAGTACATGTAATATAAACGTATACTATACAGGAAAACACGTTTATTAAACACAATATACTTTTTACAAAGTCAACTATAAATATACTTCTTCTTCTTTTTTATTTATGGCGTTCCGTGAGTGCCAGTTAAGTATAATTAACTTCGCCAAGTATAAATAACTATATGATTTAAAATAGCACACGATAATTAAATACAACAAATGAAACGATAGGAGCCCTATCGAATAGCAAGCGTCGACTGTTAGTTACAATATTGTCATCTATTCGGGGGTAGATGAAGACGCGACAACACTGTCATAGCTCAGTTGACGGTTTACGTTTATGAATATACCTACATACGAATACTGTCAATATAAAATATATAAATTCCATTAAATACTAATAATTATGTATATAATATGTAAGTGTGAAAAGTGTGTACATATTAAACATTTCGTGAAACGGATATTCCTACGGTCCAATTACACTTTATCTCCAATAATATTCTGCTGTCAAAATATTTTAGTACCTAATGCCATTAATCACAGTTGTCTATCTAAGATGAAGTTCCGGTTTTTTTTATAAGATTCACAAAGTTATTATTAATAAAAAAAACAAAATAAAAAAACCAACTTCAAAAGTACACCAACTTAACTTAACTTACGTAACTTTCTACATATAACTATGTAGAAAGTTACATGCAAACATAAAAGTAATAATATTTTAATTGCTTTAAGGTAAATAAAATTAAAAAAAAACAATAAATAGAGGATCGTCGTGGCGCAGAGGCACATCATTTGCCTGTAATCGCGATTTCTGGGTTCGATTCTCATGAGGAGAGAATCAATTATTTATATTTTCTAGTAACAAGGCAAAAGCACGGCGTTGAGTTCCGCCACTCAACACGCAATGCCTCAAAAAGTGGAAAGCGGAGAACGGAGTGTCTTAACACTAGGTTCTTTCTGCCTACCCTGCTATGTGCGGGATGCAGCGTGAAGCTAAAAAAAAACATTGCCTATATTATTAACTTATTTTGTTTGCTTTTGTTCTGTCGTTATCTATAATAATTGTAGTAGTTATCTATTTACTTCTTGCTTCAGGCACCGACTACAAATATAGATTTTGATTTATATTTGCCATAAAACAGATTTCTTATAATTTTATTGGACTTTTTTAAATGTATTAAATTAATTAAATAAGAAAAAAACAGTAAAAATCTATTTTTACAGTGAAAGTATTGTCTTTAAGAGATTTCTTTTGAAATATACAACATGTTCAAATCGATCCAGCTGTTTAAAAAAATTAGAGTGACAAACACGCACAGAAGACTATTATACATATATAAGAAGACAACCCACGTAACTTAACTACGATGTAATAAAACATAACTATAGCTACAATATATATTAACGGTTATTTGGTATGACGTCACAATCTTGCACACAGCGTTATAACGGATAAAATAAAATAACTAATAGCTGTTACAAAACGCTATCGATAACTTGTTAAATAACTCACGTGTTATTTAATATTAGCTATATTTTATGAATAATTGCTTTTATCTATGACTTCGCTCCCCTGGGCTTATTTATAGTAATAGCTTAATATGTGTGTGTATGTGTTGTAGTTTTTTAATATTGGTGTAGATTTAGGTTTATACGTACTTTATTAGTTTGAATAGTGTAATATTGAATATATAAATGTAATATTTTTTTTGAGCGACCCACAGTCCTTATAGTAACAGGAGGAATTGAAAAAATATATTTGCTAGGATAATTTTAACATTTTTTTATTACATATATCGTATTATTGTATGGTAAAGGACAATTTAGATCTTACTAATATCCTAGAAGGGGGTTCCCTTCTTCTTTCTACAGTTCATTTAAAACATTTCGTACAATAAACGAATCTTATCCTATCAATCTTCGCCACTAGACTAGGCTAATAAGAAGATTGCGTAAATTGAACGAAGCGGGATTCGAACCCGCGACCATTGGAAACCACCAAAGCGGCTTGCGCTCACTTTGTTACAAGTATTAACTAAGTAGCAGTAAGAATTGCAACGTGATTTGTGAATATATATACGTGACATTTTCTAAATAACGCTTTGACAAAGAACTGAATGTAGATTAACACGAAGTGAACTGACAATTCCAACAATTTTTTTACAAATGCTTTTGATGCTAACTGACAATAATAACCGTGATGGGTATAGGTTCAAATGTTGTGTGAGGCAAATTTCTATGTAGAATATAAGCATTTTCCTTATAAAAAAAAAACAATATATTTACCTAATTATTTTATGTTATAAATAATCAATTCTAATGACATACAAATACGAAAGAAGGGTGTATATATAAGTAGTACAAAAAAATTATATAGTACTCTTCGTCATATGCCAATCGAATATAAAGGTTACATTTAATAACTGGGCGGCGGAACTCAACGCCGCCCCTTATTTAACCAGACCACGAAGTGAGAAATATATAATATACAATCATCCGAGACGGAATCGAACTCGCGTCTATCGTTGTCAGCTTGACAAAGTCACATTGATCCAGAATAGTGTCAATATATTCTCATCATCATTATAAGTATATCCTCGTCTACTTCTGGGTATAGGGCTCTTCAAGATACTGTGACAATTCCACCGCTGAAGTAGCAGTTTAGTAACTGTAGGCTTTGTTGGGTATGTAATACATATTTATTTACAAGACAACACCGTTGTGGTTCAGTCAGTGGGCTTCGTTTAAGAATAGATCAATACGAATAAAAATATATAAATTATATATAGTGCGTAGTGCGGCTAACGCACAGCGCCTGCCTGTAAACGCGGTGGTTTGTGGGTCGATTCCCACTCGGGGAGAATGAATTATTTTCATTTTCTTCGCTCTGGCAACAAGGCAAAGCGCGGCGTTGAGTTCCGCCACTCAACACGCAATGCCTCGAATGGTGGAAAGTGGCGAACGGAGTGTCTTAACACTAGGTTCCTTCAACTTACGGTTCCCTCTGCCTACCCTGCCATGTGCGGGATACAGCGTGAAGCAAAAAAAATAATTATAAATATATATATAATAGTTCCATCCACACAATAATAGTATTTGGTATACATTTTTCAACGCTCTTATTAAATACATTAGCCACAATGACTATACGATGCTACTTAATTTAAGTCCTTTGTAACAAAATTGATAATGACCGTCATAGTGAGTAGTTTTGAATAGATTTGAATCTGAATCACAACCGAAATGTGTTCTCGAATAAGGTATTATAACAAACAATATATAATAATTAGATTATCACAAAATAATTAAAAAGAAGACGCTTAAAACCTAATTTTCCAGTTATCCAGTTCTTTTACTTTTTATCTTTTAAAAAGATTGTGTTGTCATGAAACATTGGGTTTATCCATAAATCAAAAATCTTGAACACACGAAGCAAAAACAATAGTGACGCATTTGTATCGATATGTATTAATAAGTCACGTAATTTACATACACAAGATCTAAGTCCAGCAAAAAACGAATGTATTGAAATTTTCCTCTGCAACTCATTTGACGTGTTGTACAAATTGATCGACATCGACTAAAATATAAGCAAATTAGGGTTCCGTATATAATATCAATTGAAGAACCATTGTATTACTTTGTCTGTCTGTCTGTCTGTCTGTCTGTCTGTCCCTTTGTCAAGACCAATTTTCTCAGGATCATGTAAAGGTGTGACGCTGTAATTAATATCATATATTTACGTCCACAGTGTTTTAGATCACTGAAAAATCGACTTCTAAATCAATGCAATCAAAAGACACGAGCGTTTTTACATCGTTTCTGTCGGATGCTTCTCAAAGAAGTGAGGACTTATAGTATCAATAAAGAAAAATGTCTAAAAGTTACAAATTTATAGGTCAATAACAGAAAACTAAATACAAGCTAATACGTCTCCTCACTTATCAATTTTTATGTTGTATTTCCTTTTTAGCCACAATCATGAAATTGGTGCAGATCCCTCGGTGCTAGAATACGACTCGCACTTGACCAATATTTCCATTTTTTTAAAATGAATCCACAAATAAACCCAACGCGGCCTTCAATATTAAAACATTCATTGTATATAACGATCTGAGCTAATGTTAGGATATTAAAGTTATTGTTCATCAAATTAGGCAGGTACAGAAGACTATTCATGTTAACGCGGAATGTATTGTGTCGTGTTATCTAAATAACAGTACAAAAGATCTTTGCCATTTTTTATATTAGGAAGCGGAATAAAATTAAAAAAATATATATAAGGATTTATTGAGATGATAATATATACATATATAATTCTCGCCGGCTCTTATCAGCAGAACCTGCATTGCGAGTCATTGGTAACTTCCTTTAGGACTGACACTACTGACATTTCAATGTAAATTGATTTTGATTCAAAAGCGCCTGTAATGGCCTAACTGTATAAAGAATATTTTATAAGAGGACCGTCGTGGCGCAGAGGTGCAGCGTCTTTCTAAGCACGACGGTTTGAAGGTTCGATTCCCACTCGGGGAGAATGAATTATTTTCATTTTCTTCGCTCTGGCAACAAGGCAAAGCGTGGCGTTGAGTTCCGCCACTCAACACGCAATGCCTCGAATGGGGGAAAGTGGGGAATGGAGTGTCTTAACACTAGGTTCCTTCCACCTACGGTTCCCTCTGCCTACCCTGCCATGTGCGGGATATACCGTGAAGCTAAATAAATAAATAATATTTAGATTTTAATTTTACTTAAATCTGAAATTCATCAGTGGATTATCATCATATATGGTCAAAAAGAACATATTGCTTTGCTCACTTTTTCTTTCACAGACATGACCATACTATATTTCCAATTTGTATTTATTTATGCATATAAAGAGTATCTTAGTAGTAAGTTAGTTAGTTATTTAGTTCGTAACTGTCTTTCGCTTAGCTTTAATTAAACAGCGGGATACAAATGGAGTGGAGCCCTAACTATCAATATCCTGACAACAAAAGAGCTTTCTTTACATTTAAGAATGTAAACCAATCATATATAATAAAAACACTTTACAGTGTTATAAAGCTTAAAGTATTTTTTTTTATTACAATTAAAAATTAGCACTAAAGTTTTTCTGAACTAGGTTTTACCAAGTATTTACCAGTATCAAGGTCTGACCGATTGTAATTTATCATATTTAATGAATATTTAAAGTAAAAATTGAATTAGTCTTCATCAAAATCGACATATTCTTATTTCAATGAGATCTACAAAAACTGTTGAAGAGCATAAGCTCTTTACAACTTATCATCTCTGTAGGATGTAGATTTTTTACAAATCTTCGCCACCAAAGATTTCGACGCAGCGTGATGAAGAACGCATGGCTTAGTGGGCAGAGGGCTTGGGCGGCTTCCATTAGGCGCGGGTTCGAATCTCGCTGCATTAAAAAAATTATATGTTTTCTTTACGTATTTTCCTATCCTTAGTGTGAATTAAAACTGTAAAAATAATAAAATACGCTAAGAAAGGAAACAGGAGAAAACAGAGTATCTTAGCATTTCTCTAGATAGATAGATGACATATCTAATGTAAAACAGTATGCTAAATAAACTAAATGAAATACAAAACAGGAGTGGCGAAAGGTGTAATAAACTTAACGGGCCCGGAAGCTACGTGTCTTCAATACGTATATCTGTGGTAATTGTAAATAGTCTAAAAATAAAATATTTACTAATCTGTAATTTTGTCTATACGTATTTATCTATCTATATTTTATTATTATTATAAAGTGCGAAAATTTGTAAGTGAGTTTGTTTGTATGTTTGTTAGTCAATCACATCAAAATGACTGAAGGGGTCGGGATGGAATTTGGAACAGGGGTAGATTATGGTCTGGATTAACACATAAGCTACTTTATATCCCACGGGAACAGGATAAACGGGATATATTTACCTTATTATTATATATATCCGACGAATATTATAAATGTGAGAGAGTGTTCCGATTTCACTTGAAAACCACTGAACAGATTTAGATGAAATTTTGTAGTAATACAGCTTTTTTTTATCAGAATAACATATGAGCTACAATTAAAGATAAATGAATACAATTCACTTTAATATTAAATACATATGTAACAGTGTAACAGGCTAGTATATAATAAAAACTAAACACGTCGCTGTCTGTACATGGAAGCTTAATTGGCATTGGCATTAAACTTGACATTTATATTATGTAATAGAAGTTGAAAATTTAGAACACTAAAGGATAATTTAAACAGTTTAAACGATTCAGATGCAATTTCCATTATTGAATTATGGTTATTGTATGTGGTATGTGGTATTTCAATGTTCACCAATAAAAAAATTATATAAATTTAAATAATTATTTGAAACTTCCAATTTACTTTTCCACGTAGATAAAGTTGCAGGGTGCAGCTAGCTTAAACTATTATTATATATTCATCTCGGAATAACGCTGTGCCTATACAATAAATCATCAGCAGCTTGACAATTTTTCCCGCATTGCAGGGTAGATGGAGGGTAACTAGTATTAACACTCTCCGCTCCTTATTTCTGTTCATTAATTTTTTTTTCATTATCCCGTGTCGCTATCGAATTCAACACTGCACCGTCGCATTTATAGCCAAATGCTGTCTGCCTACTGTCCTCATTTGTTTGCATTGACTTAATTTGGCTTTCAAAGCATTTGACTTTGTAAATAGAGAAAACCTAATAATCTAGTGAGCATTGAGTAGAATATAGCGACTTATTATCACTACGCTCTTCACTTTCCGATAAATTCAAATTCAAATAATTTTATTCAGAGTAAGAATACATGATTCATTTTTTGAACGTCGAAAACATTACATAACCGGTTCACTAAAGTTAATGCCTCAGACCTGAGAATAGCCAGAGCAAGAAACTCAGTGGGACTTTTTTTCTATATAGTCATTTACAACTATACAATTATTCATTGTTGACAATGATACGCTTGAGATAGACTGGAGCGAGTCATGTCATTCCCAAGGTGTGTTATCATATACAAAATCATTAATTAGATAATAACCTTTAACACACAAACGTCATTTCAGAATTTGTTTTAATTGTAATGTAGAACATTCTCGGACGTTTTCTGGGATCCTATTGTAAAAGCGTACACACTGTCCCATGAAGGAATAGCGGACCCGATGCAATCGAGTTATATGCGCGGTTTCAACCTATTTCTAGTATTAATATTGTGTACATCGCCAATTTTAGTAAAGTCATTAATATTTTTTTTTACATATAAAACATTTTCGAGGATATATTGAGACGCAACTGTCAATTTAATTTCCTTAAATTTGTCTCTTAAAGATTCTTTAGGGCTTAAGTTACAGATTAACTAATAGCTCGCTTCTGCATGACAAAAACTGTACTCACTGTAACTCAGAGTATAATGACATAAGACATAATACTATGAAAGTAGCTAAAGTAGACAAGACAAGCCGTTTCTAAGTCAGTTAATGATCAAATTTTTCTAACTGCAAAAGCTGCTGAGCTCAGTCTATTCGCCAATATATTAATATGAGGCCCCCACTGTAATTTAGAGTCTATGGTGACACCGAGAAATACCGTAGAATCAACAGGATCCGCGGTCTCACCATTCAATTTTCTTTAATAATTTTCGTGTTGGGTGTTCGAAAAATTATATATTTTGTTTTTGTACTATTTAATAGTAGGTTATTAGCACTAAACTAATGTACTATTTTCGAGAGTCTTTTCATTTTGAAAATTAATGAAGTATCATCAGCAAACAATACTATCTCATGGCTCCTTCAAACTAAATATGGTAAGTCATTTATATATATTAAAAAGAGAAAAGGAATAAGAATAGACCCCTGTGGAACTCCCATGCTGACTAATGACCCTGGAGGTTTCCTGCCATTCACATCAACCCTCTGAACCCTATTAGCTAAATAAGAGGCCAGAAGATCGAGTGCACGTCCTCTTATGCCGTAATGGTATAGCTTCATGACCAATGTAGAATGCTACACGCAATCAAATGCTTTGGATAGGTGACAGAACATTACAAGAGCATCCTGTGATTCTACCCAAGCCTCGTATATACTATTTAAGAGAGCTATTCCGGCGTCAGTAGTAGAGCGACATTTAGTAAAGCCATACTGTTTCTCATGCATGAGATTATGTAAATTAAAACGATGTAATATTTGATTTAAAATTATTTTTTCAAATATTTTACACCGATATAGGTCGAAAATTATTGGGATCTGATGTACTACCCGATTTAAATATAGGTTCGACTTTACTAAATTTCATAAGTTCAGGAAACACACCATACTCTATACGATTGTTAAATATAATCGCGAGGTGAGGAGCAATAGCGTCTATTATATAGCTAATTAATTTAACAGAGATACCCCATAGATCTGTGGTTTTCTTAATGTCTAGGGACTTAAATGTTTACTAAACTAATAACTAATTTAAAATCTATATTACATTTTTGTACGCTCTCCTTATGTAATGATTCAGCGACGGTTGTAGAAGATATAAGAGTTTTTGTTGAGGAAACTGGAATATCAACAAAGGATTTTGCAGAAATACATGCAACTTCTTCATCACAGGTAGTAGGACCATTGTCAATTTTTAATCTAAATCCGTTGTTGCGATTCTTAGCCTTTCCAGTCTCACAATTATTAAAAATGTTATATGTCATTTTAATTTTATCAACAGAGTTTTTTATTTTATTTTTAATATGTAAAGATTTTGCCATGGAACATACTTTTTAAAAATAATTTAGAATAAGCTCTAACATAGTTAATAAATGATTCATCGTGGTTATATGTTTTTTCACTATAGAGATCATATAACCTTTGTCTACTCTTATGAATTCCCACAGTCGCCCAATCATTAAATGACAAGAAACCCACAGAATTAGTTGTTTTAGAAGTAAATACAGCATTGAACTCATTTTTATTGATATCGAAAAATTCTCCATATAACAGGTTCGGTTTATTATTATTATATTTTAAGTAATTAAGTTTTGCTATTATTTTACTTCTAAACCTTTCTATACGCTCAGTTGTCATCGGTATACAAACAATTTTTTGTCTTTTATTGATTTTACTTCGGGCCGTAAATATACTGGACTTCGTCGTCGTTTCCGTCGACGGCGGTGTGAGTGTCGTGTATGTGTTTCGTGCTTCCTACCTAAGTATGGGGCATTAGCACCTATAATGGGATCATCTGCGTCTAATAGAACGCTACGCGGGCGTCTGAGCTTAGTTTTAGCGTACGGGGTGTAGTCACACGCCTGTATGATAAGGGGGTTCGCGTGAGTAGCTGCACCCTCGAAGTAGCGCCTGGATAGGCCTTTGCAGTACTCTTCAATCGATTCCAGTTCGAAGTCTCTATGTATTTGCGAACGAACCAGGGGCACCCTGATGCGATTTGCAAGAATGTATTCTTAACAATTTGAAGGGCATTCAGCTTAGTGTGAGCGAACACGACACTAGCATAAGTGAGGACAGGTCTTACACAAGTTTTGTATAGTGTAAGCTTATGTCTAAGTAACAATTTACTCTGCTTGCGAATAAAAGGATGAAGCCTACTGAGAATAAAGAGAGCTTTGTTTCTGGCTCTCTTGACGTGTGAGCTAAAAGAGAGTCTTGGATTACTCCTAGATATTTTGCCTGTGGTTTCCAGAGAATAGGTCGGTTTAACATGTAGACGGTGGAGGCTGTTTCGTGTTTGACACGAGGAAACAGGATCGCTTCACTCTTATCCGGATTAACTTCGATCCTCCATAAACGGTACCAATCACTGAGGGCGTCGGCCGCAGTCTGGAGTCATTCAGTCAACGGGCGAGAATAGCGAGAAGTAGTGTATAGGGCGGTGTCATCGGCGTACATCGCCAGGTGGACTAATTTTGTACAAGGCATGTCGCTGGTGTACAGTGCGTACAAGATCAGAGAAAGGGTAGAACCCTGGGGAACGCCTGCACGGACGAGGCAAAAGATAGTAAAAACCAAATATTTTTACATGTACATAGTGGCTTTAATGGAAATTAAATTTGAAATAGTTGCGTTCAGTCATGTAATTTTTAACTTCATATTTTATATATATTTGTTATATATAAATATATTCGAAGAGATCGAAGATTTTTTTTATTGGATAAAGATTTAACTCCGCCCCAGCTAAAGCTTGGGATAATTTATTTTTTTTTTATTAATTATTTAATAGGCAGCCAACGTTGTATACAAAAATAATTCTTCTACTTATAAATATTTAACAATACTGTTATCTAAATTGTATACCACACTTAAAGGCTAACTTAACATGCATAAAAAAAATAAGACACTAACAATACATCATTTCTTGAAAAGACAGTTAAAAAAAAGAAGATAAATTATACAAACTATTCTAACTTACATGTTTAAATTTAAATAAACAGGTATCAACAACAACCAAATCAAACAAAATGAATGAAATAATTTATAATTTTATTGTAGGTCATTAAAATCTTTTAAATTTTGATCCTTTTATGAACATTAATATTGCCCTTTGCCAAAATTGCTAAATGAATTTGAATAAAATTTTATAAATATATTTCGATAGATATACGGAAATCGAAATATATTTATATATAGTTATTTACTTTTTTAAATTATACAATGGCTTATGAGCGTATAAGATATCATGTACTTCATGTTGTTGAAACGTTCTGCGCAGGACAAGGACGGTCTAGCGAGTCATTATAGATATCATTATATATTTATTTAAAAATATATTTTATCTCTATACGGACATCTTCTCTTCTTAAGGAGAAGAAAGATTTCTGTTTCTCGTCCAATATGTTAAGCGATAAAGCGAAAGTCAACTCAAGACGGTATTGCTTGTTTTTAGTAATAACAATAACTACATTAATTAAAGTGGTCTTTGACGTGCTAAACAAATGAATACTTTAAACGTGACAGACAGATGAATTTTATATAAATTGTAAGTACAAAGAAACGCAGCCTTGAGTTTACCATCCGACATGCAATATGCTTTGAGATAGGAAAGATAAAAATTTGAAACCTGAGTTTATAGTGAAATTATCACTACTTTTCTTTGTAATTGATTGGTGAAAAAGATGTACAAAGATAAACAAAGCTACACACACAAACCTTCACGCTTTATCCCTAGTGGGATAGTCAGATAAAAAGGAGCGCCAAACGCTGCGGTCCATGCGTACCTCTTAAGCCTCTTCCACTGTCATTAATCTCCTCATACATGCTTTTCGAGGGGTCCTCATGCTTTTTACGTGACCTTCCTCAAGTATCTTTGACACTGTGATTTTGAATATTAACCGAGGTCTCCCCTTACCGCTCTCACCACTCACTTCATATATCTTTCTTACCATTGTTTCATAACTCATTCTCTCGACGTGTCCAAACTATCTGAGCACGTTCTTCTTCATTCTCACTATGACATCCTCGCTGGTACCTAGCATTCTGTGTATCTCTTCGTTGCGGATCTGGTCAATTAGTCTAACTCTGCATATCCTCCGCATCTCCACAGCATCATTCAGAATGGTGACCAATGCCTGAAACTCACATTCTGATGATGCAATAAGCATTGCATCGTCTACGTATAGAAAGCAATTTCACTATCACATCGCTTTTGTTTACCATTTGGAGACACTTATCCAAATGGCGCAACCCTGTTTGACACTCGACTGAATGCCGAACGAAGGCGACATGCCAGCTCCTACTCGCGCACAAGGTGAGTGATCTCTACAAAGATACTTTACAGCCTGCATCAAGGATCCACTCACATTGTACCGAGGCAGTATCTCCCATAAATTCTTACTTCTTTCTTACAATTCTATCAAACACCTTCTCCAAGTCCACAAAAGCACAGAAATCCTTTTTTGGTTTACAGCCAAATTTATGTTCCGTTATCATGCGGAGGGAATAGATTTGATCCGTGCTTCCTCTTCCAGGTCTAAAGCCTCCTTGGGCCTCGCACAACAGCCTTTCAGATCTCTCTTGTATTCTTGTTGCAGTTTTATTATAGCAAAAAATATATAAATACGTATATAAAATTTTGTAACCAAACTTCGCCTGTTTGCCTACATGCAGACATTTCTCAGACATAAGTGGTGTGAAGCAATTTAAATTATACGAATATATTTAATAGAGACAAACACAATATCCACAGACGTATAGGAATGGAATAAAATAAAAACAACATTTAAATATTCTTTGTCAAAACGTCCTCTGAGCTGTTTTATTAATGGGTAAATTATAGCAATTGCATGCCGTTGTGACCGTCAGAATAATGATAAATCATAAAGAAACCATTTTAAGTGTGCCAATTGATGTTATTATGGTATCACATTGTTAGATTGTTCACGACATAAATGTTTTTGTGGGTTTTCGCGGCAAATTTTTACACGCTATGGTTGTGTGTACAAATTTGAAATGGACATAAAATATATTTGACTTAAATCTCGTTGTTTAGTGCACGGTTTCCCAAGCTTGTCATGATCTATGTCATTGATGGGCGTCGTCAAAATTACAATGTCCCGAGGGCGTCATAGTACAAATAAGTTTGGGAACCTCTGGTTTTGTGAACTAAGTCGATAGGCCATGTCTGCACATTGTATGTCTAAATAAATGATCTGTGTTAGTCTGAATTTTACTAAAGACACGTATGGAGTGCCTTTAGTAAAATTCCACAGTGTATTATAAATTTGCTGACATAAATATCAAGTAAGTGTGTCAAAAAGAAAACTATTACTCTGTTGAGGAATATTTAAAGGATTTTTTTTTTAAATTGGGAATCGACCAAAAATTGTACCGATGCAATATTGCTTCCAGCATCTGTATAATAATAATAATAATAATAATAATATCTTCACGCTGTATCCCGCACATGGCAGGATAGGCAGAGGGAACCGTAGGCGCTGTAGGAACCTAGTGTTAAGACACTCCGTTCCTAATATCCATATAATCGAAAAATAAAGAAGCAGAATAGAAAATTTCAACGCATAATACACTAAGTGGTTCTAATCCAAGATAAATGTAACGTATTGCAAGTATAAAATAATATATAATAAATAATTTTACATACCTATCTGCGAAGGTAGTTAGTTACCTAACTAATGTTTAATTGTATTTGCTTGTAAGTTAAAATTCATATATTACTTTAGCTAGTTATTTAGATGGGAAGGATGTAAATATGTCACCCAGCATCGCATTTACGTGTTTTCTTATAAATACGAAACGTTGGGTGACATTTCGTGTTTAATCCTCAGTCGGTGGTATAATTTTTTTTTCTTTTTTATTGGATAAATGTGGCACTCCTGCAGTTCTGCCCCTCAGCACACAATGTCAGACGAAAAATTAAAAAAAAAACGCCGCGTGTATTGAATAATAACAAAATTCAGAGAATCTCAATTTAACTATACGAGTAAATAAAGTGAGTATAAATAAAAATTTCATACAACACATAACGCTGTTATCAATGTTCTTAGAAAGGATACCTCAACCGCTTCCCAGAACACCATCGAGGTTTTATATAAACAATTAAATACTCAATAAAGTCGATAGCGATTAGGCAAACGTCTCTACAGTTTGTATTGTAAGTTCAAGGAAGCCCCGGCATTGACGTCAGGCTAATATGAGGATAGTGGATAATTAGTTGAACAGGTTAAGGTTGTACCGCTGTTAATAATTTATATAATATACATGTTTCTTTTTAAGCCGAGAGTCTAGTGATTCATCACTACTTAAATCTCTTGAAAATGTCTAATGGATTCTGACATTGGAGTAACAAAGCAATCTATATATAGTCCGATAAGAACATATGGCTTAATTGGCTAGAGTGCTTGTTCAGAGGCGCGGGCTCGAATCCCGCTTCGTTCACATAAATAATTTTTTTCTTTTCTAAGAATTTGAACAACCTGAACGATGACCTTGAGGATTTATGTGTCAAGCAATAGAAATATTGTTTCTACATTATTCTATCTATGAGTTAAATAGAAAAATGCGTATAAATAATTATAATTATAACTTTTTTTTATCTTCACGGATTAAGTTTCTGTGACGCTGGCTCTCCACTCTTGGAAACCTGCCATATACCAATTGCCCAATATTTCGAGCTGTATTTTAACCTGCAACTACATGTATTTGCAGGATTTCTATTGTTATTAATATAATATAATAATATAATAATATTTAATGCAAGTAATCGACTAATTAGCCTCTGAGTAACTAAAATAAAGAGTGCGACGCTTGCGATAACCGCTAAGCAAGGTCGGCGTAATACTGGCATTGTACACGTTTTATACATCATCACGCGTTACTTTAGATGTAGTGTAATTTTGTGCGGAATTTTCTAATTAAAAGGCACTAATTAACTCTCATGATGCTCAAGTTATTGGAACTAGTGATTTGTAAACATAAAATAATGAGTGAAATTCAAACTATTCTTTATTCATATAGACTTTTGCAAGCACTTTTGAGGATTTTAGAAGGTAAATGTCACTAGTGTATAGAATCGATTATCGATATAGCAGGGTAGAAGGAAACTCAGTGTTAAGGCACTCCTCTCCACCTTTTTCGCCTAACTTTCAGGATTTTGAGGAAATGAAAAAAAAATCAGTGGGAATCGAATTTATTGAAATTTAGATTCACAGTTTGTTATGCATTATGCATATTTACTTATTATTTGACCCGATTTAGTTATTCATTGCCTGTTGTGGTATGTGAATGGCATTTTCTAGTTTTCTTGCAATATAATGAATGGCATTTTTCTGGCTCTTTCTGTGGTTCTTTTCATATTATTTCTCTATCTCCGTGTTCTCTGTCATTCAGCATGGTTGGCAGAGAGAGGCTGTATGACACTTGTTGTTTATTCCACTCTCCTACTTTAAGATATTTTTATAGTTATTAGATATTAAATATATCATTTTATGTCATTAGATAATAAACTCGATCAGTTTTTGCTTTTCTTTAAAGGTGCACATATAGTGGAGGAAACGTGCACGTTTCTTTTAAATACACAGATAGCAGATTATTTTGTATGTGAAATGTTAAAATTATTTAACAAAAACGCATACTTATGAAATATATCGTTAAAATCTTAAATTATACTTATCTTACTTCACACTGGGATTGCGAAATATATTCTGTATACACCGACTTGTAGCTCAAATGCATTGACGTGGACTGTAAGATGTAATTTTTTTTTTTTGGTTTTTGTTTTAATTTCGGGGAATCCTCTATCGAGTGCTGTTCGTAACAGCTTTGACCGTTTGGCCGACCAGTCACTCATTATATATATATATATATATATATATATATATATATATATATATATATATATATATATATATATATATATATATATATATATATATATATATATATATATATATATGTGTGTGCTTTATTAATTAATTATTATTTGGTAAATATACAAGTACATACAATTACCTACAGTGTAATAAATTGTGTATATAAAATGTAAATGTAAATAATAATCCATGATTTTTTTTACGTGCTAATTTTGACATTTAAAGAACAGTATATACAGACAAAAAAGTAAAAAAGTAATAAGTCACCATAAATGTAAACCACTCAATTCGTTCATTTTACTATGTATATTTTTATATTACAAATTTATTTTATACAAATATATGCAATAAAATTATAGTTACATATATTTTTACTATATTTTTTTTATGCAATAAAATTATAGTTATTTAGGCATGTTAGTTATTTAGTATATATTAAGTCTTCGTGCTTACATTTTCAACTACTCTACTATATAGAAAACAAAAACGAAAATACATTATATGTACAAATATATATTTTTAATAATTTATATTTTTTTTAAATGTACTTTTGACATTCTAGACTTTGTAGGTCAGAGGCTATTATGACATTTCTGATCATTTAACTTTAACACATGTGATGTAAGCATGATATATAAAATATTATATAAATATTGTTGCAAAAAAAACAGTACACAGTAACAGGTTTGACTCGTCGTGCCTTCATAAAATAATTCATATCTATTTATAACTATTGTTTATATATCAATTTGCAAGACACCATGCTGCATTTTGTTTGGTGTGATAATAGCTAATTAGTAAATCGTTAAAGTATAATATGAGAAAATAAGCATTTTTATAAACGTGCACCCCGATTGGACATTGAAATAAAAAATATCGATCAAGTGTGAACAGTACTCGCACACCGAGGGTTCTGTACACGTTTCATGATTTTTTTATTTCATTTTAAACATTTGTTGATATATAACGGAAATGCATAATTTATCAAAATTTCAGCTAGCTAATAGCTAATTTCTAGCTATCATGGTTTATGAGATACAGCCTGGTGACAGATAGACAAACAGACGGTGGAGGCTCCCGTTTTTACCTTTGGGAACTCATATAAAAATATTCGTCAAGTCAGATCATCAGCTAGTTAGTTATGCGCCCCGAGGGTTGCGTACTTATTTTATGATTGTAGGTCCAAGTTTTAAATCTTGACAAACTTAAATATGCAGCCGTATGCATACATTTTCTATAAAATTAATTACAAATTAAAGTTTAGAATGGTTTTTTCTGTGATACAACTATACACTTCAATATTCATTCAGATGTTTTCCTATTTATGTAGATATTATATAGTGAATCCAATCTCTCTTTAATAATATACGTATTTAATAATGATAATACAGTTTATTACATTTAACATAAGTTTTAGTACAATAATAGGCTAGAAATATAGTACAGTAAAAATAAAAAATATACTCTCTATCTAGACTACTTTCTTGTATTCCGGTATACAGCGCCAATCCCCTCAAAAAAAAATTACAAGATTAACCTTTCAGAAAAAAAAGATAACTAAGTTTACTAACATTTTCAAAACTTTTAGTTTTCTGAACATATTATATTATAAGTTATCACTTTTTGCTCAGTTTCATAATTGCAGATCAACGGGAAGTATGTATAGGTTATAGGTTAGGGTTTTTATTATGCGGCGAATTTTATAGAATCTGTGGCAAAAACGTTGCATAAAAACACTTATGATGGATAATTCATATTAAATCCGCCTTGTTGCCTTCACGTGTTCTTCATAAAAATAGTTCCGAGAAATGAACAGACAGACACAATATACATATATATATATATATATATATATATATATATATATATATATATATATATATATATATATATATATATATATATATATTTTAGTAAAGTTCAGTATTTTGACGTATATATCGGTCATGGCCGGACAGTGACCGGCAATGTTTGACCGGCTCTATGTATGCGAATTAACGCGGTGCCCGTCTCTCATGTCTTAATGGTGGTTTGGTAATGCACACACACACACACACACACACACACACACACACCACACACACACACACACAGATACACAGACATGGGCAGATAGTAAAAAACAAAAATTCATATATTTTTTTTGTAAAAGTTGCAGTTGCATTTTACTTATGTCGTGCGCAGTACTTCCTTCTCATCTTTGTTACAAGTAATATCGCAAGAGCTCACAAGAGTCTCTTCAAATGTTGTATTTTAACCGGACTACTAACATACGCTACGCAAGGCAACTCAGAAACTGTTGGCGGCGATAGTTGTATATCTTAGGACATAATACTTTAGAGTAATTAACTCCATAAACCTAGGGCTTTAAAATTCCTTAAGGCAAAATGTAAAGAAATTAATATAATAAAACGTATACTTACAGCGCCTGTAACTGGATTTCATCGAATTCGCAACTTTTTCATGGGACAGTGTGGACGCTTTTACAATAGGATGTTCTATATATGTTCTATAGAATGTTCTATAGGTATATGTGTGAGTTATTATCTAATTAATGATTTTGTAAATGATAACACACCTTGGGAATGACATGACTCGCTCCAGTCTATCTCAAGCGTATCATTGTCAACAATGAATAATTGTAAATGACTATATAAAAAAACTCCCGCTGAGTTTCTTGCGCCGATTCTTCTCAAATCTGACGCATTAATTTTAGTAAATCGGTGGTTAAATTATTTGACGTTTAAAAAATAAAGGTTTTAGGTTTTTATTTGGAATAAAATACCATGATGTTGCATGACACGTCAGTCTATCCGTCAGTCGTGACCACAGATTACTGCAAAAAAATTACCTATAGCGATTAATCCTGTCAAAGGTTTTGATTTAAAATTATTTATTCACTATCATATTACTTAGTAGAATTTAATCATTACGTAATTATTTATGATAATATAAAAAAAATATTAAATTACCTTCATACTTCATATCCCGCACATGGCAGGGTAGGCAAATGGAACCGTAGGAACCTAGAGTTAAGATACTCCGTTTCCCACTTTCCGCATTTTGAGGCATTGCATGTTGTGTGGCGGAACTCAACGCCGCGCTTTGCCCTGTTGTCAGAGCGAAGAAAATGAAAATAATTCATTCTCCCCGAGTGGGAATCGAACCCACAAACCATCTTGTTTACAAGGAGAGGTCATGCCTCTGCGCCACGACGGTCCTCGGTTACGACGATATATGATAATATAATTTTATATATTAAATTACTTTTTTTTTGTACTTCGCCACCAGATACTTGTACTTATACTACAAGTATGTGAGTGAAACGATATTCTGTTTACAGTAAAATGTATAAACGATTCACATTCGATTGTTCTTTTTGTTCCATATAAACAATGTCTTTCATAGAAGATAGAAACGGTTTGATTTCCTTGCATTTTTTAAATGCTAATTTATAATTTTGTTCAAATATGAAAACCCCTACAAGTTAATTAAAAGCTTACATTAACTGTCAAGAATATATCATCTTTTTTCTTCTTTTTCGTGAATTCTCTTTGTATTAAATAGTTATACCTATAGTTTATACTAATAGAATTCGATTGTCTGAAAAACTAGTTGAGATCCTTGTGGCGCAGCGCCATACGCGTGTGACTGTGTGCGTAAACGCGACGGGTGTGGATTCGATTTCCGCTCGGGTAAATGAATTATTATCATTTCCTAGATATAGTAACAAGACAAAGTGCAGCGTTGAGTTTCTCCACTGAACACGCAATGTCTCACAAATTGACAAAAAAACTAGAAACGGAGTGTCTTAACACTAGGTTTCCTCCTCTTACCCTGATAAACCTATGCGTAAACAGTTTAAAATAAAAAAAAATATCATTTGCTAAATTACAAGCAATATTTGGGTTCATATTTGGCTTATATTCAACGAGAAACTCACAGTCCATAAGTCATTAGCGTTATTTAGAAAGGGTACCTTCAATTCCCAACGACCAGATCGAGGATCCAAGGATGAAGGGCCTACCATCAAGATTTTAGATAACATTGTCTTATTCACCGTTTAGTTAGTCTTTCCCATCGTATCGCTTGCATTATGCAACTTGAATTGCATTATAATGTTTTGGATATAGTTTTTACTATGGCAATGAAGTAATTTGTTCTGGTTTGAATATTTTATACTTACTAGTAAGTAAATGCATATACTAGTAAGCATTTGTTTATAATTAACGGTTTATATAGTACCTATTCATTTATACTATATAGGTAAAGATATAATTAATATAGGCTATATATATATATATATATATATATATATATATATATATATATATATATATATATATATATATATATATATATATATATATATATATATATATATATATATATATATATATATATATATATATATATAAATCTCGACTTTCACTCAATAGCGTGATCAGTATGGAATAATTCTTATACTGGTAATTTGATAGTTTTTATATGTATCTATGTATCTCTCTATAAAGGAAACTTTGAACGCGATTTCGACTGACTTTGAAATATTGAATAATACTAAATTATTGCATACATTTCAAGTAGACAATACAATATTGTGAAAAAATTTAAAATAAATTATTTAAAAAAAAACTAAAAATGCTTTTGTATGTGCATGGTGTCAATAGATTATTTAAAAAGCGCCTCACGCGGTATGTAGTAGGCGAGTGTTAAAGCATTTTAACGGGGCCCCTTTAAATCTCTACCTGGGTCGCAGGTCTCAGGCGCTGCTCTGAGCTCCTCTCCTAAAACACTATGGGCCTGGCATCAGCACAGTGAATCCATGGGATATAATCATTAGTTAAATACGTCACAATATCATATTTTTAGCTTCACTTTCTTTCGCAGCAAAATAAGCAAAATGACAGACAGTGAGAATCTACTGCTCTCCGTTTTCTTAATAGAGCGGAGAAATAAAAATAATTTATTCCACTGATTGATACTAATTAATAATTTATTCCACCGGGCAACTTTATTATTTTGTTATTAATGGTTTTTTAAAAGTAACAGGAAAAAACCGAAATAAACCAGAGTGATAGACCGTCGCGCCTTCCTACATCCAGGTCTTAGTCACAACACGAGGATATTTATAAGCATACATTTTACTAAACAATTGATGGCACCTATAGCTTCTGTAACCACTGAGCGGGACCCGCATATATTTCTATGCAGAAATGCTGGAGATAGACTCCCTCATCGTTATGTGAAGCAATCGCATTAACCTCACTGTAGTGGTATTTTTATTTGTATGTCATTATTCTATTTATACCTGAAATTTTAATATTTATCTTTGAAGCTATTTAAGTGCAATACGTAAACTGACTGACTGACTGACTGTAAACGCGTTAAATTTCCTCATTTTGGTAAGAAGACTTGAGCAATATCACAAAAATTGGTCTGAAATTTTGGAGCAGAAAGTCTTAACACTAAATTTCCTAGTCTAACGTGCTATATGCGAGAAAAAAACTAAAATTAACGTAAGGATACGGAGCAAGTGTCTGTATTATCATAAAATCTTGATGAAAACCAAGTACTATTGGAGACTATCGTTATATAAAATCACCTGGTCTTGTTGCTTGGGCCTCGCAATATGTCCTCTTTTATGGTAAATTATGCATTAATCCTTCACTAGGTTCTATGCTTGTTCTGCAAAACGCTAGAGCTAATATTTTATTTCTATATAACCTTCATAGTGTAGATTTTAGTGACAAGTTCAAAACATGACATATATGTGAAATTACTTTAATCACATCCCTTGTTAAGACTTGTTAACGTTAAATGTATTTTAGGTGTAGCTTTTAGTCCTTTTATTAGATTGTTCACTAAGTTTATTGCAAATAATGACATTAAGTTGTAATTATGTTTGCTTATTTACATTGTATACTGGTTCTCGTGTTTTTTAGAATGTCATTTTTACGTTTACTTATAATATAATTTTCGGTTTTTTTTTTAATGTTTGTTCCAGACCAATACTTATTTCATTATATACTTACTTCATTTATTCATATTATTCTACAAAATTTACTAATATTTTGCGTTCGTGTTTTCTCTACTATACGTGCCACTGGCAGAATATTTTGCGCCTGTCATCGCAAAATCAGGCCATTAAACATAAAAAAAAAAAAAAAAAGACTTGTTAAGACATTATTGGAAATCACATTGAATGCTCATAAGGTATTATATAAAAAATGCTTAAATAACATTAATCCATTGAAACGTTTATAGCACAGTGTGATTTAACACATAAATACACAAAAGAGGTATCCGAGCCCTCCGACCTCGTTGCGACACAAATTGTTTAGAATGGCGATAGGTATACCGATTACGATGACATGGAGTTTTACGTCAATACGTTAAAAAAGTTCTATATGGCATTATGATTTTTATCTGATTATAATAAATCTTATTTTTGTGAACAATACTTTAAAATATTAAAATACCCTAGGGACATAGGGCAGTGGCACAGCGTTTCATTATACAAGGGGCTGGTTGGGGGTTCGATTCTCGCTCAGATATGATAACGGAGTGTATTAACACTAGGTTTTCTCTGCTTTCCCCATGTGCGAGAAACAGAGTGAAGCACAAAAATGTTATTAAAAGTAAAAAATTGTTTCATAAACATTAATTTCATATCATTATACGGTGGCCTCTTTCACTGTCGTCATCCTCTTCACTTTCCATTTTTGTGACCTTCTCCAGTATCGTTTCTCCTAGAAAGTCTTTCTGCTAGAAGATCAACCTTCTCCTAGCTTTCTTATTCATTTTATCATCATACAAATATCTTTTACATCCTTTTTTCATTTAAACGTATTTTGTGTGGAACTTGAATTGATGACTATCATGCCCATTCAAACACACGCTACCTGTGCCATTATGATATCAATGGATATATATATATATATATATATATATATATATATATATATATATATATATATATATATATATATATATATATATATATATATATATATATATATATATATATATATATATATATATATAACTTTAGCTCATAATGGTGAAGAACAGCAAACACTACAAGTCACACGATGCCATATCAAATGTAGTAAATAGATATATAGTATAATACGTTTTTAATTAATGGAATCAAATATCAATTAAGGTATAAGCTTACGTTTTATTATTGCTTATTAATTATACTTTAGGCGGTTGGTTTTTTTGTATTTCTATTTATGTGAAGATGGAAAAATATATTTGTAGTTCTGACTTTAGTATAAGAGTTCAGTGTGATAGCGCTTGATTGTAAACGCGATGGGTGCGAGTTCGATTCCCTTTTCCCCTCTAGTACATTGTTAGATGCTGTCCCACTATGCCATGGCGCATCACCATCATGATGGTCTCAGTTATTACCAGGTACAATAAAAATGTCTACAGCCTTGCATTCGAAAGAAAAGTAAATAAAGTTGATATATTTAATATATTTCCCAAGCGTCCCAATTTTTTTGCTCATATGAGAATGAATCCGCGACCTCGCTGACGGCTACCCACCCGCTAATGTCATCCATAGAGCTCTAACCTGCTTTGTATCTATTTGTAAACGTTTGTATAAACAGGTTTTCTTACGTCACAGATTACATATTGACCTAGTTGCTGTACTAATCCATTAATAATTTTTAAGTTTAGATAATAGAAAATATATTGTTTAATGTTTTCTTGTTAATATAGCGCATGTAGCAAGTTGACGGAGAGATTCTAGTGTCCAAGCTCTTCGTTCTCTGTTATTATTATTATGTTATTGGTGTTAAGTGTTGCTACTTAATTAATTGCCCCGAGTGGGCATCAAACCCACAACAATCGCATGTGTGGTCAGATCTTTATTTACTTGTGGGTTATTGGTTATTTTCACAGTGTAGTAGTGATTTATATACAAGCGTTTATCTTGATATACTAGTATTTTACATAATATATAACGCAGATTTTTTTTATGAGAAATTACTCCATTGGACTTGGACGGCTTCCGCGAGGCGCGGGTTCGAATCCCGCTGCGTTCAAATTTTTATATATTTTCTTTAAGTATTTATCTATCCTTAGTTAACACTTTAAAAATCATACAAATAATCATTCCATTTGCCACTTCTCTATAATTTAAATTTAAAAAGAAATTTAAGAAATCACTATTATAGAGCACATAATTCTGATATTAATACTTTTTCTAGGATATAAAAGGTAGCTTGTGAGCTTGTATCGTTTTTTTCAAGGTTACATAAAGGGCAATCTGTATCGCCATCGGTGTAAGATTTAAAATAACTTATACGATAATTAAACTGAAAACAATTAGTTGTTCTAAGATACTCTATAATTATACAGAAGCGGTAGACTCGGAACAGTATAATAGCTGTTAGATGAGTCACCGACACTTACGTAAGTAGACCAGCCAGTAGCTAGTCTTGTATGTAACAATAACTTGAACTTGACTCGTTAAAAAAAAAACGTAGAAAAATAAAGCGTTTATTTTAAACAGAATGTCGATTGTCATTATTGATGTTATTTAGACACCTTTATTAGAAAAAAAAAAAACCGGTTCACTAAAGTTAATGCCTCAGACCTGAGAAGAACCGGCGCAAGAAACTCAGCTGGAGTTTTTTTTTTATATAGTTATTTACAACTATGCAATTATTCATTATTGACAATGATACGCTTGAGATAGACTGGAGCGAGCATTTCATTCCCAAGGTGTGTTATCATTTACAAAATCATTAATTAAGTAATAACCTTTAATACACAAACATCATTTCACATTTTTTTTAAATTGTGATGTAGAACATTCTCGGACGTTTTTTTAAATTGTATTGTAATAGCGTACACTCTGTCCCATGAAGGAATTGCGGACTCGATGCAATCGAGTTACATGCGCGGTAAGTTTCAACCTATTTCTAGTATTAATATTATTTCTAGTAAAAATATTATTCATACATTTTATATCGTAAAAGATGTATATAGCAAATTTTAGACGTAAAAACATGCATATATGATTTATATGATCATATATGATTGCATATTATGATTAACTAGGGATTTACTGCGACTTGATCCCATAATTCGTATAAATCCTTAAATAAAAAGTACCTATAGAATTTTAAAAAATAAACTAAAATGTCAAGAACATGTATGGTACGACGTTTACAACAAATTATAAACATTACTATTCAAATAAAGATAGTATGGAAACAATAAATATATTGACTATAGAGCTCTGAGCAAGTTGATATTTTATATTACTACATATATAGTAGTAGCTTACGTTGACTTTGTTTAGCTTTAATATTCTGCTTTACTGGCGAAGCCTCCTTTATTTTATACATGTATATATGTATTGTATGTTATAATAAAACATATTTAGTTATTTAGTTATCATTTAATGGCATTACGTAACGTTAAGTACCGTGTGAACAAACTTACGTACGTTCAATTTTTTTTATTTGTTCATATTTTATATAATAATACAACTTTTTTATATATTTTTTTTAATTTCGTATTTAGCAGAGTAGGCAGAGAGTACTTTGTCTTAAGAGACTCCATTTCACACTTTCTGCCACTTTGTCTTGTTACGAGATCGATAAGGGTCAGGGTCAAGGTCAAACCTGTAACAGTCAGGTCAGGTCGGTATGACGTCAAGGGGTTCAACAGCAAAATCTCTGTACACTCTGCTAAAAGATCTCAGCCTCTCTAGAACTATAATCAACTTATTTCTAAGTAGCAAATGTTAATAGTACCTACTGTATTTATATTAAAGGTAGTTTATTATTTTTTACTTTTTAATTATTGAAGTCGGACTTTTTTAACGTAGTTTTTTTTTTTAATTTCATCTTTTTATTGTCTGTAATTGATTGTTTTTTAAACTGTTACGTTATTATTTACCGTCATACACATTAAATGAACAGATTTATAAAGATATACCAACCGAATAGAAAAGGTGCCCCCTTTTGGGGGAGGGGGAAAACTACTGGGAAAAATAAAAATTAAATTATGAGACCAAGTAAAATTCCTCCATTGAAAAAATAAGAATCACGCAAATCTAATCTAAATTCTTTAGTTAAATTATCGGTGTAAGTATGAACTAAGTATCCTGAAAATGACAAAGTTAGCAAAAATGCTCGTAAAATAACAATAACTGGGCCAAATTGGACCAAACAGCAACTATCAACACACATCAGAAATGTAGGCGTAATCGTACGGCGTATTGAACCTATTCCTTTTCGAAGTTGGATAAAAATTATCATAAATTCTCACGAATGCTCTAAGCTTTATTAACGTTATCGACCATCAGATGGTCAAATATAAATAAATAAATTTTAATATACAAAATGTTATGCAAAAAATCTCTTAGCGACTCCACAAGGCACAATCATATTGCACCACACGTTCACTTACCAAGCGTGTGATGATTTTTTACTAGATACCTTATGACACGACTTTGTATGAACAATGGAGTTCAAATTCCACTTCGTTTTGTTTACGTTAGTATATGTATTATTAATTCTTGCCTAATATTTATCAAGTTGGCAAATTTTAAAGGCTATATAAAACCTCTTTCATAGTTCCGATTAACCCACTACGGTCTGCTGCAGACCCAGGTGTGCCTGAACTGACAACTGTCCTATATAGTACACATTTGTTATCTGTGGAAAAATGTAATAATAGAGCAATACTAGGGATGATCTAGTGGAGATCAACAATTGTTATTGGACCCCTATTCAATTAACAATTGTTGTTATATGTAAGAGACGAGAAGTAACTACTTAGTATTTCATGGATTCATTGTACTGAGGAGCTCAGAGCAGGACCTGGGCCTGGCGATCCTGGCACATGCCACCTTTGATGTAACGTTATAGAAATTAACTACATTACCCCATATATTTTCATAGAAATTCTGTGTAAGCATCGAACTTGTTAGAATTGCGGCTACGGCCAACGATGCAGGATATACGACCGCTCTTCTAATTAGCATTTGGATTGTTTAACAAGAAGGCTCACGTCACGTTGTTACATTCGACATTTAGTTTATTATAAGTTTTTTAATGATAAAGTAAAATTTATTATTAAAAGATCTCTGCTGTGTTGAAATATGTAATTATAATAATTTAAATTTGATTCTCATATAGGAAATATTAATACACCTGAGTCCACGCTCTCGTACGGAAGAACATTCGGCTGTCAGTCGGTGAAGCCTGACGAGAGCGAGTCGTGTTAAGAAACAATTAAAATTTTGACGCGTTTTTCGCCTTTGTAAGATTTTTTATTAATATTTTTTTCTTATATAATGAGAACATCGCATATATTACTCGTATGTGCATGTTTCAATAATAATGTAACTTGCTTGAACATATGATTAATACAATTAAATATATTTATAGTACATATGTATGTATATGTGTATGTATGTATGTATGTATGTATGTATGTATGTATGTATGGCGCACTGGGATATCGTATAGGCTGTAGGTTTGATTCTTGCTCAAGGAAATATATATCTATCTATATTTTTATAATAAACTGTGGAAACCGTAGTACCAGTCTACATAGTAGTTATCAAGGTATTTATTGATTTACGATCTATAAAGACATTTAATACCTATACAAATATAATATAGGTATGTTTAAGAATAAAAAGAATATTCATGTATAAAGCGTTGTCTTCAAAACATTGAAATAGAAAATTAATATTGAATTTTTTTAGCCTCCCATTGTAGCGGGATACGGTGGGAGACGAACCCACGTCAAACCGTCTCGCTTACAGGCAGACACTGTGCCTCTGCGCCACGACGGTCCTCATAATATTTATATTATTTTAGGTTTAATTCAGTTTTATTTAGCAAAGAACACGTGAAAAGTAATAATTTACTTTAAAAAATCTGTTTAAGTTCTGTCATAATACAAAATTTTACTTTTAATAAAAAAATTTTTTACGTCACGCTTTATTCCACAGGTGGTGGTATAGACGGAGCTTAGTGATAGGACACTCCGTCTTCCGCTTTCCGCTCCAATATGACACATTGCTTAGTGGGGAAATTCAAATAAATCCCTAGTAAATAGGAATCGTATCCACTACCTTGTTGGACGTTATATGACTGTGCCACAATGATTTCTTACGTGTGATTTATCTAATGTTTTATTTGATATTATGTGACTTCTTATTGTCTAACAACAATATAACATATATTATTATTCATGACGGAGCATTTAAAAATATATATATATATATATATATATATATATATATATATATATATATATATATATATATATATATATATGTATATTTATATATATATATATATATATATATATGTATATTTATATATATATATATATATATATATATATATATATATATATATATATATATATATATATATATATATATATATATATATATATATATATATATATATATATATATATATATATATATATATATATATATATATATATATATATATATATATATATATATATATATATATATATATATATATATATATATATATATATATATATATATATATATTCTTTTTTACACAGCATTAAACTGTTAACTTAACTTAAAAAATTGAAGGCACTTTATTCATACGAGAAACTTAAAAACTTAAAAGCTTTAATTTTGAGACAAGTCTCTCCAATATCTATTAATCAACCGACAACTTAATACATCATATGTAAGCGTGTAATGTATTGCAAAAAATCTCCTGCAGTTTTCGTACGGCGTAAAGATCTGGAGATCCCAGAAAAAGGTAAGACCGTTCTTTGCTTTGGCTTAAATGTGGATATTGTATGATTATTAGCTAACATTCATGAATTATAAAATATTATATGAGTAAATAAAGAGAAAATAAATATTATAATTGTTTCTGAAGTAAAATAAATAAAAGGATCGATACAATTCAGAAGCCTGTACTAAACTAAGCAAGCACTTAGTAAATATATTTATCGTATATCGTAATCAACCTCACGACCCCGGTTTTAATGCCTATATTATATACATATGCATATACAGTAAAGTTATTAAAATAATATTTAAAATTAAGCAAAAAACTTTTAAGTTTTAACCTTAACATTATTGAGTAACGTCGAAACGAAAGGAGCCAGACGAGAGTGCGCCGGCGCAGATGTCGTCGCGTAGTGACTTATTTTTGCAATGTCCTAATAAGAACCGCTTATTACGTTAATAAATTCATAGTTTTACAAACGTATACGTATATATCGTGTAACGAAATTTTAAATTATGATGGTTAGTTATTATTATCGCTTTTATAGTGATAGTGTTTGGTTTAGTGATACAATATTTTTATATTATTATTAAAAAATCAAATTACTTTGTACTTGCAATGTTATTTTTTTAATAACTTATTATAATAATATGATAATGAAAATAATAACCTAATAATAATCTTTTAAATTTATCATTTGTTCGAATTGAATTGTTTTTGTATTAATATAAAAGGATAATTTTTTTGCAAGCCAATATATTATTGTTCGTGAAGTTTTTAAATTCACAAAAGAAGAAAAAATTATTTCTTACAGAACACCTTCTATAGAAACACAGTATTTTAGTATTTATATTTAAATCGCAACAGGTAGAATACCTTCGGACCCACTGTTTATCATAACAAGACGTAGAGCGAACTGCACTGTTCGAAAGAATATTGTTTTATTATAACGTTGCATCGATGCTTTTATAAAACAAACATATGTCATTTGTATAATAGCTATTAAAATGTAAACAAATCGATGGTATTTAGTTAATTTATAGGCGTAGTAAATGTGAAATATTGTATTAAATCCCAATTATAGCCACAGATTAAATATAAATAAATACTCACAACAATAAAACCTCTTTAATAATACTCTCTGTCACTTGGCACTAGCAGATAAATAATTTATTATAATTTTAGTACAAATGTTAAGAAAAGAAAAATCTCGCGATGTTTCAAACAGAATGCACGACAGCCTCCTTTGAGAGGCAATTTTGAACTGACATTTCCCAGAAAGGCAGTAATGTGAATAGTTTGCGATCTGTTGCGCGATCAACTGACAGGTGAGTTGGAGATCATCCATTACAATTAGATATTTATTACGTTCCTTCCTTTTAAGCTTATCTTTTTTATATAGAAACTCTTCTAGAGGAGAGAGAGTTTTTCTCCATTTTCCGCTAGAAATCGGGACATTAGTATTGGGTAGGGATACTTACTATTATTTTTTTTATAATTAAGATTGGTCTTTGATCACATAACCATCACGTATACATTCACACTGACACAACTGCGCCACAAGGGTCTCCTTGGTCGGAAGGCACAATTAAAGAATTCAACTAATTTGTATATAAAATGTAGTTATTTATACATATTTTTTAATCTTTATATGAACTTCACTAACCTGAGAGAACATAGTGATAAGCCTCCGTTTTTCACTTTTCGTTCATTCATTAATCTATACACACTTTGCCTAAACAAATATAAACGGACTTTGAACTCACATCTATTGTTTACAGTCTGTAACATATTCACTGCACCACAATTGACATCTTAATTATGATACGTCACATGTGTAATACAGCAGGTTACAGCTATACTAAATCAAATAAATTCATTAACTTTTATACTTCTACTATATTATGAATTACGAAAGGTGTGCGATGTCTGTTTGTCCCCCCGCGTAAGGCAAATTATAGGACGGATTTCAGTGACACTGCAGTAGAATCATAGCTTATATATCAAAATATCCATATGGGAGACCAATTTATGCTATATATATATATATAGGTATATAATATATTATATCTATTAGTAATATATATATATATGATATAATATATTATAGATATATATATATCATAGTGGTGGCAGAGGTGTGCAAGGTTAAACAGTCCAAAATTTAGAACCTAACAAACGAAACGCTCAGGATGCTTGGATCGAGCTCAGTCCGCAATTATTACGGCTGGTAAACATGTTCTTGGGCGTTTCTAAGGAGAGGACCCGTATTATGGACAGGGAGACATGGTGGTGGAACTGCCAACGGTACAGGAGGTCGATTCATGATAAGAAACACTACATTTAAGGAGTGGCAGCGTTCCAACTCTCCTGAAGACAGACTGGAGTACATAGCAGCGAAACGTGCCAGCAAAAGAGCTGTAGCCAGAGCCCGCAGTGAAAGTTTATTACCTCTATATGATAAACTTGAAACTGTGGAGGGGCAGAAGCTCATCTACAAAATTGGCACGTGCTCGGGATAAAGCGACGCAAGATATCACAAAATGTCTTTGCGTCAGAGATTCCCAGGGCAAGCTGCTTTGTAGTCATGCTTCTGTGAAGGAGAGGTGGAGAAGTTACTTCTTGGAGCTGCTGAATACTCAGCACCCGGGTAGTATTCCGTCTGAACCACCTCCTAACCTGGGACTTATTGCTCCAATAACCCTTGATGAAACTCGGAATTGTCTTCGACGCATGAGAACGGCAAGGCGGTGGGACCTGACGATATTCCGATCGAAGCGTGGAAATCGTTAGGCTCTCGTGGTGTGCTCATGCTTACTGATCTTTTTAACCGCATTTTGAACACTGGGACGATGCCACATCAATGGCGGCACAGTTTTATTACCCCTATTTACAAAGGAAGGGGCAGTGTTCAAGATTGCGGTAGTTATAGGGGCATTAAGATTATGAGTCACACCATGAAGCTCTTCGAGCGCGTGATTGCCCTCAGGCTCCGCGAGAGTGTACTGTCTCTGAGTGTCATGGATATGGATTTCAGCCAGGATCAGGCACTACGGACGCCATTTTTGCCCTCAGAATTTTGATGGAGGCACACAGGGAAAAGAGGAGAGCTCTGCATGTGGCATTCTTAGACTTGCAGAAGGCCTTTGACTGTGTGCCACGTCAGTGTATCTGGTGGGCACTGCGATCCAAAGGGATCCCTGAATCCTATGTTGCTATTATCAGAGACATGTACAACGACTCTGTTTTCTACAGTTAGGACCGCTGTTGGCGATACCAAACCCTTCCCAATTACAGTAGGGGTTCACCAAGGCTCAGCTCTTAGTCCACTTTTGTTTAATGTAGTGCTAGATACTGTCACGGCTCACATCCAGGACCAGCCTCCATGGCTGATGATGTATGCCGATGACATAGTACTCATTGACGAGAACCGACTGATGCTGGAGCGTAAAGTGAATGCCTGGAAGGGTGAGCTTGACAACGGGTCTAACTACTGTCAAGACGGAGTCTGGCTTGCCGAACCCAGACTCGAGTCACCTCACATCGGCACTGAGCCGCGTTCATCGGAGAATTCCAGACCTTGGATCGCATATGCACGAGTCCGGAGCATCGACTACGATGTCCACGTCCAGGACGCGTTCGCTGCTGGGCCAAATGGCCCGGAGTTCTGTGTGGTCTGCATCGCAGAAACCGCCAACTCAAAGGGGGAAAACAGGCATATAGTGCCTGATCCGTTTTCCTATACGGCAGCGAATGTTGGCCAACATTATCTCGGCACACTCAGGAGCTTCACGCCACGGAGATGAAGATGCTGAGATGGATGTGTGGCGTGACGCGGCCCGACCGCATACGCAACACATTCATTCGAGGTAGTCTAGGGGATCCGTGACGTAGTGGATAAGCTCCAAGAGCGTCGTCTGAGATGGAGACTACATTGAATAAGAACGGACTAAGAGCTGAGCCCTGATGAACCCCTACTGTAATCGGGAAGGGCTTGGTGTCGCCAACAGCGGTCCTAACCACTGAAGCGGAGTCGTTGTACATATCTCTGATAACCTCAATATAGGCTTCAGGGATCCCCTTGGATCGCAATGCCCACCAGATACACTGACGTGGCACACAGTCAAAAGCCTTCTGCAAGTCCAAAAAGGCCACATGCAGAGCTCTCCTTTTTTCCCTGTAAGCCTCCATCAAAGTTCTGAGGGCAAAAAATGGCATCCATAGTGCCTGATCCTGGTTGAAACCCATACTGAGACTCAGAGACAGTACATTCTTGGCGGAGCCTGAGGCCGATCATGCGCTCGAAGAGCTTCATGGTGTGGCTCATAATCTTAATGCCCCTATAACTACCGCAATCTTGAACACTGCCCCTTCCTTTGTAAATAGGGATAATAAAGCTCTGCCGCCACTGATGTGGCATCTTTCCAGTATTCAAGATACGGTTAAACAGGTCAGTAAGTATAAGCACACCAAGAGAGCCCAACGATTTCCACGCCTCGATTGGGATGTCGTCAGGTCCTACCGCTTTTCCGTTCTTCATGCGTCGAAGACAATTACGAGTTTCGTCACGGGTTATTGGAGCAACAAGTCCGAGGTTAGGAGATAATTCAGGAGGAAGACTACAAGACTGCTGAGTGTTCAGCAGCTCCTTAAAGTAGCTTCTCCATCTCTCCTTCACAGAGGCATGACTACAAAGCAACGTGCCCCGAGAATCTCTGACGCAAAGACATTTTGTAATATCCTGCGTCGCTTTATCTCGAGCACGAGCCAGTTTGTATATGAGCTTCTGCCCCTCCACAGTTTCAAGTTTATCGTACAATGGCGACAAACTTTCTCTGCGGGCTCTGGCTACAGCTCTTTTGCTGGCCCGTTTCGCTGCAATGTACTCCAGTCTGTTTTCAGGAGAGTTGGAATGCTGCCACTCTTTAAACGCAGCCTTCTTTTCCTGAATCACCCCCTGCACCTGGTCATTCCACCACCATGTCTCCCTGTCGATGACACGCCCACCCTTAGTAACACCAAGAACTCGCTTGCCCGCCGCAATGATTGCTGAATGAGCTCGATCCCATGCAGTCTGAGCGGTCTCGGTTTTAGTCAGTAGATTCTGACTCTCCACCTCCGCCAAGAAGTCGGTCTGCATCGGCCCATTCAACAACCACCACTTAAGTCTAGGCTTGCGTTTCTCGGCTACTTTCTTTTTCGGGGTAACATTATAGTCCATGACAAGGAGGCGATGTTGGGCCGTCAGGCTTTCGCCGGGAATGACCTTACAGTTGGTCACCCTGCCTGTATGACACCGTCTAGTCAGCAAATAATCAATTTGAGTTGAGTGGGACCCGTTCTTATACGTTATAAGGTGCTGAGGTTTCTTCTGGAAGAAAGTGTTCACGATGGCCAGATCAGACGCAATGCAGGTTCTTAGAATATTTTCTCCCTCTGCATTGCGAAGACCATATCCAAAACCCCCGTGAACACGTTCATACACCTCAGCGACCCTACCCACGTGACCGTTCAAGTCCCCCCCAACTAAGATTGCTTCGGTAGACGGTATAGCGAGTAGGACCTCTTCACACTGCTCCCAGAAAGTCTCCTTTTCAGCCGCGCTACAACCCGCCTGGGGAGCATAAGCACTGATTAAGTTTGTGATTACGCCCTCGATCAGTACCTTTACCCGCATCAAGCGGTCGCAGCGACGGTCAACTTCAAGAAGCCCATTCTGAAGCTCTTCAGAAAGCGCTACCGCTACACCGTTTTTGCCCGTAGGTGACCCAGTGTATATTAGGCGGTAACCCTGCCCGATGTTACGAGACTTATTGCCCTTCCAGCGAGTTTCCTGAATGAAAGCACACTGGACCCGACGTCTCATGAGTACATCTGCGAGTTCTCTGCATCGTCCGGTTAGTGAGCCAATATTCCATGTTGCAAAGCGGAGTTTCCGTCTGGGTACTGACGTCGTTAGCCGTGCCCGTACTTGACACGGTAGCCCTTGCCCACTTATCGCAGGTGTAGGGCGATGTGCCTGCGCGTCGTTTAACGGCGACGCCCTAGCCATACCCAGCTTTTTTCCAAATCGGTCCATACGAGTGGCGAAGTGGTTTTTAGTGGAGCGATTGCCATCTGACCTCCAAACCCATTACTGGGAGAAACCAAGAAAGGAAAGGAATAAAAGGCAGAAAGACTTGGAGTATAGGGGAGGGATAGGGATATATATATATATATATATATTATATATATATATATATATATATATATATATATATATATATATATATATATATATATATATATATATATGTGTGTGTGTTTTCGAGGCGTTGCGCGTTGAGTGACGGTGCACTTTTTGCCTTGTTGCCAGAGCGAAGAAAATGAAAATCATTGATTCTCCCCGAGTGGGAATCGAACCCATAAGCTGTCGCATTTACAGAGGAGAGAGGATATATATATATATATATATATATATATATATATATATATATATATATATATATATATATATATATATATATATATATATATATATATATATATATATATATATATATATATATATATATATATATATATATATATATATTAAAATGTCAAGTAAATTATCCATATGCTCGCATTTCAATCAATAAGCAATTCTACACTCCATTAAAATTGTTCACGCGCGTCAGCTTCGAAGGCTTACAATTGTATTAGGCGCTCCAGCGACAATAACCTCCTTTAATGCATCAAATAAATAGCAAGACTTTTGAAGGTTGACCTAATTATAGAAAAAAAAATGGTTTCAATTAGAGAATGTGATGGGATGAGGCGATCGTGGTGAAGTGGTACATCTGGGTCTGAGTTTGATCCCCACTCGAGGAATCGTTAAATTATTTTCCATTCATTACCCTGGAGAAAAAGCGTGGGGGCAAACATTTTGATGGCAAATATATAAATTATAAATATATATTATAGGCATAGGCATATCTTTTTCTGAATAAATAACTAACAAGTAGTAGAAAGAGCAATGGTATCCTTTATTTGAAATTATTTAACCCGCAGTTAACCGCGCGGAGTGCTGTCTGCACCCCAGAGGTTAGTCTTAGTTTATGACGATGTACATTTATACCTACGAATTCCACTTAACTTCCATAGTAATGGATAGTTAGTAGGTAGCAATGCTACACTTGTGTATGATAAGGTATGACTATTTTTATGGAAAAGACAAGCGTTCGGGTCACCTGATGGAATGTCACCGACGCCCACAACCTCGTGTAACAGCAGAGGTGCGTTTTTTAAGTTGGAGGTAGAAATGCTTTTTGAAGATATCCATGTGGTTTCAACCTGGAAAGTACTGTAAGAGCTTAAACTTTATTAGATTTTAATAAATATACAACCAGTTATTAACAAAATGAAGTCAAAAATAGATATTAATTATTTAAAAATAATATTTATAACAATGTCATGTGACTAATGTAATCTGCACAGGAATGTGAGTAATAGAGCATATATATATATATATATATATATATATATATATATATATATATATATATATATATATATATATATATATATATATATATATATATATATATATATATATATATATATATATATATATATATATATATATATGGAATTTACCATATATATATATATATATATGGTAATGATTTTATATGGAACATATAAAATCATTACGTAATTCTCACAGAGGACTGAGAGCAGAGCCTTTTGCTCTAATTTCGAGATATATACGGTATCCTAATGCCGTGAATTATTTTACTAGACTAGAGAAATGAAAATAATGTTGTAAATATTCCGAGCCATCGTTGTCTACACTGAGTCATTATTTCACATCTTATTTTTTTATAGGAAATTTTAATAATTACAATTACAAGCAAGTATGTGACTGCTTCGTGTCGCCATAAAGGCATTAAATTTTTTATAGCTATTTGTGTATTTTATGTAATATAGTTAAATATATGATTAAGTTCACAGGCCTAACTATTATAATTAAAGTAATTAGTGAGAAACAAAAACTAAAAAAAGGACACGTTTCCACGATTACGAATAAAAAATGTATAAACTATCTTCATATTCATTTTCATAAAATAATTAATGCGTTAAATATGAATAATTTAACAGTTTAGCCTTTAGCCTAACTTAACACATGCTATCTATACAGATAATAAATAATAAATGTAACTGAAAACATAGATTATCTGTTTTGGTTATTGATACAAGAGGAGGGTATATACTTGTAGTAAGAATATTATAGCCTCGCCTTTCTCTTTCTTCGCTTTTTTTTATGATAGTATTCAATACAAAATTAGTCGGGGATGGGGATTGGGGACCTTCAGGACCTTCAGGATCAACGGGTTCACGGTCGTGCGATGTACCACTGCGCCATGATGGCCTTGAATAGGAGGAACGAGGAGAGTATACACAGTATATAATAATTAATAAATCACTTTATATTATAATAACTTGTTATGGGTGCACTTCATATACATTATAAGCAAAACAAATTCTTTTTCGAATAACTTAAAATAAAACGTAAGCTAAATTATACTTTTATCTCATGTCGATCTTATACAAAGTCACGGCCGCGGTTGTTACGTGACTATTTGTTTTTGTGTAAAATGTACGGTCAAGTGCGATTCGGATTTGTGGCACCGAGGGTTCCGTACAAATTCGATGAATTTTTACAAGGAGAAGTACTATGCAAGTTATAAATTTGATAAACTTAAATATGCGCTCGTATTCAATATTTTGCTTATGAAATGACATATAAATATATTTGTGTAATAGCTTTCGCCCCTGTAATAAACATGTAAATAACCAATTTTTGCAAGTACTAGTTCTTAATTCTTGTTCAATAATACAATCTCAGGTCAAAGGAAAGTACCTTATGAATTGTGAGGATATTTTTTACCTCCTAATTCATTTTTCGGGTTAGGGCTCGGGGTTTGCTATAGGGCTATGTGGGATTCATGGACCGGCAGTTGTGGGCCGTCCACAGAACTCACTAATCTATAGGTATTAGTTATGCTGTGAACGTGAGCGTAAATGGCCGTATATTCTGATTGAATTGATTTAGAATTGTTCTCTGCTCTAATATTAACTGAATCTTGATACATGTGTTCCTGACAAAAAGGTTCCTGACAGACAAACAGACTGATGAATAACAAAAGTTATTAAATTAGTGTTTCGTTTTTTCTTTTGCGGTACGGATCCCTAATTGCTCATAATGCATACATTTAAGTTAGCTTTACCGATTAAGGTGATACTTCTTGGCTCAGAGTTAGTATAGACTGTATTATTTTTTTTTATTCTATGTATTTTATATTTTTTAATATTCTGTCATAGATTAATAAATAAATATTTTAAATATTTTATCATTGACTTTGTATTTAAAAGCACATTTTTGAATTGGAAGCTGTGATTACTTTAATGCATTCCATATGCATGTCAGTCCGTATGTTTCATATAATTATAATATCAAAATGTAATAATTTACGTAATTAATCATCATAGAATTTAAAAAAAAAATCCCTCCATAGTATTTCACGAAATAAGCAGAAATGATCTGCTGAATAAAATCTTATTACCTACATATATACTTGTACCTTAATAGGATCACTTAGGGATGTTATCTGTCTGTCTGTCCATCCGATCGTCTAGATCCTTTAAAAAAAAACATGAATCCGATTCGCACTTGGCCAGTATTATTATTAGTTCTACTTGACGTACAAGTACCTACCTTAGATACTACTTTTTATAAAAGAAACGACGATGATATAATGACGTCATAATTAATCATAAAATAATTTATTTATTTTCCGTTTTTTTTACTTCGAAATATTAAGTGTTTATTGGCAGAATTCAATCTGTGTTTTGTCTTGCCAGAGTAGATAAATGAAAATTAGTTATTCCCTCGAGTGGGAATCGAACCCAGGATTATCGTGTTTACAGTTAGACACCGCCCCACTGCGCCACGGGGTCCAATTAAATGTGACGATTTAATTTTTAATATGATTTATAGTCGTTCTAGTTCTCTATTTCTTTTTTTTCTAATTTCTACAGAAATCTTGTGTTGGAATGTTTTTTTTTTTTAATTTAAGCCTATTAAAAATATATTTTTTGTTTTGTGTCATATCAAATCGCGATATCTTTGCGCTGTTGGAAGGTGTTAGACTGTAAACGCGATATTCTCGGGTTCGATTCCCACAAGTGGGAATAAATTATTTTTCGTGCAAGTGTTCGTATCTGGAGATATATATATTATCTCTGTGTGTTAAGTTAGACCATAGGGTTAAATATGTTAAATCAATTTTTTTTTAACGAATGGGCGCATAACAACCATTGATAACGATAAGCTACAATACAAAACAAAAAATATAGTGCGTGAAGCACTTAAATTTTTAATTAAAAAATTAAGTAAATTTTCATGATTAAATTGGTTAAGCGAGGCTTGGTTCAATCGGACAGTGATGGGTGTGCGGATTTTAGGTTTCGAATGACATGTTAAACAGAGGATGTCACATCTGACATTATTTTTGACAAGTGGCAATAGACGGGCGAGGGTTAAGAATTATAAATGGTTGTTAAATCCTGCTAACTTCAATTTTATTTATAGCTTTACATATTGAAAACACCGGCTTATATTTTCTGCGGAACTCAACGCCGCGCTTTACCTTGCCTTGTTACTAGAGACAAGGAAAGCATGAAATTGATGCATCTCCCCAAATAGGAATCGAACTCACGACCGTCGCGCTTACATTAAGATGCTGTTCCACTTAGCCATGACGGCTTCTATTCTACCAACATGATTCTATTAAATTCCTAATAATATATATATATATATATATATATATATATATATATATATATATATATATATATATATATATATATATATATATATATATATATATATATGTGTGTGTGTGTGTGTGTACGTATAATGTGGATCTATGTTATCTAAATCTATGTTGACCCCTAAAATTTTGCAAAATCCAACTAAACGTTATTTGATAATAATTAAAAAATCCCACCTTGACCCACAAATAGTGGTACAGTATTTGTCCCTTATCATATCACAGCTTATCACGGTATCACTGATAACAATGAGTCAGATGGGCGTCGCGCACACATTGCCAGCTTTGCCAGTTATTTACTAGCCTCCTAGTCCTCTGAAATACCACAGAGGTTAAGCAAATTTTAGTGATTTTTATAATAAAAATCGTGTTATAAGGACAATTTATACAAATTTGTATAAGACATATAATATTAAGGAAACAAAATGTTAATAAAAACGTGGAGTTAAAAATTTTAATTTTCAAGAATATACTATTGTGTTTTGTTACTGTCAATGTAGACGAGTACTCGAGTGTTTCGTTACAATTGGTGCTAAAATGAGTATTAAAAGAGTTGAGGCCGATGTGGAAGAGAACCAAGGGAGAGTGAAGGAGAGTTCTTGCTATTTTTGCGGAGAAATGTTCGAAATGGGCAAACTGCAGGTTAGTTAGCAATGTACTCGCTTAATATCGCGTCTGTGATAAAGTTTCTATATTGTGCTGGACAGGCAGACTTCTACTTCTCAAATATAAAAATTATGACGAATTATACAATCCAAATACTTAAATATATACTATATGTATAACATATGACTGAATATAATGGTTTTAATTCAAATTATCTTTTTCTTATAAAAAAAAAGACAGCCAGCGCTACGCTCTCTGTCATATAGTAAAAAGAAAGACCTTATTGAAAAATAAAAAATAAAATTCGGTTGAGCTGTTCCGGAGATTATCCTGAACAAACAGAAAGACAGACAGATAGATAAACACATAAAAAATATATTTATGTTTTAGTAACGTGTAAATGACTATTTTATTTATTATTTAACGCTAAAATTACTTCTGTATTTTAGACAAATTAGTGTGTATGTTGTTTTGTCAATATCGAATAGTCTAAGGCGTTATCGTATCGTGTAATGCATTCTTTTGCGAGTTATCTCCAAAGATAACTATAGATAGAATAGAAATATATATTGTGTATTATTTTTAATTTTCTTTTATATATTTTTTAAATAGAAGTAATATCGATGTATATGCGATAGTAAAAATATACCATGCATATATGGGAGCGACGTGGTGGTCGTGGTGGTTAGTGCGCTGTTAGTTAGGTAGTGGTAGAGGTCTATGGTCAATGGTCAATGGTCAATGGTTCGCGTAGTAGAGGGCCCTCGCGAGTATCAGAGAGTAAAATGAACAAGGTGGCAGCTCAGAGCCCTCGCACTACTGACGCTCTTTATTCTTCTTCTTCTTCTTCTGTTTATATATGGCGTTTCGAGCGAGTACTTTAATTATATGCACTGTCTCACAACAGTCAAATATCAGTTACCGTCATTAAAAATATATATATATATATATATATATATATATATATATATATATATATATATATATATATATATATATATATATATATATATATATATATATATATATATTGTTTTATAACTTTCAAATTGATTTATTAAATCACCAATTAAAACTATAATTTACTGCGTATATATAAAGGTTTCAGAGGTTTGTAATATAATAAAAGTATTATATTACGTATTTTTAGGGTGCCGTATAGCAAAGGAAAAAATGGAACCATTATAGGATCAGTCTGTCTGTCTGTCTGTCAGTCAAGATCATTTCTCAGAAGGTAGCTTGAAGGTATCAAGCTAAATTTAATATAAATATCCAAATCTATATGCCATTGAAGAACGGAAAGAATCAAATTTCTAAGTCGTCAAAATCAAAAGATGTGCATTAAATTTACTGCATATTCACAACCGTTGATCTAGAACTATGAAATATGCCAAGTTCTTAAAACTTTCAGTACAAATAAAGGATAAATTTATAATACTACAAATTTATAATACGTATGTATCTTGACTACAGCGGTTGGATTTTTATAGGTGCTTAATATAAAATAAAAAACGTAAAAAATGTATACCTTTTCTAAAAATATATATTTTTTACCTCCGCGTGGATAAACACTTGCTTATTTCATACAAAATTAGTTCAACGTGCGCAAGGGTCACTCGAACTTGACCGATCAGTGAACTGACTGAGACCACACAAATAAGGACTTGAACCTTATTTTGAAATAAGGATACTACGATATTAATCTCTAATACTTTATAAAAAACGTGTATAAATATAAACGTGCTATAAATAAAAAAAAATGTAGCCTTATGGCTTACAAGGCAACGTGGATTAATGTATGACATGTTGTAAGCTGGTAAGTGATATGATTTAGCATTTTTTTGAAGAATAAGTCTGTAGAAGAATACTTTATGTTTTATTTTGTATGTAAAACTCAATTGGTGTTGCTGTAATAGTTATAATTGTCATTTTTTTTAATTTTAAGTAGGCAGAGGGAACCTAGTGTTAAGACACTATGTTACCCGCGCACCGCCTTTCGAGACATAGTGTTAAGTAGTGAAACTCATCGCCGCGCTTTATCTTGTTTCCAGAGTGGAGAATAATTAAAATACTTTATTCTCCCGAGTGGGAATCGAACCCACAAACCGTCGCGTGTACAGGCGGACGCTGTGCCTCTGTGCCATAGTGGTCTTCAACAATATCTTTTATATATAGCAAATTACAAATATATTTTTGCTTCAATATAAGCAATATAAGATTGTAGTAATAATTAAATAGTAATTTATCAATCCATCCATATTCCATGGCCATTGTGTCAAAGTAAGACAACGTCAGATGAATAGATTATTTACATTTTCCCGCCCTAGTAGAAAAAGTGCGGCGCTTAGTTTCGCCACTCAACAAATAACGATTCGAGTACCGCTGGAAGGTAGAGAACGGAGAGTCTAGATTCACTATGATCTCTCTGCCTATCCTACTATATAGAATAAAAAGAACGATCGATAAGACAAAGCTTTTATTTTTATCATCAGTTCCTTATAACTTGTAGGTATACATTTTACCTACTGTATAATACATAGTATACACATATATATATATATATATATATATATATATATATATATATATATATATATATATATATATATATATATATATATATATATATATATATATATATATATATATATATATATATATATATATATGTGACGCTTTATAATTAACTTTGTAATATATTATTGTTTTTTTTAATATTATAAGTCACAAAACCTTTTAAATAATATAATTTTAAGTAATTTTGTAAGTTACACTTCCTGTGGCCTATAATCATGAAATATTTGGAAAATATATGAAAATTATATACGCAGCACGGATTCGAACCCGCTCTCGCCACCAATCAAGCGGGCTACGTCCAAATAGCTACACCGTATTTTTGTCGCTAACATAGAACAAGTACCTTTTTCCCCACCCAAAATTTTAATCAGTTTTTGAATGATGCATACTTGTGATATATTAATACATCGTACTTTAGGTTTCAAAGTACCAAAGTGCTTTACCATTTTTTAGGGTTTATTTATATGTCGTAATTATACTTAATTAAAGACGAAATTTGGTTATGTTTTTGTTGTTTTCAAAGAGGAGCAATGTTTTTTTGTATTGCTTGCTGTACCTTCGTGGAGCTAAAAATAGTCTCTAAAATTAATTCTTCTGTATTTAAAATAAAAATATCGCTCAAGTGCATGTTGTTCTCGCGCACCAATTTCGTAGATATACGGAACCCTCAAAATAAAAATAAATATAGATTAATTAATATAATATATATATATATATATATATATATATATATATATATATATATATATATATATATATATATATATATATATATATATATATATATATATATATATATATATATATATATATATATATATATATATATATATATATATATATATATATATATATATATATATATCTTCTTCTTCCTGGCATTAGTCCCGGCTTTTTTGCCAGGGTCTGCCTTCCGACTAAGACCAATCGGTCCATATGAGTGGCGAAGTGGTTTTTTGTGGAGCGATTGCCATCTGACCTCCAAACCCATTACTGAGAGAAACCAAGAAAGGAAAGGGAATAAGAGGCAGAAAGACTTGGAATATAGGGGAGGGACACCACTTACATGGATTGGATCGGGTTATGAAAGTGGTGGCTCGAGGTCCCGGGGTCGCGTACCCGTATGCCGGAAACCAAATATCGGACAGATAATTGGCTAGACACCCTCTGAGATGCCAACGCCACGCGGTGTTCCCAGGCGGTCACCCATCCAAGTACTGAACGCGCCCGACGTTGCTTAACTTCGGTGATCGGACGAGAACCGGTGTGTACAACGTGGTATGGACGTATATATATATATATATATATATATATATATATATATATATATATATATATATATATATATATATATATATATATATATATATATATATATATATATATATATACCTCAGCACCTTATAACGTATAAGAACGGGTCCCACTCAACTCAAATTGATTATTTGCTGACTAGACGGTGTCATATAGGCAGGGTGACCAACTGTAAGGTCATTCCCGGCGAAAGCCTGACGGCCCAACATCGCCTCCTTGTCATGGACTATAATGTTACCCCGAAAAAGAAAGTAGCTGAGAAACGCAAGCCTAGGATTAAGTGGTGGTTGTTGAATGGGCCGATGCAGACAGACTTCTTGGCGGAGGTGGAAAGTCAAAATCTACTGACTAACACCGAGACCGCTCAGACTGCATGGGATCGAGCTCATTCAACAATCATTGCGGCGGGCAAGCGAGTTCTTGGCGTTACTAAGGGTGGGCGTGTCATCGACAGGGAGACATGGTGGTGAAATGACCAGGTGCAGGGGGGTGATTCGGGAAAAGAAGGCTGCGTTTAAAGAATGGCTCTAATCCTATCGAACTACAGCGCGGTGTGAGACAGGGAAATGTTATCTCTCCGAAACTGTTCACAGCCGCGTTGGAGGATATTTTTAAGCTTCTGGGTTGGAAAAGATACGGCATAAACATCAACGGCGACAACCTTACAGACCTTCGTTTTGCCGATGATATAGTATTACTGGCTGAGACCATGGAAGACCTGAGCAAAATGCTCGAATATCTCAATAGTGTTTCCCAAGAGTAGGTCTTAAGATTAACATGGAAAAAACCAAAATTATGTTAAACAGTCATGTTGTACCTGCTCCAGTCAATAATGGGAACACTACACTCGAAGTTGTTGACCACTACGTATACCTGGGACAGCAGTCCAGCTAGGTAAGTCAAACTTCGAGAAAGAGATCTCTCGTAGAATCCAGCTCGGATGGGCAGCATTCGGTAAACTACAAAAAATCTTTGTATTCAAATTACCGCAATGTCTCAAGATGAAAGTCTTTGACCAGTGTGTGTTGCCAGTGATGACCTACGGAAGCGAGACGTGGCCGCTAACTATGTGTCTCATAAAAAGGCTCAAGGTCACGCAGCGTGCAATGGAGAGAGCAGTGCTTGGTATTTCTCTACATGATAGAATCAGAAATATTCAAAACCGTAGGAGAACAAAAATTACCGACATTGCTCGAAAAATTGCGCAGCTAAAGTGGCAATGGGCGGGACATATAGCGAGAAGAACCAATGGCCATTGGGGCGGAAAGGCTCTTGAGTGGCGGCCACGAACTGGACGCTCGGTGGGCAGGCCCCCTTCTAGGTGGACCGACGATTTGGTTAAGATCGCCGGAAGCCACTGGATGCGGGTAGCGCGGGACCGATCGTCATGGAGACCCTTGGGGGGAGACCTATGTCCAGCAGTGGGCGGAAAAAACGGCTGTGATGATGATGATGATGATATATATATATATATATATATATACATATATATATATATATATATATATATATATATATATATATATATATATATATATATATATATATATATATATATATATATATATATATATATATATATATATACTTTTTTACTTTTAGAATCACCTGAGACAATGTGGCAGCATCTTAGAGCAGTGTCCACTCCGCTGCGGCGCCTGGATCCAGCGCAAGCACAAAGACACGCACGTCAAGGAATGCCCGCAAATGGAGAAGGTAATATATAATATAACCTTACATAAAAATTAACATTTATTATAACATTGTTGTAAAATATTTTATTTATTTTTATTATTTCATTTTATATCCGGTCAGCGTGTATAATGTAAAGGTTTCATTCGTAAGTTACTGACGACCTTGGCTTTTCGTTTTATAAATATGGCTTTGAGATTATAAACTAAATAATTTAGTGGAATAACATTGAAAATTATTTTTAAAAAGTTATTTTTTATTAGTTTTTAGAGAAAAATTATAGACTTTTAGATTTCTAGTATAGCACTTAATTTCTAAATTTAATACAATAGTATAAAGGCTGTGTACGAATACAGATTATAAATCAAAACTAGCTACTTTAATTACTTGAATAAATTAATCTTATTAATATTAACGATTAATCTGAAAGAGAATTAACTACTTAGCATTTCATGGATTCACCGAGTTGGTGCCCGGTCCATCGCGTGTGGGAAGAGGAGCTCAGAGCAGCGCCAGGGACTTGCGAGCCAAGTGGAGGTTAAAAGAGGACCCTTTAAAAGACGCTCACTTCCACTGTCCGAGCTCCTCCAATGGGATATACCCAACTAAATAGTTTCATTTGAAATATGTAAGAATCAAGAATATTTAATATTTTATTTTTCATTTTCCATTTTCCCATAATTCCAGAGCCGCAACATCTCCTCTCCCAGTCACGTGAGGGTGACAGACCCCACGCCGCCAGTAGTCATCAATCACACGTGGAACGCTAGAGACGTGTCGTTGGAGGACTGCGTGGCTTTCCTAGAAAAAGAACTAGCTGCTATTAAGTATGTAATAATATTATAAGTAAAACAAGATAAAATTTGTAAATGAAAATTTAATAGAGTGTAAACAAAATAATGGCCAATTGCTCTCAGCTCCTAAGTCCCTGTAGTCAGTCGTCAAGTCAAGTCATCGTATCAAAGCTATGCTAGCACTTGGTTCCTACGGCTCGCTCTGCTTACCCTGCCATGTGTGGGATACAGCGTGAAGCTAAAAAAAAAAATATCAGAGGTCGACGAGGCGTAGTAGTATCGTCAGAGTGTAGTGGCGACGGTTCAGTGTTCGATTCCTCTTCGGAGGAATCAATTTATTTCATCAGACCTCTCGGGAAGTTAAGGTACGGCGTTGAGCTCTGCCACAAAACATGCTAAATATTTCAAATTTAATATGTATATCTTAATATTAGGCAGACAGAGGGCAGGAATTATCGTTGTTTTTACTTACCAATAAACAATATACCTACAGGACAGAGATATACTATTTTTTTTTGCTTAATATTTTTTCAGGCTCATTATCACTGAAGAATCCAGTCATCGTGATATTCAGTCAACAGAACTAGAAAATATCCGTTCCAAGCTGGTCCTGGTGGAGGAACGTTCCCAGCACTTCCTCTCTACTATAATATCTCTCCGCGCTACCGTCGACGATGAGGCGGAGAGAGGGGCGAACTGGGCAGCTCAGTTTAAGCATGACCTGGCCAATGTTCAGCTGGCCTTACAAGTATTTAATAATTGTTTTCCTTGTCGCTTTTTTTTCTTTTTTTTGGGCCTTAAAAAAATTTATTTATTTATTTCAAATTTATTTATACATAAATTTATTGAAATTATTCATATTGATGTGTAAAACTTTATAAGAAATTCAAGAAATTTGTATACTAGCCATGTTAAATTAGAACCACCTTCCCTAAAATTGTAAATATCTATCACAGCTATCTTTCATTCTCCACCATATAAATGGTGTCCCTCAAAACCCAGGAGCTGCAGAGCCAGCAGCTGAACACGGTCATGAGGCTGGAGAGCGCGATCAGTAGCATTGTTCACGAACAGAACGAGAGGGAGTTGCTGGAGCAGGCACTGACACAGCATGATTATAGGATCCGAACTATACAGAGCTTGGGTAAGCTGAAAAAGATGGAGTTATTTTTATCCTTCATGGTCCAGTGGACTTTTACAGCCGTAGACGTGATAGATGTGTGTTTAATTCCCATTAGTTTGTTCATTTAGTTGGTCTTTTTTTTTAAAACTATTATTATATTACAATTTGATACACTAATTAATATAGCACATATAAAAACCAAAAGGTCAAGTACGAGTACTTACAGATCAAAACAAAATTACACAGTGTTATTAAAAAAGTTACATTTTAATTTTGCTTCTAATTTATAGATTAGTCTTTAAATAAGATAAGCTGCGGTGCGTTTGCTGGAACTGTTGTTAGACAACAAGTGGCATTTGAACCCACCACTCAACATGTACATGTGCATGTCTTGACACAGTACTACTTGTTCTCGCTATTTCAGCTTTATGGGAAATATGTATGAAGAGCATTTTTTTAAATTATTTAAACTTTAGACTCCTATACAATTGCAAAATACTACCAGGTGAAGCAATAATATACTTCTCGAACCAGTTTACTTTGGAACATATAATGAAATACAATTAATTACAATACAAGCTTCGTAAACGTTTGATTCATTTATACAATATCTTAAATTGATAACTGTCGTAGCGTTTAAATGTTCGTGCTGGAAGGAATGACCGTAGCCTTATCGTATCGCGTAGGTGGGAGAACACGAATCGATCGCAGCGCGCGCCGCGGCTACAACGGAAACTCTGTCGGACGAAACGTCATTATTTTACACTAAAATGGAAAATACACAAAAACTGCATTATTAATGTCATCACAGTTGTAAAAGATCCTCTGTAATATGTATGAAATGCGTTATACGATTATATATATTTATTTATTTTCCGTAAAATCAGCCGAAAAAGAACTCGTATATATTACCTGAAATTTACTGATTGTTGCATTTTAGGCTGAAAATAAAAAAAAATATCAACAGAATAAACGACACCTTAGGTTTACATAATCGAATAAAATCTCTGTAAATTACGCTGTTTCAATAATATTATTGTTTGTTTACTTACAATCCGTACTAAATGCCAACCATTTGACATTTCAATGTCCGACATAATTCTAACCGCTAGTTGGCGCTACCGTCGTGTATATAATCTGTATATATCGAATACTGTAAAACTTAAACTTAAAACTAAGATGTTGCCATGACTATTAAATTAATTTTCAGAGGAAGTGATTGAATATATCAAACGAACTGTGGAAGAAGAGAGAGAAAGGAATGCGGAGAGTCGTGCGATGCTAGAGAATGAGTTAATGGAAGCTAGAAGGACGTCAGAGCAGATCACACAGTTGACGGCATTGAGGATGCAAATAGAAAATGCTGCAACTGGAGAAAGACCGGTTTATATCATTTATATTCTATTCTTATTGAAAAAAAATTAAATTAACACAAAATTTTTGTGTTTTCCGTTATCATAAATTCAAGAAAATTCTAGAACTTTATTGCACAAGTCAACTGTTAACATCCACATTTTACTTCGCAATAAGAAAAAAATAGACTTTAGCTATAAATTATAGTATAGTGTACAAGTATTATCTCAGGCAATAGACCGTCTAGCTGTTCTGGAAGTGGCGACAGCTGGTGCACGAGCTGAAGCTGCAGAACAGGGGACGAGGATGGACATCGTGTCACGGGATCTCAGAGCACTTACCAAATCTTACCACAAAATACGCAGTGAACTGGCTGACTTTCAAGCTAGGATCAGTTTGGATAGTCCCGAATTTGGGGGAGATAATGGTTATTATTATGTATATTTTTAGGCTTTTTACTAAAAAAAATGAAAAGACAGGTTCTAACTATAAACGCGTTGGTTGTGGTTTCTATTCCCTCTTGAGGGAATTAAAATTCCACGCTCTGGTTGACGGCGTTGAGTTCCGAGAGAAAACAGAGAGACTTTACACTATATTTCTTTTGCCTATTGCTTGCTATATGCAGAATATAATGTGAAGCTGAATAAAAGTAGGTAAATAATATATATATATATATATATATATATATATATATATATATATATATATATATATATATATATATATATATATATATATATATATATATATATATATATATATATATATATATATATATATATATATATATATATATATATATATATATATATATATATATGTATATATATAACTAAATATATATATTTAAACTATTAATTTTGTTTAGTCGTTCCCGTATCTAAAAAGAAGGTATCGTTAATTATGTTAATAATAATTCTCAGGCCATTTAATTTGGAGAATAGACAACTTCACCGCCCGAATGAAGGATGCGAAGGAGAGCGACGCAGTACTGACGAGCCCTCTCTTCCGGACAAGCAAATATGGATATACACTGAAGGTGGTCATTTAATGTCTGTATATATAGAAATGTAAAGAATTTTTACGTCATTTTGCAACAATACCAGATTTAACTGGAAGATATTGCTTTTTGCGTGTTAATGAAGTATTAGTAGCTTTAACAACTTACTTTGGGACAATTAACTTTATTTTTTTAAATAAGGATTCTAAGTGATGCAATAATTATTATTATTGTTAGTGCATCAAATAATGTTGTTCTAAGCTAGAATTTAATTTGAAAAAAAAATGTACTTTATCAATGTTAACATTGGTTAAGCTATTATTATTATTAGAGGACCGACGTGGCGCAGAGGCACAGCGTCTGTCTGTAAACGTGACGGTTTGTGGGTTCGATTCCCATGAGGGGAGAATCAGTTGATATCATTTTCTGCGATCTGGCAACAAGGCAAAGCGTGGTGTTGAGTTCTGCCATTTACCACGCAATGCCCCGAATGGCGGAAAGTGGGGAACGGGGTGTTAACCAGGTTCCTTCAACTTACGGTTCCCCCTGCCTGCTATGTCCTGCTATAAGCGGGATACAACGTGGAGGTAAATATATATATATATATATATATATATATATATATATATATATATATATATATATATATATATATATATATATATATATATATATTTACATTTTGAATGTAATTGTTATTTGTATTGTGGACATTTCCAGGCAGAAGTAAACTTAAACGGCATAGGCAAATGGAAGGGCCGCCACATCACCAGCACTGTGAGACTTGTCGCCGGTCCGTACGACCCACTGCTTGAGTGGCCCTGCGACCTCAATATTAGTATCATATTAAAAGATCAACCTGCTAATCGTAGCCAGGTGACTTATTTAAATTTATATATATATATATATATATATATATATATATATATATATATATATATATATATATATATATATATATATATATATATATATATATATATATATATATATATATATATATATATCTGCATTATTCTGCATAAGATAAATATATTTGTGCGAATCGCACTTTGTAAGCTTGGCGTCGTGGCGGCGCAGTAGCACAGCTGTAGCTATAACCTGATGATTTCCTTGTTCTGGTAAGAAGACGAACTGCGGCTGACTATCCTCTTTATATGCGGGATACAGAATTATTCATATCCTCTGTCATATTTTGTACAGTAAGATTTTACTTTATAAAATTATCTAGTGGTATTTGAACTTGGGACCTTCACGCCCAAACTTTCACACACAGATGCAAATCAATATAATGGATTACTATAAGGATTTGTTTTAATTTTGAAGCAGTTACTACCATTTCAATTAAATATACGTCTTCCAGGCAATGGACATAGTAAAATCCTTGGACCTTCGTCGGAAATCCTCGTCCAAGCGTCACGATTACGACGAAGACGAGAAGACTAGATCTACTGAGGCGTTGGACAAAGGCATATTACAGCTGAAGAGACAATACGTCTTCATTCCCCATACAAGTTTGGACAAGTTCGAATATATAAAGAACGATGTTATGTTTTTAGAGTTTCTAGTTAATCAATAGCGGTGTGACGGTGGCAGTGGGTGGTGTTCGGTTCGAATCCTTTTTTAGGGTAATATACGCTATTTATACTGCTTATAGCTGCTTTCTTGGGAATTAATTGACTTAATTTTGTCGCATATATACAGTTAGTTAGGTACATTAATTTATGAACAATTCGTATACTTCCTTAAGCCCTCACGCTATTTGTACAAAATAGAAGCTTAGTTAGAAAGCGTAATGTTGGGTAGGTACTCATCTGTAAATGGGACGAGATAACTACCTACCTAGTTATACTGCTACTTAAAACTTTTAAATATATAAAAAAATTAATATACATAATAAAAATTTTAATTAAGATAGATTATAATTGCTTGGACGAAAATGACAATAGAAATAATAAATATTAACATGACATCTAAATTTATATTATATATTAAAGATGATGACTAATAAACCCACCATGTAATGTTATTTTAATAAAATTTATAATAAACGAAATATGTTAGTATTTGAAATAAATTATCGGCTACAATAAGGAAAGTTTCATTCAAATCCGTCCAGTGGAGCTAAACATAACAAACAGAGTGACAAATATATGACAAATCATATATTCATATTCTGCTTATATATATATACTATATATATATATATATATATATATATATATATATATATATATATATATATATATATATATATATATATATATATATATATATATATATATATATATATATATATAACACACTTTTGCCTTGTTGTCAGAGCGAAGAAAATGAAAATCATTCGTGGGAATCGAACCCATAAGCTGTCGCATTTACAGAGGAGAGGCAGGCTGCGCCACGACGGTCTGTACAGTTTAATAATAAATAAATAATATTATAGTACAAGCGGACAAATTATAAAAGGATATATATATATATATATATATATCTATATATATATATATATATATATATATATATATATATATATATATATATATATATATATATATATATATATATATATATATATATATCGCCCGGCATTATTTCTTTTCAAAAATATCTGTACACGATATGCGTCACTTTGATCTCCGCTCTGGGAAGTTTAGTTGCGGCACTCAAGGCTTATTGTCTCGAACTTAGGCGAAAAATTGAGAACGGAATGGTATTTTACTACCAACCTTATTATTAAAATATATAAAATATAAAAAAAAAAACAATTTAACTTTAATATTTATTTAACCTCCAAATACAAAGGAGTAAATATATATATGGCAATAGACACACAAGTATTACAAACTTATTACATTTATCTCTATATAACAATATCATATATTAACACGTTGACATATATTAACTCATCTAGTGCGGTGGCGGTCCAAATAGGCCTTATGCACCCGAGTGTACTGCGTCGGGCCGATTGTGGTTGATCTGCAGTATCACAGTAGTACATTACATAGTTTTTCTACTTTAACTACTTAAATATATACATATATATATATATATATATATATATATATATATATATATATATATATATATATAATATATATATATATATATATATATATATATATATATATATATATATATATATATATATATATATATATATATATATATATATATATATATTATATATCTATATATATATATAATGCTCATTTGAACCTGCATCCTAATATACAAGACATTATGCTGCTAATATTCATATATTTTATTAGTAAAATGGACAAGATTAGGAAACTTAGTACCTATATGTTAAATATAACCGTAGCCCCGAGTTGGTATCGAACCCACGACCGATACAATTAATTCGGCTTTCACTAATAAACCGTAAATCGAGAATGAGGTTTGTATATTCAATAGATATTATATTTGTATACAATCAATCAAAAATATATAGTATAAAGCAAAATCTGGTCAGTTTTGTACGTAATTTAGTGTACAATGACGTCATAAGCATTATTTCTATATACATCAGAAAGAAAGTGGCTTAACTCGTGTTAAGTTTTGTCGTGTTAAGTCGTGTTTTTCGCGTAATTTCATAATAAAACTAGAAATAGGATACAATGTAACTTCTTACATATGTTTATATATATATATATATATATATATATATATATATATATATATATATATATATATATATATATATATATATATATATATATATATATATATATATATATATATACATACACGAGAGCTCTGCATGTGGCATTCTTAGACCTGCAGAAGGCCTTTGACTGTGTGCCACGTCAGTGTATCTGGTGGGCACTGCGATCCAAAGGGATCCCTGAATCCTATGTTGCTATTATCAGAGACATGTACAACGACTCTGTTTCTACAGTTAGGACCGCTGTTGGCGATACCAAACCCTTCCCAATTACAGTAGGGGTTCACCAAGGCTCAGCTCTTAGTCCACTTTTGTTTAATGTAGTGCTAGATACTGTCACGGCTCACATCCAAGACCAGCCTCCATGGCTGATGATGTATGCCGATGACATAGTACTCATTGACGAGAACCGACTGATGCTGGAGCGTAAAGTGAATGCCTGGAAGGGTGCGCTTGAGAACGGTGGTCTTAAACTGAATGTGTCAAAGACCGAGTACATGGCTTGCGCGAACCCAGACTCGAGCACCATCCACATCGGGCCTGAGCCAGCCGTTAAGTCGGAGAATTTCAGGTACCTTGGATCCATTATGCACGAGTCCGGAGGCATCGACTACGATGTCCACGCCCGGGTTAGCGCTGCTTGGGCCAAATGGCGGGAGGTCACTGGTGTGGTCTGCGATCGCAGAATACCGCCCAAACTCAAGGGGCTGATATACAAGAGCATGATCCGACCAGTTCTTCTATACGGCAGCGAATGTTGGCCAGCATTATCTCGGCACACTCAGGAGCTTCACGTAACGGAGATGAAGATGCTGAGGTGGATGTGTGGCGTTACTCGGGCTGACCGCATACGCAACACATTCATTCGAGGTAGTCTTGGGGTCCGTGACGTAGCGGATAAGCTCCAAGAGCGTCGTCTGAGATGGTATGGCCACGTTTTGCGCCGGCCTAAGAACTACGTCGGAAGAAAATGTCTTGATATGTCTGTCCCTGGAGTAAGACCCCCCGGACGCCCAAGGAAGCGATGGCTGGACGTCGTGACGCACGACATGAGAGCCAATGGACTAACCACTGAGGATGCTCAAGACCGTGCAAAGTGGAGTAGACTAAGTAGGAAAGCAGACCCTGGCAATAGGCCGGGATAATGCTAAGTGGAAGAAGATACACATATATATACACATCAAATTTGGTACATTACTTTATATTATATTAATATACGGGATACATTTACAAATATTTAATATTTATTAACTACTTCATATTCAACTGTATTCTGAATTACAATATGGACTTTTTAAATTTAAAAGTCTAGTGTCAAGACACTCCGCTCTCCGCTTTCATCCGGAATTCTAATTGTCTCTAACTAGAGAGAGAAGAAATTAATAATTTATTTTTTCCAGCAGATATTGAATTTTACCTACGCAATTACAGTCACACTGTACTAAATATCCTTCTAAAATTAAAAGGATATTTAGTACAGTGTGTAGTAAATAATTAAAACATAAAATTTGTCCACATTAAAAGTACAGTAAATTTGATCAAAGTAAATATTTTTAACATAACAACTAGCGCCACCTGTTGGTACTACACATATGCTTAAATAAAAGTAGCTATATAAATCAAATCTTTGGATTTTTTTAAACTAAAGTACTAAGATTGAACCTATAAACACCTCGGCTTAGAGCAGAACAGTTAATTGTGCGGCCTACAGAAATACAAGCAACAAAAATTTTAAAATAAAACAAACGTACAACTAGCGCCATCTGTTGGCACTTATACTTTTTATAACGTATATATCCTTTTGTTCTAAGTATTAAGCTTTCGTTGCCTCCACTGATGTATTTATAGACATTTAATGTATTATTTAAACTATAATCTAATAACGATTATTAACAAATGTTATTTCATAATAATAAAAAGACGACAACTGTCTTCGGAATCATCCAGCGCCATCTTTTGGAATTTGCATGTTAACAATACTTAATAATTTTGAAGATCAACGTTGATATATTAAAATCAAGCCTTTTTTATTTGAATATTTAAAATATAATGTTGTTATATAGAACTAATTTTAAATAAAGTTACGAAACCTCGGTTTCGACTTTAGAGTAAAGACTTGTACTGAGCGAGGAACTGCTCCTCCTCCGCCAGAGACCCGCTCAAATAGTCGTCTTCGTCTGAACGTATTGCCTTTTGGAGACGACGGAGAGCCATCTCTCTTTCTTTCCTTCTGTAACAGAACAAAATATATAGTGTATTGAAATTTTCAGAAGTTATAACTCAAATCGTGTAGTATTTTTTATTTCATTATCATAAGTCTAGTGACTTAGTGACTTAAATTAATATAATATAATTTTTTTTTAAATAAAACATACAAAAAAAGTAAAAATACTATATTTCACAATGAATATTTAATGTAATATATAAACAATATATACACAAGTATACTAGTTAAGTATACTTACTTGTTCTCTCTAAGCTCCTTACTCTCCTTTTTCTGTTTCTTTCTAGAACTTTCTGCAGCGCTCGTGGAAGGATTTGATGTATCACCTGTATTAAATAATATAATGTATATTAAATAACTACTTTAATTTAGCCGCAGTATATGGGGCTAGTAATTGGGGCTTAATTAGGTTAATAACAAAATCAAAATATTCTTTATTCTATTAGGCCATTACAAGTACTTTTTAATTGTCTATTTACTTTGAAGTGTCAGTACTGTCAGTCTACAGGAAGCTACGCACTTTGTCTTATTTGGAAATGGACATATTTTAACGTGAGTATGGTATTGACCCCATAATTAGCTGTAATACAAGTTCTCATACCCTTTTTCCATAATTTTTTATTCATTTATATGCTAGTTTACACAAAAAGTATCCCAAAATTTTAAAAACACATAACAGAGCTATGTGTTTGAAGAATATGTGCTTAATCATATGATTCGGGTTTTAAATAATAGAGGTACACAAAATACTAATGAAAATGATATTAATAAAAAGTTTTGTTTGTTTCTAAATATTTTTCTTTTTTAGTTTGTTTAAAAAAAAAAAAATATATATATATATATATATATATATATATATATATATATATATATATATATATATATATATATATATATATATATATATATATATATATATATATATATATATATATATATATATATATATATTTTTTTTTTTTTTTTTTCTTTCTTTTTTGTATTGATGAACTTACAAGGCTCAGTACAACCAGCGACCAGTAACTCCACTGCGACGTTGAGGTCGTTTTGGCAAAGACTTAACGCACTTCGAGCTTGTTCTGTCTGGTAGCCCATTGTCTCTAACTGAAAAAAAAAGCAGGTCTTGTTTAAAGTTTAAAAACAAATTTGATCTACACTTTATTTGTGATGTCAATAAGATATGGATTTTCGCTGAGATTGTTCTTCTCCACACAAAACAGCAATGGAGCCGCTTTTATTGTAAATGCTATGATTGTTGGTACTGGAGTGATATTTTCTATGTGAATATGCAGCCTGGATAGCGAAGAGAGTGGAGCACACTACTAACTTACTTCCGCCACGAGCCTGTTGTCAGGTTCGACGAGAGATTCGTCGGAGCTGGACGTCTCCATGTCGTCATCGGATTCTTCCTCCAATTCCGACTGGGGAATAATGAAAAATAAATTAAGTTTAGACTAAATAAGCAATTCACTGCAAACGGAGAACGGAGTGTTCTGACATTAGGTTCCCTCTATTTATCTTGCTATACACTAGACAGACTCTAGTCTATCAGGCCCTCTCTCCCACTGACCGGCTGCGCCCCCGCGGCCGCGTCCCTGGCCAGCCGGAGCGCGGCGGCCACGTCCCCGGCGCGGCGCAGCGCCCACCGCGCCAGCGCGCGCGGCACGCCCAGCCGCCGCAGCGCCCGCGCCCGCGCCCGCCTGCCGCCCGCCAGCGCCAGCCTGTCAATATATTTTATTTTATCAGAATATTAAACCCTTTTTGAAATTGAACAGAAAAATGGAAGAAGTATCGTCATATATGTATGTATTCTCGTATATAGTTTGGAAGAACTGAAGGGATACCTCTCGCTCTTGGAGCGCGTCCTGGCGGCGTCCCGGCGCTGGCGGCGCTCCTCCAGCAGCGCGTGCGCGGCGTCGCAGGCGCCCTGCGCGGCCCGCAGCCCCGCGCGCGCCTGCCCCGCGCTCCAGCCCAGCTCCATCAGCGTAGTCACCGAGCTCTCGTCCACCTGTTAGAGAATCAAAATATTTTATTGTTATAATTCCTTCTAGAGGGTGTCTGGCCAAATATCCACGGGATATTTTGTTATTTAGACATACGAGTGCACGTTCCTGGATGTTCAAACCATAACTTTTCCTTTTTTCCTAACTCTTTCCTCTTCTTGACTTTTTCTGTTGGATTTGTCCCACAAAATGGATTTTGGAAGTCAGATGGCAATCACTCAATTGAAAGTCGCGATTTGCAATAAACCTAAATAGTATATAGATAAATGTATGGCGTCACCGCAAAACGACGCGCAGTCACAGCCCTACACATGTGACAAGTGGTCAAGCGCTACCGTGTCTAGTATGGACACGGTTAAAGAAGATAATGCCCAGAAGGAAACTTCACTTTGCAAATTGGAATATTGGCTCTCCAGCCGGACGATGCCTTTCATGGGATTCTCATGGGTCCAGTGTGAATTTCTACAGGAAAGAAGCTGGAAGGGTAATAAGCCATGTAAGATCAGACAGGGTTAACTGCCTATAAACACTGGATCATCATCCGGTAAAACTGGTGTAGCAGTAGTTCTACCTACGCTATGCTACGGAATGGTCTCCTCAAAGTTAACCGACACTTTGATCGATTGGTGCAGGTGGAAGAAAACATTAACGTGGTGATTCGTGATAAGAATACTAGTTATAATAATAATTTAAACAATAATAATAATAGTTTAAGCAGTGGCAGCAATCTAATTTTCCTGAAGACAGACTGGAAAACATTGCAAAGAACTGTGCCAGCAAAAGAGCTGTCAAAATCTACAATGAAAGATTATCATCATTAAATGATAATTTTAAAACTACTTAATCATGCTTCTGTGAAGAAGAGATGGAGCTACTTCATGGAGATGCTAAAAACTCGGCATCCATGTAGTCTTCCACCTGAACTACTTTCCTATCTGGGACTTATCCTTCCATTTCCATCCTTATTTCAATAATCCTTGACAGAACTAGAAATGTCTTGGAAGCATGGAGAACGGTAAAGCGGTGGGATTTGATAATATTTCTATCGATTCGTGGAAATCATTGGACTCTTTCGATGGGCTAGTGCTTACTGAATAATCTTGAACACTGAAACGATGCTAAATCGGTAGCGGCTTAGTTTTATTACTCTATTTGCAAAAAAAGTGGCTGTTCTCAAGACTAGATGCAGTAGTTTAGATTACAAGTCCACATTATGAAATTCTTTGAGCGCACGATAAACTTCGGGCTCCACTGAGAGTGTGCTGTGTTCTGAGTGTCAATATGGATTTCAGCCAGGATTAGACACATTTTTTGCCAACTTTGCTATATATGCCAAATTTACTCAGAATTTTGATGAAGACATACAGAGAAAAAAGAGATTTCTGCATCTGTGTTCTATAATAAATCCTATAATGAGATGTACATGTCTCTGGTAAGACACGACTGCGCTTCTATAATTAGGACCACTGCTAGCTACACCAAACCATTACCAATTACAGTAGAGTTTTATCAAGGTTCAGCTTTTAGTCCGGTTTTGTAGTTTTAGATACTGTCTTAGCTTACATACAGGACCAGCCTACATCGCTGTCGACGTATGTCGATGACATAGCACTCATTGGCAAGAGCCAACTGATGCTGGAGCATAATCTGGAAGAGCACGGTTGAGAAAGGCAGTCCTAAAGTAAGCGTGTTGAAGACTGAGTACATGGCTTAGGCTCCCCTGACTCACGTTTTATCCATACTGGTCCTGAACCAGCTGTTAAGTCCGAACAGTGCAAGTACCTTAAATACATTATGCACGAGACTGGAGGTATCGACTCCGATGCCCAATTATTAGCCGAATCCCGGATTAGCGCTTGCTGGGCCGAATGGTAGGAGGTGACTAGTGTTGTGTGCGGCCGCAAGATACCTCCCAATATAAAGCCAATCAGTCAGTCAAGTAAGTCAAATTATTTGACAATTTATTTGAAGTTCAATAGCTTACCCTTAAATAGTTGAGTTCCACCTCCGCCTTCTCCAGTAGTGTACGCGCCTCCGCTCTCTTGTTCTGATGGTATGCGACTATACCTTGCAAGAGATATAGACGCATGAAGAGCACTCGCTCGTTGGCTTAAAATAATAAAACATCAAATAAATGGCGTTAATAGTACAGTATATTTAAAATAGATGAAGAAAGAATGGAGTGCAAGATTGTTGGATGGATGGAAATGGAAATGAAATGGATGTGGAAATGTGTACTGCTACTGGTAACAGAATTAACGGTGCCTTAGCTACATTATTGAGACACAGTTACAGAATGCTGATCGACGAATATATTAGAAACGAAAAATTAATATGTTGTCGAGGTGCCTTCTCTTTGGAGGATATGCGCAGTCAGTCAATTGACCGAGTCCACAATGAAGAGATAGAGTATAATAGATACACAGAATGGTAGGTACTAGCGAGGACATCACAGTGAGAAAAACGTGCTCAGGTAGTTTGGACACGTTGAGAGAATTATTGATGGAAGAATGAGAAAAAAGATATATGAAGCAAGACTCAGTGGTAAGAGGTGGCCCCTACCTCTCACACACACCTCGATTGACCGCCGAAAACACAGTGTCGAAGATACTGGAGGAAGGTCACGTAAAAAGTATGGACGAGCCGAAAGAGGTATACGTATGGACAAGGCGAAAGAGGTATACAGGTATCTGGCTACACCGCAATGGATAAAGCGTGGGGCTTTATATATATTTATGTATATAATAATTCTAGCACAGCTGAGAACGCAGAAAGAACATGTTGTAAAATATTCGTAATATTTTTATATACGTTCACGCTGTATCCCGTATATAGCAAAAGCTAATGTTGAGAGACTCTATTACCCGGTTTCTGTCTTTTAAGAGATTGCGTGTTGAGTAAAAGAAGTTACCGATGAACTTTGTCTAATTACCAGAGCGGGGATAATGAAAATAGCTCATTCTCCCTCAGCCTAACTCTATAGTTCAATTTATAAACAAAAATTATTTACCAACATTATTGTCCCCAGTTACTCAATAAGCTTAATGAGCGCGTACCAATGCGGTTTCATTGTAATAAAATGACTGGTCTCTGCCCTGCGCCAAGGAAAACAGTGTTTGGATCGTTTGATCCATTACCAGGCTTTGCAAGATGGTCTAATGAGTACAGTGATCTAATTGACATTAACGCGAATTCCACAGGCAAGATCCAATTAATATTGAATACGAAACTCCAATCACCTTAAAATGTATTTACGTTAACGCCAAATCCTTCGTTTTGATCTTGTTCCCATTTTTGTTTGAAAGGTTCAATGGCTCATGATTTTTTTATAAAATGTACACAAATGTAGGTGGACCTACATCTCTTGGCCCTAAACTCACCATTACTCCCTTTCAACGCGATCAATCTCTGATGATCCTCGCCATAGGACGCCACGAACGCCCGTTCAGCTCTCGAGAGGCGATTAGACGCGTCGCTGGCCGAGGAGAGGTTCTGGAGGCAGAGGTAGCACCACGCTATGTCCAGCTGGAGTATCGCACAATTGTCCACGCTGGATAGGATCGAGGACCTGCATTCACTGGAGAAGGAATGTGTATAAAGAATATATGCGAGCATTTTGATTTGTAGGTGGAAACTTTATATCTATAGTTATGTTATATAGTTAGTTTGTTTGGTTGAACGCGCTCATTTCAGGAACTCCAGGTACGAATATATCGTCAGAGTTACCTTCGGCACTTAATGTGCATGTGACATATATCATAGACTAATTTTAGTTATTATATTTGAGCTCGGGAGCGAAACTGCAATTAAAATCTAGTCTATACAAATAAATAAAAGTGAAGTGTCTGTTTGTGATTTCAAAATAACTGCGTTTTTCAAAATATGCACATAGTATTTTTTGTTTTTCTGTATGTCTGTATAACCTACTAATTCTACCTAACTGCTGGAATAGCAGAAAAGATTTTTAACTTTCGTTGCAAGATCGAGGAGGTTGTATAGGCATAGGCTTCTTTTATCGCGAAATTCCCGCGGGAATCGAGAGTTTACGCGGAAAAAACTTCAGGCCTTTCTCTATATAAGTAAATTGATTTTATTTTATCACATATGTCAAACCCACCTTAACTGTCTGTCAGCCTCCAATAACAGGACGAGGGCGAGAGTGTAGTCCCTGTTGGCGGAGGCGGCGCGACCGCGCTCGTGGAGCGCCAGACCTACCATGAGGGCTTTCCTTTCTGCTGGTGGTAGTTCCACTGCTTGTCCGGATTGGTCTTCTAGCTGTTAGATTAGTTGAAACTACTAAGCATTCCGTTGCAGGAAGAAGAAAGCTTACAGACAGCCATATGTTTACAAAACAAGTATAGGTTTAAAGCGAATCCGCGGAAGAAGGAATATATTTTAATATTGAGTTGATTTCTGCCATCTCTAATATAATACTCAGAAAATGGTATAAATGCAAAATTTATTAGAGCAAAATGTAGATACGAGCAAAAACTTCTCGCAATTGCAAATGGTACACAGATATGGTAGAAATCGCGCTGCAACAATTACATCATATATATATATATATATATATATATATATATATATATATATATATATATATATATATATATATATATATATATATATAAAAGCTTGAAAATTAATAACAGAGGACATAATACTTTTAGTAAAACTCAAAAATTGGGATGTAAAATAAGTTACCGTAATATATTCATCTTCAGCCAAATCATCAACATAGTCAGTGAGCAGCGTTGCGTCATTTATAGTAGACTTCATCTCCATGTACATGTTATCTTCTTTTTTAACAAGTTCAGGTGAAACTGGTGAAAAAGCATATGCAATTAATAAGCTATTACAGTTTGTATAAACACTCTCTACAGACTGCACAATTTAAAATATCGGTCAAGTGTGAGCAGTTACGTAACTATTGCATGATGGTAGGTATTCTGCTGACGAAATATTTCATTTTTAACATTTGTTGTTAAAGCGGCAATGGTCATTTATAATTTGTGAGAATTTCAGCTTTTCTAGCTATCACAGTTTATTAGAGCGCCAGCCTGGTGACAGACTCTGTACCTTTTAGGTAAACTTCAGCATTGTGTATATTACTAAACTGAATATATTTAATCAAATATTAATAATTTTATATTCTTTAAACATACCCGCCATAACCAATGCCATTATTTGGACTCCATTTTTTACACCTTGTTCCTCTAAGGTTTTGTTTCTGTCAATTATCTTACCATTATATATCAATTTTATACTGAAAAAGTAAACAACATGCTTAATTAAAATTAAAAATTAAAATAACAAGATATTTTTATTTAATGATTGAAATTTAAAAAAAAATGGATATATGACTAACTAAACAAACCTGTTAGAAGAAGCATTAAGAAGTTCAGAAATTGAGGTAACTAATTCTTCACCCATAATCTTTAATGGTTTTACCACTTTTAATATTGTTGGCTTTTCTCCAGGGACTGTGGCCCTCACTCTAAGGGTTGCACATCCTGTCTCTTTAAACTCTTCATTAGCTTTTGACCTCTCTATAGAATGAAGTTGAAGCTCACGTAGGCCTTGTAGAACTAAATTTTCATCTAAGTTCAGAGCCGCAGCATATTTTGCTGATAATTCCTGTTAATATATAATATAATTTAAAAAACATATTTTTAGATACATTGTTAATTTGCTATAAAATATAACAATAGTAACATAAAAATTATAAAATGCAATATATTAAACAAAAACAATGCTAACAAACAAACAAAAGATGTCATATCAAAGTCAGTAAAGACCAAACAACAATAAACGTCTTTAACAATTCTTAAACGAAGTACATCTCATTTTAAAATTTCAACGTTTATAATATTCATCGTACAATCACAAAACCTAATATTCTAAAAGTAAATAAACAAACCTTTAAGCTCTCCGATATATCACTATTTTCCGAAAAATAAGGAACCTCCCATAGCTTTATTTTCTCCTCATTTAATTTTGCACGAAGTTTTATTAAAAGATCTTCGTGCTCGAGGATCTCCATTATTTTAAAACGCTTTTAAATAAATAATGAATGAAGAAGTGATTTGCAAATCTATTCTTAGAGAAAATATTGTGCTTAAAGATGACAGTGACGTTTAAAAGGAACTTGATTAAGCTGCCCCAGAATGATATGAAATCACCTGTCTCCTCTGATTAATTAGATTTTGCTCTGGTTTCTCTTTCCTACATTATTTATATGATGATAACGTATATAAATAATTTAAAAAATCATAAAGATTTTTTGAGATCCCTGTCATTTAACATAAATTTAAAAAAACCCTATTCTTTAAATCACATCATCTGATCTGGAATAATAGGTAATTAAATTTCATATATTATTTTCATACCTTGGCAGTAAGTAAATAAATATTAAAATTATATTTTAGTATTAACTACAAAAAATATTAAAACATGTATGTTTAAATATTATTTCATGTAATTGATATATTAAAAAGTATTACATAGAAATTTGACAGTTGTTATGACATTTAAGAATGTTACCTTACAATAAAAAAAAACCATTTCTGAATAAATTCTTTATATAACTTTTGCTTTTTCTTAGGTAATTGCAAAAGAGCAGGTAACATTCTTTGAGTTTGTCAATGTCAAAAACGGATAATAATCCATAACGTAGGAACCATAGAAAAGAAAAAAGATTTTATTTGTAAAATTTGAGCAAAATTTGTATACAAAAAGGAAGAGAGGCAACAGTAATAAAATATTAAAAGCACCTCATACAAACAATATACAATTTGTATTTATCGTATAATTTGTTTAATAAAATTAAAATAACGAATCTTTAATATGGTCATAAAATTATATCTTTGCATTTCACACGCTATAAAGTTTATTAATTTAGCAATAAATAGTAGTAATTAGAAATCTATATTGAAACAATTTTAAAATTAATAGCAGAATAGAAACATGAAGAGTGTTTTGTGCATTATAAGTAAGATTTAATAATTAAGATTTATTATAATTATTTTTTCGAAGTTTTTCTATAGAAGAAACAATCGTGACGTGAGAACTGTACAAAATGGGGGAACATTCAATTCTCAATTCTTACAATTAAATATAGTATAATTTGCATAAAATATCAGAAATTATTTACCAAAAATAATTAAATTATTTATAAGCAGTATATTTCCAGCTGTACTATTAATTGTACAACATTGCAAATCGTACATACTTCTTACTGCTAACATGGAGGACGTTCAGTCACTAGCCAAGCAGTTGCTTACTTCACCGGTGGCAGAGCAAATGGGCAAGATTTGGAGACGAGCTACATCTCAATTCCAGAAAGAAATCAACAAGGACACGCGGCGACGTGGAGAAGAAACTGATGAAGGTAAGTAAAATGTAAAAGTCTTCTTCTTCTTTTGGTCTGGGTCTTCTCACTCTTCTGCAACAAGAAGCACAGGCCTTGGATGCCAAGTCAGGCAATTGGGCCTTTTTTAGATATGTATATGGCATCTTGTGACCACCAGGTCAAGGGCGGGCGGGCGGCCTTTGCTCTGTTTCCGCTCTGTTAAATATAGAACCAATAAAATGTACTAAACTTAACGTATACATGTATATGTACACTGTACATGACTGATCTAATGTTATTTGATTAATATATTATTATAATATATTATACATGATGATGGAGAGTAACATAAGAATTATTTATGGATGTACATGTTTAGATAGGAATGCAATATAAACATAAGTGTAAGTGCCAATTTACTTTAAATACCATATTTTTATTTACACACGCACGCACGCACACACACACACACACACACACACACACACACACACACACACACACACACACACACACACACGCACACACACACACACACACGCACACACACACACACACACACACACACACACACACCACGCACGCGCACACACACACACACACACACGCACGCGCACACACACACACACACACACGCACGCGCACAAATGCACACACACACGTGTAAAAACGATACGTTTCACGACAGAAAAAAGTCTATTGTTAAATTACTGCGGTAACAATATTCGATTATTTTTTAGACATTTCTTACTTCTACGCTAGTTTGAATTCATTGTCTGTACAAGTACAGCCGTTCATCAGACAGTGCACCGCAATACCATTGTTTTGAAATATAAGCTAAAGGTCTACCTATAAGTTTTAAAGCCCAGAGATTTTGCCAAGAAAAATGATTTACTTGGCTTCATTAATCTTGTAAAGTTTCGGATAGCCTTTGTTAAGGTTTCAACTAATTAATATGACTTCCAGATAGGAAGTTGTGAGAAATTATAATTTCTTCTTTAGAATACCAATGCTTACATTGTGAAAAAGTAATCATTATTTTAATCTTTTTATATAAATAGATATTTTTGAAAACGTATACAAAGTCATACGTTCTTATCGAGTTACATCGATATTGTTATACGCTAGTTACTAGCACTAGCTAAAGTGCTTGGATGGAATCAAAGTGGCACATGTGCCAGTTCCGCAATGATAAAAAATTTGGTTGTCTATTATAGAGGTTTTGTGACATTATGGAACAATATATAAGTCAATTCTTATGGATTTGATGTACGCTAGAGACAATGCGCATATTTTACATTTACCTGCTCTGCCAAGACAATGCACGGCATTAGGTTCCCACTCTACTTGTGATGTCATAAGCTTCTGCGGAAACTGGCGAATCGAGTAGTGTTACATAAGGTTAAATTAAATCACCGTTGAGAGATCAAGCCCCAAAATATCTAGACAAAAGTGATTTATATAAACTTATCTCTTTGTACGCGGTAGTCTGTTTTAGACTTTCATTTGGCAGCATCTGGGCAAGGCTTTTATCGAGAATATAGACATTTCCACAGTCCAGTCAAAACAATTTTTAATATACTCCAGTATACTGTGGCATAATATTTCTCCTTAGATAGAGAATAGAGAATGAGTTTTAAATCTTTCACGCTGTTTACGTCCCAAATTGTTACAATAAAGCTAAAAACTAATCCTACACTTAATGCTATCTCTAAGTAATATCTTTAATGAACCAATTTCTATGTTAATGTGTCTGGACCGATATAAGACGGTGATAATTATTGCTAAAGCCGTCACTCTCTTAACCGTATCGTTAATTTGAGTCGTAACAACCAAATTTAAATGAAAAACATATTATTTACGGTTTCTTCCACCTACCCTGCAATATGCGGGATACAGCGTGAAGATAATATATATATATATATATATATATATATATATATATATATATAATATATATATATATATATATATATATATATATATATATATATATATATATATATATATTTTTTTTTTTTTTTTTTTTTTCACACAAACACATAAATTGCTCCCATTTTATTATTACTTTGCTCTCCATAAATTACTCTAAGATCAAGAAATCCCAAACGTACCGGGAAATAATGTTATAAGGTAGACTAATGTTACTAACCAATGTTTCGCCTTTTGAGACATTGAGTAGAGTGGTGGAACTCTACGCCGCGCTTTGTCTTGATACCAGAGTGATATAACTTTGTTAGACATCTAACAAGATGTATACAAAAGTTTAAATTTCTTGCATTAGCTTCTATCTACTATTTATATCCATAACAAGTGAAAGTAAAAACAATAAAAAATATATATTTTTAGCTTTAACTTCCATTTACTGAGAGAAAGTGTCAATATTACGAGATTGTTTGTAAAGTGACGGTGGTACCCAACGCCGCACATTGCCACAGATTAGAAACATGAAAATAATTAAATGTCTAAAATATACAAGGATTAAATGTATGTCAACATTTATTATAGGCATTTAATTGAATAAACCCAATTACTGTGATCTGGTGAGTCAAGCACAATGACAGCTTCCAATAGTCAGCATATGTATCTTATAATAGACAAACTCATCACTAGAAACTCTTCAAATCTGGACAGTTAAAGAAAATGCAGAGATTAAATAAATAATGTGCTGTTTAATTTTGCATCACTCTTTCAGATTCCCATCAAACTGTTGAAGGAGAAGATTTGAAACGTACTCGGAGGATTGTCAGAGACCTGATCGCCATCACCAAGAACAGCGGCTACCTAGAACCGATTAAGCGTGCTTTTGAAGTTTTCAGCCCTCAAACTCACAATGCATAATATTTTAATAATAATAATAATAAATGACGAAGAATAATATTGAGTACTGATTTGAAGGAAATTCATAGTTTAGTCGAGAAAACCTGTGCTAGTTAAATATTTTAACAAGGTATATCGTTTTAAGACGATGTTATGTCGAAGTAAATATGTAATATTTAAGCTCCGCTCATGGGCTATTTGCTTTTTCAATATTTATGTCACTTTACTAGAACTGTCATTCACTTTTATATATAAAAAAAAATTACATTATAGTCATTCATCGACAGGTTACATCTGATCCAGTGTTAAGTGAATTGTCACTATTTTGTTTCTCTGTTAATATTCTACTTTGCAAAAGCGTGGCGTTGAGTTGCGCCACTAAACATGTAATATCTCAAAAAAATTGGGCGGAAAGTTGTAAAGGGAGTGTCTTAACACTAAATTCCCTCTGCATATCCTGCTATATACAGGATGCAGCGTGAAGTGAAACTCCGCTTAGTAATAAAAAAAATTAACAAAATCACTTTAATCAATCTAAATAGCTTCGATAAGCAAAAAGTTAAAAAATAAAATGGAAGCTCAAGTTCCCAAAAAACACTTTGTGAAGCTTTTAATTACGAAATTTAAAATGTATTCCGAACTTGTGAGGGCGAAGTTTTATTTCGTTCATGGCTAAGCGCCACTGTAGGTTGATACTTGCTCTCTTTTACCTCCTGTATAAACTTTAAGTGAAAATTAAACTGAATGATTTTATCACAGCCTTCCTTACAATTTTTTCATACATAAATATTTTGGTGTCATTATGTATAGATCTCCATCAGACCTCCATCTAACTAAGCTGGACTCGTATAAGCTGGACGCCACTGTCCAAGCTCCTGTCTCTACCTATCCAAATTCGAAATGTAGCTAATGTTGCCGTCTTTGAAATACGATCTATAAACGAATCTATATAATAAAAATGTCACTTAACGTTGTCTGTACATACAAGATATATAAAAATATATTATTATTTTAATTTTTTGTTGACCTGTTGTTCTATGCGTTAGTGCACGATAATCTCAGGAACGGTTTAATCGATTCAAATGGAGATTTCACTATTGCATTATGTTAATGCAATAGTGTAATCTGCATTTGAATCTCCATTCGAAGCCTGCAAGCGGCTTGCCAGTTGTTAATAGTTCCAAAGAAGCCGATTTATTTTAATCGATTATACACAAGCTCCTTACACAAATATATGTGCCTTACACAAATATATGTGCCATATTTAAGTATATATAAAAAGCTAGATTTGGTTTACCAAATGGACATAATTAAGCTCCGTGTAGTGACGCCCGAACTCATTCAAACTACCCGAGGTAGTAGAAGCAGGTTCTATGGAAACAATAATTTTATATTATATGTTATATTATATTTTTTTTTATTCCTGTAGTTCTTTTTACTATTTTTTAGCTTTATAATAATAGTATAAATATAGATTCCACCAAATCATATTTTAATTATAAATAGCTTCAGGCTGTATCCCGCAAATAACAAGGTAGGCAGAAGGAACCTAGTGTTAAGACACTCCTTCATCACTTATGAACTCTTGGCCTTGTTGCCAGAAGCGAAAAAAAAATGAAAATAATTATTTCCCGAGTGGGAATCGAACCCACAAACTTTCGTCTTTTAAGCGGACGCTGAGCCTCTGCGCCAAGACGTTTCTCAAATCAGATTTACATACTAAATTATTGCACTCCATAGAGATATTTAAATTTGAAGTCTACTTGAGACAGTTCGAAGTTCCGAACAGAAATTTTGAAGTTGTTAAATGCTAAGCTTAGAATTTGATTAAGCTTTATATAATAAATATTGAGCTTCTGATGTTATTCGAAAAGTTTTATTTGTTTATTTATTGATTAATACACAAAATATTAAAATATACCTAATTATACCTACATAATGCTATTTAAGATTGTGCCTTCTAGTAATGTCATCGTTTCCACCATTACCATAAATTTTGACGTGGCGGAATTTAAATCCGCGCCTCTTGGGAACGTATCAAGCGCTCTGACCACTAAGCCATACGATCTCATCATACGTTGAAATTCTTATACGTTTGTTACAATTTACTTATTTTGTTAGCATACTTTCCATATCCATTTCGTATCTTCTACATTCTGCTTCATACATAAGCTACTTCCCAGATATACTATTTACAATATAGAAATATTTAAAATCGAACCTGTATTCACTTTTTAACAGTAAAAATCACCAACTACTAGATCAATAAGTATAGCATTAGTTACAAGATTAAGTTACAAATGTCTTATACATGTCTTCATATAAGTTTGTAGGCTCAGGATTTTCTCGCATATGATAGATGAGGCTCATCACTAAACACCGGTCGTGTCAATATTATTTTTAATAATGTGAAGAAAAAGCTTTTATATTTCCACGCTTATGTAAAAGTTTAGACTAAGAAAGACTTTGAAGATTTCTGTTAGCCTTACCTTCCAGCTTCCACATCATCATGAAGAGAAGAACTGGTGATGAATCAAATTTTAAGTTTATATCAGTTATTTAATTGTGGATTTTTTAGTATAATATAGGTACTGTGTAAAGATAAGATACTAACTAAATATTGTGAGAATTGAACCTGCAACCATTATGACGACTATAAAAAAATATCCACAGCTCCAATAGAATATTACAACAGTACAAATATGCTGGTGCGAGAATATGTAAAAAAAATTCTAGAGACATGGATACCGCTCTTGGCATTCCGAAGCTTCGCAGAAATTTTTTACACATTTTTATTTTACCTTAGAAATGTTGCGAAATTGCAAAGCGATCCCCTTCCTTCCTTGAATAAATTGACAGTAAGACTAGTGGTATATACTCGTATGTACATATAATAAACGTGTGACTAGTTACAGTGTATAGTACTCGGCATCCAAATTTGATGAAAATGGACGGATATTCTGTTTACATCCTCACAATGAGATGTAAATAATATAAAAATCTAAAGAGATTTTACATTGTAAAGTGTTTTAAATAGATACCCACGATCTCACATGCTAGCAAGTTGCAAGCTTACAAAAAAATGTGCGTACGCTATTATACCCTTTATACTATAAAAACTATAATATACCTTTTTCAGTATGAAATGTCGCCTAAAACCCTGCCAGGGCTTTGTCCGTGCTTAATGTTGTTACAATCGGGTGGCTTAAACGTGAAAAACTTTAATCTCGCACGTCCGAGCAGACTTGGGTCACTTTTACTTGCAATATTATTATCACCATCCCGCTCTATCCCGCATAACAGAGTAGGCAGATATCAGATATTATCAATATACACCGTCTTCCCCTTTCCACGCCCCTTGTCCCCGAGTTGGATTCGAACCCACAACAGTGACTTTTAGTGGCTTTCCGAAACCACTAGTACAAACTGAATATATTGCACATAAATAATATTTATTTATAAAAAAAAAACAAGCACTTCCAACGGAGTAACATTCAATTTTTATTACACTCCATATAACTTAACGATTTTGCCAATAGCATGCCGATATGAAGGAAAAACTTGAGAGAAATAAATACTCGAGATTGTCGAGTCAAGAGGGCATTTTTTTCTATTGTTTAATAAAAATCTGCAAATATTGCAAAAAAATCTTTATATACCAATTTTATACAACACTAGTGTTTCATTTGGCTTCGCTTGAAAATAGTGCTGTACGAGAATCTCTCTATGTACTCTACATCTATTTTTAACTTACAAATACATACTATTATTTATATATGGAATTAATACTGATCATAAGAAACTATAACCTTCCTTTTACATTTTTATAATATTTTTTTACCAAAATCTTCATGTCTTCTACGTAAAGCAGATCTTATTTTAAAATTTAACACTAAATTTTGTTATATTTAATTAATATACTTTTATAGTAAATAAATTATTTAACACTATTTCTAAATAATAATTGTAGTTCTATATATAGTTTTAAAACATACCAAAAAAGAAAGAATAGCAATTATATGTATTTATGTTAGCAGAATTTGTATAGCTAAATAAGTAGAGGTTCTAGTTTCACGACACTTTTTGATAAAATATTGCGCGGCGAGTTGCAGATCGTGACGCCGTAGTTTCTCTGAGTCAGAAAACGAAAATTTGAAGTCATAACCAACGCGTAAACAGTCAGCCACTGTGCCACTGCTCCACGACAATAGAAAAGATATACCTTCAAATTTTACTTTAATAAATTAATTTAAGATTTCAAAGACGCACAGGTTCAAATACTGTTAAGGTTTAAGGTTTTTTTTTCCATTTACCAACACCTTACATTTATTTACTATACAAATGGCAATGACTATTATTGAATGGAAGAAACTCATCTGTCATTTATTTAAATCATACAACATTCATAAAAAAGGTTCCAGTTCTCGAGCTCAAGCGAATATCCTGAGATGATCGTTAAAACTTACATAAAAGTCAAATTAAATTGAATTTACGTTTTGATAAATGGACTTAATTATTTCCACTGGTGTTTGTACTCGGTGTACAATTAGGTTAATGAATACGCTTATAAAGTTAATAATCCCTCGTGGCGCTGAGGCTCAGCGTCTGTCTGTAAACGCGACGGTTTGTGGGTTCGATTCCTAATGGGGGAGAATGAATTATTTTGCTCTGGCAACAAGGCAAAAGCGTGGCGTTGAGTACCGCCTTTGAACACATTGCTTTGCAAGGCGGAAAGTGGAGAACGGAATGTCTAAACGCTAGGTTTCACGCGCCCCACGGTTCCCGTATTACAGAATAGGCAGAGAAAATCTAGACACTCAATCTGACACTTAAGACACTCTGCTTTCTGTCCGAACTAGAGATGGCATGTAGAGTAGTGGAATTGAAAAAAAAATCGTTTTCTTGAAAGAAGACATAATCTCTAATCAAAGCATTACAGTGAGTCGCCGCACCACGCTGACCACGATCATATATTTAATGACATTATATTTAAGATTTAACCATACCTATCTCGCTTCACGAGACAAAGAGAGAAAGAGATAGCTTTCTACTTATTAATTAAATTACTTAAGTTAATGCCTCAGACCTGAGAAGAACCGGCGCAAGAAACTCAGCGGGACATTGTCTTTTTTTTTTCATGGAGACATTGAGAGACATGAGGTATTTTACTTAAACCACAATATATTTAATTATAAGTATTATAATATCCAAGTTAGAAAATAGACTCGTATCCACCAAATGCTTCAGAATTCAACGAGACTTCAAAAATAATAATAAAAAATAGCGTAATCGTGAATAAGTGACAATATGATTGATTTACCTACTCTTAGTACAAAAATAATTATCATGGGTATAATCTGTTACAAGGTGTGTATATATTTACCTCGTTGTATATATTTATTATTTACCTATATTTACCTATATTATACCTAATACCTGAAACTTCTCTTGGGAATTCAGAAAATTTATGAGAACCTAAGTGATGGAGTTATTATTATAAATGTATGGTTTTTATTTGGATATCTATATATTAATACGTGAAGCTTTTGCGTCCGCGCAATTTTCGAAAATTTCGCCGAAAGAGGAATATGAAATTTGACACACATATAGCTTATGTGTAGGAGAAGTACAGAACGCTAATAGTTTTCAATAATAATCCATATAAAATACATTAAATCAATAAATAAAACATTACACACACACACTACCGTATGTTTAACAATATACACTTTTGTATAAAGTGACATACACGTTGCTATGGCAACGCGTGTTTCCCGCGTCATCGGGTCCTCTAGTATTAGTTATTGTTTGAGTCAATGAAAATGTGTTAAATTAAATAATAACGCTTGTCGTTACAGCAGAATAAATAACTTTTTATATATTATATATTAAAAAAAAATAACAAGTGGATGGCAGCATACATTCCATGTCACCAAAGTTGTACATGTTGTTGGCATGCGTATCCCGAACACTGTTAAAATAAGGTAAAAATAATGGCACTACATAGTATATTATAGATTTGATAAAAAATAGGCGTGCGAGTCAAAAGTGATAAGAGTAAATAATAATTAATAAATTTATACTAAAGCTTTAGATTTCCCAGATTTAAAAGGCGGCAAAAAATGGAAGATATGTTATAGGAATTTAATTGTAATTAAAAAAACAAATTACGCGACTTCCGAGTGTCAATATACTACACACACATATATATATATATATATATATATATATATATATATATATATATATATATATATATATATATATATATATATCTATATATATATATACATATACATGGGTATTACTCACAGTCAATTGATGTAAATATTACCAGATTCAATACCAATAGAGCACAAGATGTTCGAGAAAGCTTTAAAGCTTACCTTTGCATTGCATCCAAGCCCCGTACACTGGAATATTTCATATCCTCTATATATATATATATATATATATATATATATATATATATATATATATATATATATATATATATATATATATATATATATATATATATATATATATATATATATATATATATATATATATATATATATATATATATATATATATATATCAATAATGAAATAATTATTTAAACGTTATTAATATTAACGTAAGTTAACATAAATTGTTGAGAAACAGAATAGATAACTTACATTCGATACACAACGATCTCCGTCACACTAAAAATCCAAAGAAAATAAGCAAATTTGTACAAAATTTCCTATACATAGATATATTATGGTAATTTCACACGTAAAGAAATCTCTAAATCATCTAAATTGAGGTTAGTATTTCAGGTCCTTTAATAAAATGCTCAGAATTACTTACTTACAGTTACGTAACTTCTTTAGAAAGTAAAAGTTATTGTTTATTGATGAAATACAATTTCTTATTAAAGCTCTTCACGAAATATCAATGTTAAGCCCACACGTGCTGATGTGTGTACTGAATAAATAAATTACATTGTACTTTCTTTATTCACGTATAGAAAGATTTCACGTATAGAATGAGGAGTTCGCTCAAAGCTCGAGGCTTTGAGCGAACTCCCCATTTGTAAATTTTTTATTTGCTTATTTTTTTAGCTTCGCCTTGTATGTCACTTGTATAGGGAAAGCTAAAAGATACTAGTAGTATATACTTTATTCTTTGTTAGTAGTATATACTTTGTTTCTTTAATAAAGGGGGCTAGTAGTATATATTTTAGTCTGTATACTTTATTCTTTGTTTTTTTACGAGCTTTCTTTTTCGCGAGCTTTGTCTTGTCTGAATCGGTTAAAGGAAAACAAATTTTGGCCCTAAGTGTGGATCGAACCCGCGATTGTTGGTTTTAGGTTTTTTTTTAAATGTTCTTTTAAAGTTAAAAATATAAATATTTGGTGGTACAAAAACATAAACTCACCCCGGATTTGCACATCAGTCCACTGCACTAAAATTGCAACAAAAATATGAAATAAATAAAAAAACTTTACACTGTATCCTGTATATATCAGGGTAGACAGAGGGAATCTAGTCTCAGCTAAAGCTAAAATTATGGTCGCTCTCCAGCTTTGGCAATATACTAAAACAATTTTTCAGGTGGAAAGTATGCCAAAATAATTAAGAGCTTTCTCATTTTTTTTTATTTATCCGCTTTAATACAGTATGTATGTAGAAAGAGATTTACATTTAATTGTAAATTTTTTTTTTAATTATTCAGCAAAAAGAGAAGAAAAGATACAAAACAGTTTTAATATTATTAAAAAAGAACCAGACCATCGAGCTTTTCATACATACCAAAGATGTACAATTCTCACCAAAGCACTGAAATAAATATAATATTATTGAAATCGGTTAAGCGTCGAAAGGAGCTTGGAAAGCTTAGTAGAGCAAGTGTTATTATATTTTAAATGTGTCACTAATATATATACTCATGTCATAAGTCTTGGGCCTTGGCACTCCTGAGCTTTCTGGAAGATGCAGAGCATCTGCACAGTATGCATATATTTTGTAACAGCCCCATACACTTTGGGTAGAAGAAACGTTTCCGACTATATTATAATATAATCTCATTAAGTGAAATGTTATGTAAAATATAATTTTTCCCCTCCACTTTAAAAAAAAATATGGTAGACCCCCAATGAATAATAGGTATTTGGGTTTTCTGTCGCTAAGTAAAAAAAAACCAAATTGTTTGATGGTTTTAGATGTATGGTTGGATGGATGTTATTGGTATGCAGATTGAACCTAGTGTCAAATCATTCCGTTCTCCGTTTAGAGAATATTCGCAAATATTATTTATATAAGAAATTTCTGTTAAAGTATTAATAGGTACCGTTTCCTTACCGCCACGGAGCAGGAATCATCGAAACACTATTGAATGAACAAAAATTATAATTAGTGACGCAAAAAAAAAAATAATGTAGTGTAATTTTTTTTTATATCAGGCAGAAGAGGAGGAGGGAACCAAATGTAAAAAGTTAAGACACTCTGTACCACGCATTCCGCCTTTGAGTGGCAGAGCTCAACATTGCGCTTTGTCTTGTTACCAGAGTCAATACAATGAAAATAATGAATACCTAGTGGGAATCGAACCCATAACCGTCATGTTGATATTCAGACGCTGCATCGCTGTGCAACGACGACCCTGCGTAATATTTGGTATTGTGATAAAGTTATTTAGTATTGATTATTAGAAATGCTAGTCATCATTTCGTGTTCTGTATTGTATCTTCACAGCACAGCTACTGCTCTGTTGAGAGTCACTGACGACATTCGATTCGCAATGGAAGGAAAATCAGATGCTTTTTATGCTGTGCTGTAATTTTTTTAACTTTAATTTTACTATTTTCCATAATCTCAACAAAAAAAATTATAATATTCTTAACGGTTGGTGTCAGGTGACCTTCATAAATAATAACCACCCTCCGACCCATCACATTCTGCAGAAATGAAAACAGGCAAATATTCCTCCTTACAATGTAAATATTCCTCCTCGGTGGGACCGAACCCACAACCCACACCCACCCAATTGTATATTATATTACATTCTAGAGGCATAGCGTCTGCCTGTAAGCGCGACGATTTGTAGGTTCGATTCCCATTTAGTGAGTATGTTACATTTATTTACATTTTCTTCGCTCTGGTAACAAGGCAAAGCGAGGCGTTGAGTTCCGCCACTCAAAACGCAATGCGTTGAATGGCGGAAAGTGGGCAACGGAGTGTCTTAACCCTAGGTTCCTTAAAACTACGGTTCCCTCTGCCTACCCTGCTATGTGCGGGCGTGAAGCTAAATATAAATTACTTACACGAGCAGAACACCCAAGTTTGTCACTTATCTGTAAACATTGAATGTTTATATAATGAAAATAAATCAATATCTTACAGTGTCTTTTGATAGAATGTGTAAGCTTTAAGCTATTAGAACCATGTTGCTGCAGATTAACTAATAACTTTATATCTAAGGATAGTATAGCGAAATATCAAAGAATAGGCAAATATTTTATAAAGTTTGTAACTTTTTTCCTCCTGATCCTCTTTTTGAATCAGCTTCTTGATGAAGCCAAGCTAGCTGGATAGAGGCGAGTCATTAAAGCTATCCGCCTTCCATCTAAAAACATTCTATGTGTGGGACTTAACAGCTTACTTTGCCAAATTAAATTAGATTAATAAAGTTTTTAGGTGTACACATTTTTTCAAGGGGGATCTAGCAAGTTACTATGTCAAAGTCAAGGTCAATAATATTATATACATGTGTAAGTTTTCTCCATATTTTTCTGTCCTTTCTCCAGCGTGTCTTCTCCACGTTACGTGACATTGGCGAAATGAATTTTGCTCAACTAAAATGCCTAAAAGCCATAAAATAATAAACAACAACAACCACATATATATGTAAGTACGGGCAAAGTTTTCTAACCAAGTTTAAAACAGTCGAGGAAAGCTTTCTCAAATAAGCTTTTCTGTTCGTTAAATAAGGCTTTTAAAAGTAGCTAACTATGTTTTCTTAAAACATTCACAATTTTCTCATTTGAATTTGAATGAATGCTTACCCCCGAAGTACAGTTGTTTCCAGAACACTGAAAGGTTTATAATGCGGTGATTAAATTATGTAGTTAGAGGACTTGTGCTTATTTTAGAATCTGATGAGAGATTATAGTGCTAGTGAATACATTGCTTGTACAGTGTTGATTGTAAATACATATATATTTAAGAAATGATATATATATATAAATATATATATATATATATATATATATATATATATATATATATATATATATATATATATATATATATATATATATATATATATATATATATATATATATATATATATATATATATATATATTTCTCATTTCTTCACTCTGATAACAAGAGAGCGCCTCGTTGAGTTCCACCACTCAATAGTCATTTTCTCCAAAAATAGAGCGGAAAATGGTGAACGGAGTGTCTATCCGCCTGCTGCTTGGTATATGCGGCATATAGTGTGAATCCAATAAAAAAAAAATTAGTTCTGCCATTGGGATATCCAATGATAGTTTTTATCATACTAAAGTATCGACTATACTGAAAATTAAATGTGAAGGCACTTCATTCTCCAAATCTGGTCTATTGCAGGCTTGGATAAATATTACCATAGCGAATAGCGAATGTATCCTACATTACATTATAATAAGCCTTTTTATCTTAAGCTTTATAAATTCTAGTTTATTTCCTGGTTATATCATCGTTACAATATATCTCAAAACCTATTGGCAGAGACTTCCTCTAACATTTTCTATTCCTAGTGACTTTAAATCTAACATTTTCCATTAGTTTTCTAACCCTAATCCAGTTGGAACATACTATTTATGCTGTGCTGCTACTGTGTTCTTGCCTACTATTTTTTCCTGTGCCTTGGATACCAATCAGTCATTACGTTGCTACATTTTTCAGTTTACTTCTTAGAGAATGCCATTCCACCTCCACTCTAGTTGGTCTCTACTTGTTAATTAAAGCTGTAACTTGAGTTTTGCTTTCTTTTAATCTTCTCCTTCCCTCCATTACTTTTTGGCAATATCTGAGTATATATTTGTTGTATTTTGAAAATTATGAATTATCAAATCTTTAGTTAGTTGTAGCTTAGTAAGAAACAGGATATAATAACAATTTTAATATATATTTAATTCTGCCAGTGGATATTGATCTCTCAACCACAGCTTCAGGTCTTTGGTAACAGCCTGGTCATGATGGATGTGAATTTCTATAAGATGGAAAAATAGGAATCGAGAGTGGCTTAATAGTCATCATTTTATATTATATACAGATAAACCAGCAGCAGCGAGTATGGTATACCATGTTGCAGATAAACTGTAAATTGAGTTAATTTATAAATGTAAATGCAAGTACTTACCCGTACGTCACAGTTACATTTTGCATACTGGAAAACATTAAAAGAATTACTTGATGACCTGCTTTTTCCGCAAAGTTTTATATAGACATACTCATAGACAAGATGTTCTTTCTTGGCATTCGATAAAGACCTTTGTTTATGACAGTGAAATTATTAATTATTATTAATTACAAGCAATATTTGCAGGGTAATTTGAACGTTAAGTCATCGTCAGTCAGACGCTCCACCTGCGCCATTACGATGCCAATTTAATTTAGTTACGTTTCAAAACTTAGTTTTTGAGACAAAATTGCGATGACTGTAGTTCTAAATGAGTTACAAATTGGAGTTTAATTATACAAGTGTAATCTTTAAAAGACAGTCCAAATCTAAATCCTTTTCATCCGCCCAGACAAAGGCAAAAGTTTTACTTATAAATAAAATTTAAATAAGGTTTTATTAAGAATTATTTATTATTAAGAAGAATTGAGCATAAACAAATCTAGACTCTAGAGACTATAGACTGACTATATAAATCAAAATCAAAATATTTTTTATTCATATAGGCTATTATAAATACTTTCGAATAGTCAATTAACATAACTGTCAGTATTGTCAGTCCCACTAGAAGCTACCACCAGCTCGAAGGGCAGTTCTGCTGAGAAGAGATACCAGAAACTAAACAGATGCTCGTTCTGAATGTAATTTTACAATATATTTACAACTGTGGTTAACCTCCCGAATGAGCACCAACAGTACTTAATGTACTTACTAACATCCGTATAATATTCTTGGATTGAATAATTGAATTTATAATAATTAAATATAATTAGATATATTAAGATATTTTATGAAAAAACGCAACTTTATAAGAATAGTATATTTCACGCTAAGTCCCGCGTATACCAAAGTTGACGGAAAGCGTTAAACGATCTGTTCTCCAGGTCTTCAGTTTCTCGTTGAATAAGAGTCTGTGTCTGTGGGAGTGGACGATTTCAACCTCATATTTTGCCATACCAGAGCGGGTAAATGGCAAGTATTTCTTGCCTCCGAGTGGGAAGAACTAATAAATATCTTATTTATGTCAAATGCAGGCCCAGTGCGCCACAATGGCCTCACTTAATATAAGTAATTAAGACTTTGAAAATAAAATTAAATCAAATTAGCTTCACGCTATATCGCGCACATGGTAGGGTAGGCAGAGGGAACCATAGGAATCGTAGGACACTCCGTTCCCCGCTTTCCGCTTTTCCCGGCATTGTGTGTTGAGTTGCGGAACTCAACGCCACGCTTTGCCTCGTTACCAGAGCGAAGAAAATGAAAATCACTCATTGTCCCCGAGTGGGAATCGAACCCCGTCCGTTTACAGTCAGAGGCTATGTCTCTACGCTACGACGGTCCTCAAATTTTACGTTTCATAATTTTTCAATAATCTATGAAATATGTGCATTTAAACAAACTAATTCAATAAAATGCCGATATTTGATAACTTAATAAGTGAAATAATAATACATTGGTAATATGTAGGTAATATGTATGTTCTGGTACTTTTAAAGCTTTTTTCATACTTAACTCTTTAGTCATACTAATATAGAAATTTAATAATAAATTGAAAAACTTTTTTAAATATGACAGGCAATACGTCAATTTTGTTCAAGCTTTTCATAGCCCTTTTTAATTGAGGTACGAGCTTTTAATATATTATGATATAACAATTCCATAGAATATATAGGGAAATGTGTTAAAATATTAATTTTAAATACAATATAAATTATATTTAATCATTTATCTAATTTGCTTCTTCATAATTCATTTATCACTTGAGATAAAAAGTTATATCATAATTTGCCTCTGCTAATAAATATATAATAAAAACAATTATTTTTCTTATGTCCATTTATATAAAAAAATGAAGTTACTCATGAAGCAGAATTATTAAGAATTAGTATTAATATATTAATTTTAATATTGGTCCCCGCTTACCTCTTTCGCCTTGTCCACTGACATCAATGTGACATCACTGATGTGAGCCGAGACAGTATCCAGCACTACATTGAATAAAAACGGACTAAGAGCTGAGTCCTTGTGAACACCTACTGTACTCGGGAAGGGCTTGTATATATATATATATATATATATATATATATATATATATATATATATATATATATATATATATATATATATACATATATATATATATATATATATATATTATATATATATATATATATATATATATATATATATATATATATATATATATATATATATATATATATATATATATATATAATATATATATATATATATATATATATATATATATATATATAGCTTCATGCTGTATGCCTCATATAGCAGAATAGGTAGTGGGATCCTAGTGTTAAGGTATTCCTCGGTTTCCATCTTTCGAAGCATTGCGTGTTGAGTGGCGAAATTCAACGCCGCGCTTTTGCGTTGTAGCTAGTGCGAAGAAAATAAAAATAATTCGTTCTCTTCGAATGGGAATCGAACCCATAACCGTCGCGCTTGCAGTGCTGAGCCACGGCGCTACGACGGACTTGAGAAACATATTGAAAATATATAAGAAGGAAAACACTGGTTGTCTTTTTTATATAAATATAATAAATATAAGTTGTTATATGGCAGTGAAACATGGGTATTGCAGATGTCGAATGAAAGAGATATGAATGCTGTGAAGATGCGATTTCTTCGGAGGATTTGCGGAGTCAGCATAACTGACCGAATCCGCAACGAAGAGATACACAGAATGGTAGGTACCAGCGAGGATGTCATAGTAAGAATGTGTTCAGGTGGTTTGGGCACGTCGAGAGAATGAGTCATGAAAGAATGGTATTAGATAAGGTAAGATATATGTAGGAGGAGACCTCGGTTGACTTTCGAAAACATAGTTGTGATGTTACTGGAGGTAGGTCAGGTCTCGTAAAAAGCATGGGGAAACCTCGGAGAGCATGTATGAAGTGGTTGATGTCAGTGGACAAGGCAAAAGAGGTAAGCAAGGACCGATATTAAAATTAATACATTAATACTAATTCTTAATAATTCTGCTTCATGTACGAAATAAGTGACTTTATTTTTTTATATAAATGTCCGACCGATACGCAGTCCGACCGCATACGCAACACATTCATTCGAGGTAGTCTTGGGGTCCGTGACGTAGTGGATCAGCTCCAAGAGCGTCGCCTGCGATGGTATGGCCATGTTATGCGCCGACCTGAGAACTATGTCGGAAGGAAGTGCCTGGACATATCAGTCCCTGGAGTTAGACCACCCAGACGCCCAAGGAAGCGATGGCTGGATGTCGTGACGCAGGACATGAGAGCCAATAGATTGTCCACTGAGGATGTTAAAGACCGTGCAAAGTGGAGTAAGCTTAGTCGGAAGGCAGACCAGAAGAAGAAGAAGAAGAACAGAAGATATATATATATATAGATATATATATATATATATATATATATATAGATATATATATATATATATATATATATATATATATATATATATATATATATATATATATATAATATATATATATATATATATATATATATAATATATATATATATATATATATATAATATATATATATATATATATATATATATATATATATATATATATATATATATATATATATATATATATATATATATATATATATATATATATATATATATATATATATATATATATATATATATATATATATATATATTATATATATATATATATATATATATATATATATATATATATATATATATATATATATATATATATATATATATATATATATATATATATATATATATATATATATACCAAGTAAAAACAAAAGCTTTGAACAATAGATATATTAAATGAAATGTTTCATAGCAGCGATTATATAATAATAACAAAAAAGTTTAAACGTTTTAATATAATTTATTAAAAATGTATAACTGATCTAAATAAGCCACTTTGATAAAGTAATTAAGCAATCTGCATATTAATGGTCTACAGGTAATTTGTTTGGTTGTTTTCTAATTTACTTTTGTGAGTGAAATAAAAAAAATTATAATTAATGCTTGGGATAATCTGTATTGACATAAATTTCTTGTTTTTTACATTATACGTACGTACGTACGTATTAAGTAACGTACGTATCAATGTCTAAAGCAAAATCTGACCTTGTGTCACTTTTATGGCGAGATAGTTTTTACTCTGAAAAGAATTTGACCAAATCTCACACAATTGATTGTCCTGAGGGGAAAAAGCACACAATTTCTTCTTCAAGTAATAAAATAATAACAGGTCAACGACCACACTATCAACGAGAGCTTTATCAGCTTCCATCACCTTATCTTGTTACACTTATACGAGTAATACGTCAGAATACAAAAGCTTTTTCAGGCTTTAGGCTTTGATTTTTGTTGTTATTAACTTATAATAACAAAAATGTATAATACTAGCTTTTAGATGCGGCTTCTCTCCCGGTTAAGTGGAAAAACATAAGAATTGTATATGACCACATGACACATTCTAGGCAACATCAAAACTATTAACATTAAGTTATACAGCCTATAGTCTTTAGCCTATATCCTTACATTTAAAATGGACTATTTTACACGAAAAGGACTTTTCAAAGAAGCTAGTGGTTCCTAAGATAAGAGTGTATAAGAGTGGTTCAATTGCCACTCGGAGAGAAAGAATAAGTTTCATTTCGCACGGTTGGTAGGGTGTGAGTATACTCAGTTCTACGTACTCGTGTTTATGTAATTTAATAGATAAATGAGTATGAACAAATTTATCAAGGTAATCTTGGGATATGTGAAGGGAGAACGGTATGGTATGCTCCAATAGCTGGCCTAACTGGCATACGGACTGTGAAAGAAAAATTGCCTTGGTACATCTGGCATTGGCGTTAGAGTCGCTTCGTAAGTTATGACTGGATGTTGTGATGCAAGAAATGAGAGCCCATGGACTCACCATAGAGGATGCTTTGCACGGCAAGGTGGAGTAGGTTAAGTTGGAAGGCAGACTATGGCAATTAGGCAGGAGCAACACCGGTAAGAAACAAGTAGAGGAGAATTTGTGGCAAAAAAGAGATAGCGAAAGTTAATTTAATGTTCAAATGAATCCGTTTGAAATGGTAGAAATTACTTATCATACATTTTGAACAAAATCATGAACTCTTACGTAATTTATAAAACTACTACTGCACTTCATTAGCATAATCGATTTTTATTTAAAATATAACAGAAGTCAATTAATTCATATTTAACGGGAAACTGGTGTTTATTTAAATATAAGGCATATTTAAATAAACACCAGTTTCCCGTTATTTCCCGTCCCGTTATTATAGATAATAAATATATTAACATTTATAATCTCGATTACATAAAGGCGGAATATTTAATAGACTCATATCGACTTATCAATAAATAAAAAAAAAAAACAAATACTTACCTGCAAATAAATGATAACCATAAGCAACTGATATAGTAGTGACATTGTCTACGAATGCAATTATATTGTGATACGGCAGGCTAATGCAGTTTGTTACGGTCGTGTCGGTGGCCATTTTTTATTACATTTTCATTTATACGCGGCAATTTAGAAACCGATGGCGGTACTTTGATATAATAATTGTTTCAACTGACAGACGAATGCCATCTCAGTCTACAATCTACTAGATCGATGACTACTGCAAATTGTTCGAAATTCCATACTTCCAATAATATTTGCAATATCAAAATATTTGCGATTAAACTGGCAAAAGAATTTTGAAAGTTTTAAAATCGCGAAATTTATGTATATTGAATCGATTCGTGTCAATTCAATGAAATAGAAAAGTCATTCGATAGTATTAATACGATCTGTGACGTTTATCTAGTACATGTTTCATGATAAAATTCCTTTATATTACTATTTTAATAGAAAGCTATTAATTTGACAGTAAATTTTATAATTCTTGTAGAGAATGGTAAATATATGAGAATAGTACATATTATTGATATTTAGCAAACTTGTTCTTATATGAAATAGCTAGTATACAAATCATTCAGAATTATGTTTGATTCCTCGAGGGACATAGATTCTCTGTACGTCTTCCATATCGCGAGTTGGGACAGTAAAAGTAGCAAAGCGAAACTAAACCAATTTCGTCAGCCGAGTGCTTCGAGACACAGTGGCATTTGTGTACCGATATTGATATGACATTTTGTTCTAAAACTTGAAATTTAAAATTCTAGTTATGTTTCTGTAAAGAGAGAGAAAGGAAAGAAGAGAGAGAAATATAAAAGATTTTTTATATTTGCACATCTCTTCATAATGCGTTGTAAGCGGAGAAAATGCTATAATTTAATTCCTTCTATTTTTTCCATTTGTAATGTTAAACTCTATTGACCTTTACGATGAACAGATGGGGAGGGAAGAGGTACTCTGTCCATGAAAAGTAGCAAGCACTGCGAGGCTGCTTGAGAGGAGATGGTGGCAAGGGCGTCACCTGCAGGACCCAGACCTCGGCATGCGGCCGTCGAGCGGGCACTTTGCACATTAATTTTAATAAAGAACCGAGAAAAAACCTAGTCTGTACTATAAATATAATAGCAAGGTATTCGATATGTTGAAGCTGAAATTATATGATAAGGGTATATATGTATATTTAAATTAAAATTTCCTCGTCTTGGTAGGGAGAAGTACGGTGTTGAGATACGCAATTTTAATAGAAAAAATAGAACGGATACTGTCTGGAGAAAATATTAAAAAATGGCACTGCGGGTTTTTTTTTATATTATGCATTATTGTGATCTGATATTGGATAAACTTTAAAGCGCAGCAGTTAAAAAGTTTTTAATATAAAAGTTTCGATATTTGTAATAAAAGAAGGAAGATTTTAAAAGCTAATATTATGATATAACAAATAATGCTACATTAATAAAAAGCAGCTACACGCTTTTTCCGTATACTTCGTTTCCACACTTTCCACTAAATCGAGCTCGAGTTCGAGCCATTGTGTGGTAAGTGGCGGAATTTAAGGCTACACTTAGTATACTAGAGCAAAAAAATAACCTAATAAATTAATTACATTTACACACAATTTGCATATTTGAAATATTCTCGTAGCGTCTCATTAGATCATTTTCATAGCTTACCAATTTATTATACAATACAAAAATGAAATAGATTGAATTTTTAAACATACAATTTATTCTGTCGATTAATTAAAAATATTTATAAGCAGTTTGTAATTAGCGCTGTAAAGCTCCACCCGGGAGCTTCACAGTCGATGTAATTAATTAAACTTTTACTTTGCATAGGGTATTGTTCATTGTAAGTTTTTTAAGTGATTGCTGGACGAAAGTTTGTAATAGTGTTTGTATTATTTTTTTTTTAAGTTTTTATTCATGAAAGATATGCATTTGATTTTTCTTTTTTTTGTTGATGTTGGGTTAAATATATACATTGTATAAATAGAGATTTTCTTAAGTGATTCTTTTTTAGCTTCACTTTTATAGCTTTTCAGCTTTCACGAAGCGTGAAATTTGTTTATTCCTTCGAATGGACATCGAATTCACAACCAGCGTGCCACTGTGCCACCAGGGCCCAGTGAGTAGGATTCTGAGAAGTGGGATATTGAGTTCAATATAAATACGTTATTACTAGTAATATATTTTGTCTACTTTACCTCATTACCTTCTTTCAGCTTCACGCTGTATCCCGTACATAGCAGGATTAGCCGAGGGAACCTGAGGCTGAAGGAACCGTTAGAGTTAAGAGAATCCGAAGTGTTAAGAGAATCCGTTCCCCACTTTCGAGGCATTACGTTTTCAGAGGCGGAACTCAACGCCGCCCTTTTGCTTAGAAGCCAGAGCGAGGAAAATGAAAATGACTCATTCGCTCCGAATGAGAATCAAATATCAAACCGTCGTTAAATACGATAGTCAGATACTACTACTATGCCTGCGCCACGACGGTCCTCCTCATTACCTTTACAGTAAGTATAAATAAAATTATAACATAATATGTGACAAATATTCGAATATGAGATTTAAAATAAAATTATTACATTATGGTAAGAATCTACCATTATTTAGAGCTGTACTTGGGACCATTATTCATCTTAAACTCTACAGTTCTCTACAGAAGCTATTTGATTCTAAAGTGCTTAATACGAAAACTAATTACACACGCTGCTATAAACGATATAGCCACATCTTGATTAAGGCGATTCGTCACAGTGAGCAAGCGCGTGAAATTATTTTCATAATTCTTGTAATTTCAAAAATATATATATATATATATATATATATATATATATATATATATATATATATATATATATATATATATCTATATATATATATATATATATATATGATTTTTAAATTATCGTTATCGAAAGTATATATATGCTTTATTATTAAAAATTTTGATTTCTGTATTTCTATACAATATCACAATTTTACAAGTATATAGATACTACAAAATGTTATAACCATTTTTCCCCTTTTCTGTTGAAATTTTGGGAATCCTTCTATAAATGATCCCCTATAAGCTTCTACGTTGCACTTATAACGTATAATATATATATATATATATATATATATATATATATATATATATATATATATATATATATATATATATATATATATATATATATATATATATATATATATATATATATATATATATATATATATATATATATATATATATATATATTATATATATATATATATATATATATATATATATATATATATTATGCATTAGAATTTCAAATAATAATCATCTTTCCTGTATTTTTCAGACGAAATTCTATACTCATTTATATTTCGTTCCTATACATGCTCAGTCGACATTAACAGTACTACGCGCAGAGATACCTCACGTAAAATGCGTAATTTATAATTCTATCAAGTGCCTTTTGAACCCACCACCACCACACATCGCCACCACAACACCATAGTAGAAGCTGTCATAGTTTAAAAATAGATCAATACAACAAGCTCATTACGTACTCGTATATAATCATGAACAGTCCATAGACTCGCCCGGCCAGTGGACCAGCAAGCAATAACCGGTAATAAATCCTGATCACGCTCGACGTCAAATGAATGGACTCGCTTGATGTATCTTAGGGATTACGTATACACTCTACACTATAGTTAGTAGTAGTAGTGGATCTAGGAAATTGATATATCCTAGCTTAGACCAAGCTAGACTAAGATATGGACTGGACTATTGAATGAATAACTGAATATATTGGTGTTTAGAGATTAGGGGGTATATTATAGTTGTGACAACGATTTCTTGAGGTCGCTTATATTTAAAATATTTTTCTCATATAATCTGCCATAGTTTTTTTTTCGTAATTTAATAAATTTTAATATATGACATTTAAATTTCCTACAAACAGATGACAAACACAGAATGATTAATTTAAGTATTACTTAAGTTACTACATTAATTAAGTACATGTCTATTCACACTTTCCTTCTCTATAATTCCGGCTATGACGGCAATATAGGATAGCGAGACTCCGCAAGAGGCGTCTAAATGAACACACACAAATGTATGTATGTGTGTATGTATGTATGTATGTACGTGTGTACGTATGTATGTATGTATGTATGTTTAGCATGCATGCATTCAATTATTATTATTAATATAATCATAACAAATTTTAAGAATAGAAAGACGAAGGAATCATCTTATGCTATACTCTACATTAGAGATAAAATTTACAAGACACGAAACCTATTACCTTTAACCAATTTGAAACCAATTCTAATCCAAGTTTAATTTATGCCAGAATTGATTGTCATACATATACAATATTCATATAGTACTAATCGATATGTATCTTCTATAGAGTACTAGCTATTTCAATTTGTAAGTTACATATTGCAAATTGATTACCTGCAGACGGTCACGTACCTAGAAGTCGATTGAAGACAAGATGGCGTCGTTGCAAATCAATCCTGTAACTTTAGATTATCCTGAACATCTCGAAATTAAGTCATATTTCAATTGAACCGATATGAAATTCAGTTAATTATTAATATTGAATATTATTAACAGGGACCGTAGTGGCGCAGAGGCACAGCGTCTGCCTGTAAACGTGACGGTTTGTGGGTTCAATTGCCATGAGGGGAGAATGAATTATATTTCAACAACTTCTTCGCTCTGGCAACAATGCAAAGCGAGGCGTTAAGTTCCGCCACTCAACACTGCAATGCCTCGAATGGCGAAAAGCGGGGAACGGAGTGTCTTAACACTAGGTTCCTTGAGCCTACAGTTCCCTCTGCCTACCCTGCTATGTGCGAGATACAGCGTGTAGCTATAATAATAATGAGCAATTTTTTTATGAAGCCCTTATTTTACATATAATATATGTTGATAAATAGATTTTAATATGTTTTAATAACATTAATTTCAATTTTTTATTAGATTTAATTTTCATGACATAGTAAACCCTACACGTGTACTGTATATTCAAACAACTGATTTAAAAAAAACGTTTGTGCAAGCAACACTAATCTCATAAAAATATAAAAAAACAAAGCAGCGTTTATTGAACTAATCCATAGGATCACTGTACGGATAAAGAAAATTATAAAAATTTATTACTTTAGAATTAAAGCTTTCAGTTTCAGTGTACAATAATTAATAATCGTGGTCTGTAAAGTAAAAGTTGTGAGTGTGGGCTCTATACTGTCTTAAGGGATATTTTAATTAATTATTCAAGTCATATGACAAATAATGCCCGTATTGTGGTTAGTAATGTACGTCAATGGAAGTGGAACCTCTGAAACCTTTCTACTGAAGTACTAATACTACAAATACTCGTAGCACATTTAGCATGTAAATATTTGTGTACGTACACCAGCAGGAGCGGTTTTATCAACTAATTTGTGGACAGACTTGTTGCTTTTTTGAAATAAAATAGAATAAGAAATGATTTCTGAAGTCTTAGACTCGAATTATGTTAAAAATATGCTTAAAAATAGATATAGGAAGTGAATAGACCGCATCGTCGAGTGCCGGCGCTCATACGCAACCGCTCGAAAAGCGGTAAGCGAAGAGCAGAGTGTCTTTACTCTAAGTAGACTCTGCCTACCTAGCTATGGCATACAGCATAAAGCTAAAAAAGGACAGTCTTTCAAGTCGTCAAAAGTTAGTCTAAAATTTGTACAGCTAAGGTAAAAAACCTATATGAGTACTTAACCTATATGAAAATGAGTACAACTCTCAAATATATTACCTATATGGGGGTATAAATCTAAGCATAAATCAGGGAATTCAGCATTTTTCTATAAAAACACACACACACATATATATATATATATATATATATATATATATATATATACATATATATATATATATATATATATATATATATATATATATATATATATATATATATATATATATATATATATATATATATATATATATATATATATATATGTTGTGTTTGTGCGGGTGTTAGCCATTAAATACTTATTTAATATCCAATACTATTCTAAATTACATATATTCCTACTGAAAGAAACAAAGTTTCATAGGTTTTAGAACAATTTTTCACTTTTGTTCAATCAGAATAAAAAAAATACGATTTATGTACGGTACGATGTAATCCGCAGTTCGTGTTATATCGATATTCAGTAGCACCTGCTCTTAGTGTAGACCAGACTATTTGAGTACCGTTTGTTACAATTAATAATTCTTGGATATATTTTTATTTATTAAAAAAAATTATATATGGTAAACTTTCAATCATTGGATGCTTAAAGCTCTTACGGAAGCATTAATAAGCTTACCAACACATTTACAAAGCTGATTGTAAAAATATATTTTTGACTAGTGTAAGAAGTATCTTTACGGAATACGTTCTTAAAAATCATATTAATCACGAATTACACGATTAAATATCAATATTAAAAAATAAATATAGTGAAATATCCATTAATTGCATTTTTTTTAAATATAAATTTAAAAAATATATAAATCTTAGGCAATCTTTCAATGGCACGACAAGGGTTGAACCTTACTAACCTAGGATACGCGCCATCTCAAGCAATACTGCCTTCGTCATCCGACACTTGATCCAAAACCTGAGCGATATCCTCTTAAGGGTTGTGGTTGTTGTTGTTCTAGTTTTTTTAAGGTTTTGTGGACTATTGGTACAATGATTTTCGGATCGACATTCCACAGATAAGCTACCTATTTATTGCTAATGGTCCAAGTTCAAATATTAAAATTTTGTTTCTCTTTCTACGTTTTTTTTTACAATCTCTCTCGATTATACAATCTCGTTTTTAGTGGATATATAGGCTTATTTGCTTTGCCGCTTAATATCGTCGAAATACGTGAAATTAAAGACAGACATTTAGTAGTATGACATATATGGGGGTATATGATGCATGATAAACATGATTGTAAATTTACATTAAAAAAGAGCACCTGTTGAATTTCTGTTTTTGATTCTAGTAGGACTGACAATACTGACACTTATGTTCATTGACGATTCGAAAGTGCTTGTAATGGACTATTTGAATAAAGAATATTTTGATATTAATTGAATGATAGTACATTATGGTCATAATAATGGTATTATGCGTATGGTATACTCAGCTTTTAACTGTTCTTCAGTTTTTTGTTTTCAGTTCAAGTTTCAGTTCCTTCTGACTATCCCACTATTGACAAAGCGCTAAAAAAAGAAAAAGAAAATTTGATAAATGTAACATCTGCTTATAGAGCTTCTGAAATATTAGCTTAAGTCAGAAAAAACCTAGTGTGTCATTTGTTTTCAAACATTAAAAATCGCTTTTCAAATGGGTAAATTTAATTTTATTATTTTTATTTTATATTTGTTGTTATTATAGCGCCAACGGAAATAAACAATTTGTGAAAATTTCAGCTTTCTAGCTATCACGGTTTATGAGATACCTGGTGACAGATAGCTTACGGAATTGAGCAGTATCTAAGATATAGTATCAAGCATCTAATAAAAAACACCGTCAGTTTCTTTCAGGTCTGTAGAACTGAAAGAAAAAAAAACAACATTTGTAATATATTTCAACAGATTTAATATGAAATTATGAAATCCATCAATTTAACGCCGACACTCACTTACGAGGGTCCGGGGCAGCACTAAATTGCTAACATTAGGGATAGAGATTGAATTGTTTATCCCTGTCCCGGACGGGGGGAAGCCGGACTGGATTATGTCATCCCTTCGTGCAGTTCGCCTTACTTCGTAAATCACTATTCATTGAAGGGAGCTTTTGAAAACATATGTGGTTAGTTTTATTAATAACAAATACGAGCGCAATATTTTGTCATATTAACTTTGTAGGGAAACGTGCATTTTAATAAGAATGTAGGTATAGTTCTTTACTTTTGGCTTATATTTAAACCTAAGTATCGATATAAGTGACTTTAGTACATATATATGTACGTTAATATTATTTATAATATGTACTAAAACATATACTTTATGATAAAATATTCAAAAACACAAGAGAAAAATTATAACGAAACACTCCGCATATCAAGATATCCGGTACACCTAGCTGCGGTTGGTTACATCGACACGCTTAACGTATAATAATATACTCGTTGCCTATAAGCTTCCTCCAAAATATTTTTTTTATCCAAACCAGTTGTTCCTGAAATAAGCTCGGGCAACCAAACAAAAGTTTTCAGTTTTAGTATATTGATATAGAATAAATATAAATATTTGTTCTAGTAATTATCAGTACAATACCAATTCCATACAATATCGCTAAGAGCTTTATAATTGTGTAGTTTGGGTAAAATTATGTTACAATAAAATTCACGTTACATTATATCAAACGTTCACGTTGACAAAAAGCTTTCATTATGTCTAAAAGCGTTTAGATTCAAAAGCTTTTATATTTAACTTGTCTTTGTTGTGACATAGTAAATGAGTAAATTATTTTAATTTTCTTCGCTCTGGTATCACGGAAAAGCGCGGCGTTGAATTACGCCACGCAACACGCAATGCCTCGAAAGGTGGAAAGTGGGGTATGGATGACGAGTTTTACCACGAGGTTCCAACTACCTACCCTTCTATATGCGTAATACCTGTTATATACCTGTTACTGAATTCGAATGAATGCTCTTCCTGACTACTCACAAGATTATTTTTTAACTTCACGCTGCATCACGCATATAGCAGGGTAGATTGAGGGAACTAAATATTAAGACGCTTCATACCCCGCTTTTTGTCGTTCAAGATATTGAGTGTTAAATGGGGGATCTCAACACCACGCTTAGTCTTGTTACCAGAGCGAGGAAAATTAATATAGCTCTCGAATCCATAATCATCGTGATTATAACGCTATGCCGCTAGACGCTATGCCGCTGCGCCACGACGGCCTGCTCCTGTTGCCTACACCTGGGTCGCATGCCCCAGACGCTACTCCGAGCCTATTTATGAAACACACACTTGTTACTGTAGGTATATTAAAGAATTTATATTATAATTAAGAATTTGGCTGTAAATATGAGTTCATTTTATACAGAAAATGTACTCTGTTAGCTATATATGTATGTATGCATATATGTAATTCAATAATCGCAATGATTGCAATTCAATTGTAATGTAAAAAATAAAAAATGTAATTCAATGATTGCAATTGAAATTAACAAATGTGTATTCACAGGAACGACGATCCTATATGAAATTCCATGAATCCATAAAAGGTTTTTGACCGTTCACATAATTTTCTTACTTTGAAAAGCAATTTACAAATCGCTCACAAATATAAGTAAGAGCATCGAGTGCAGACAGACTGTTTGCGTCTAAAAATTGAAACTCAAACGACTTAAATCCAGAGTTGCTTGACACAGACTAAAGGAGAAAGATGAAAGTATTCTACGTTTAAATTGATAGAATCTGCTTACTTTAAAAGTAGATATATATATATATATATATATATATATATATATATATATATATATATATATATATATATATATATATATATACAGGAAACAAATATTGATTTACACTTTTGTTGAATGCGACATACACGTTGCTATGGTGACTATAATCTAACTTAAATCTATGAAAATTAGTGTGGGATAATACTTCAAAAACAATCTTTTTTTTTCATATTTCCAGGACATGCAGAAGGAACCTAGTGATAAGATACTCCGTTCCCAGTTTTCCGCCTAAAACTTCAAAGTACAACATTTGTTTAATTTTCATTGACTCTACACATCTCGTCAAACACATGAGATATGAAATATATAAATATAGAATAGTCTAAAACAGTCTAAATAAATAAATAAAAACACTTTAAATAATAGCTAAATATGGGGTACAGATAAGTTAATAGTTAATGCATAACCGGTTGTATCGTCCAAACTCATTCATAGTCCCCGCTAGATAAATAACCAACTGTTCAGGGTACAATATACATTTATACATACATATATACATACATACATATATACATATATATACATACATATATATATATATATATATATATATATATATATATATATATATATATATATATATATATATATATATATATATATATATATATATATATATATGCATACATACATATATACATACATACATAGATACATATATACATACATACATACATACATACCAACATATAGTAGAGCAGTACTGGGGCCTTGTACGAACTAAGTCGTGGGCGATGCTGTGTTAATTTTATTTACCATAAGGAACTATCAGATGATGAACGTTCACCGCTCAAATTGTAATGTATGTATTATTTTTATCGAAAATTATATATATACTTTTGAATTACATTACTATATATTCAAAAGTACATCTGTAGTGCATAGTATTAATCCAAGGAACAGCTATTCAGGTATGTTACAATGAACTACAAAGCGTATCACCATGGTGTCAACACCGTGGGTAGTCCTACACCTACTACACCTACTCTCTATTACACTATCGGCTGCGATAATTTTATTTCCTATTTTATCAATTATTATACTATAAAAACCACCCCCTTTTTTTCGCTGGAAAATGCTTTTACGCAGACCATCCATGTGTAGGAGAAATATCTCCAACAAACGGATGGTACTGTGGGACTCACCGAAACTCGACACTACCCACTAAAACCCAGCGGAAACCCTCTTCACCTGTACGACTTCACCTGAGACGCTGTAGGATCGCTCACGCATGCCAATATAGTGCCTCGGTGGAATGCCCACCTATTGTAGGCCACCATCGCCTTCAGGGTGCCCCAGATTTACTTCCAGAGCACCCGCAACCTCGATGACTTCCAGGATCAAAATATCCTGCAGTAGTTCCTCTACGGTGAGTGGGGTTGGAGATGCGCGTACCGCCTTCTCCCACCTCCTAGTTTACGGCGGTGGAGCGGATCTGCGATTGCGCTCAACTCACGCGCTCGCTCCGCGGCCTCCTTCCGTGCGATAACAAATTCGCAGAAGGAGACTATTGCAGACCAGTTCCTCTCAGTCTCCAGCATGGTCCCCACCACACTAGAGAGTGAGAAGTCTTTTCCAACTGCAGCTATCAAGGCGAGGCGTTGCTGAGACCAAGCGGGGCATTCAGCCAGAGTGTGATGCGCCAAATCGACATAGGCACCACACTCGTGGCACGTATGCAAGTATTTGCCGAAACAACCATGCCCCGTCAAAACCTGCACCAGCCTAAACGTCAGGTCCCCAAACCTACTTTTAAACCAGCGCTCTAGGTGTGGGCGAAGCGCTTCTACCGTTGCTAGTCTTGCCGCCGGTGACTCCAGGTCTTCCCTCCATCGCCGAATCAGGGCTTTGTCCGTTCTCCTCCTGATCCGCGTGATAATCTCCTTCGATGGTTGCCCGCCTCGCGCCCGCTCACTTGCACGGAATGCGTGAACTCTGGCGGCCACTTCCACTTGCAACTCCCAAGGCAGATCGCCGGCCAAGAGTATAAACATAACATAAATAAACCTCACTGCTATGACCCGCTGCGCCATCCGCAATTGGGTCCTGTTATAAGCGGAAAGAGCATTGGCCCACACGGGTGCAACGTAAAGTACCATGGATCTCAACAAGCCGACGTACAGCCGTCGACATGGAGAATCTGGCCCCCCGACGTTCGGCAGCAATCTGCCAAGGTCCCCGGCAGCGTTCACAAGCTTCGGTGCAAGCTGAGCGAAGTGCGACTTGAACGACCATCGACCATCCAGGGTCAGGCCCAGATACTTCAACTGGGTCCGCACTTCCACCTCCTGATCCTGGATGCGCAGAGTAGCCACATGGGGAGGATCCTTGCGAGAGCCATGGAATACTAGGGCCTCAGTTTTAGGCATAGAGACCCTCAGACCCAGCGCTTGGATACAATTGATGATAAGGCGGGTGCTGGTTTCAGCCAAGCGTGCCGCCTCCTGGTAAGTCGGTCCCCGGGCCGTGACTAGAGTATCATCTGCATAGCAGATGATACTCAACCCAGGAGGAAGACGACAGCGCAGGAGCCAATCATAGCCGATGTTCCAAAGTAACGGGCCCAAAACCGACTGCTGTGGAACCCCGGAGCCGAGACTTCGTCGACGGATCTGGCCATTACTGCCAACCTATATGATAACTCTGTCTTGGAGGTAATCGTTTAACAGCCGCCGGAGATAGAGAGGCACTCTATGGTATCGGAGAGCCTCTCTTAGTCTCAGACAGTTAAAGGCGTTGACCACTTCCAAAGAGACTGCGAGGCGTTCAGGGCATCGATCGTTGATTGACCGGCTTTGAATCCGAACTGAGCCTCCGAAAGACCCGGACCTACCTCCTCTAGGTGCTGAGTTAAACCGGAGGCAATGACTTTTCCCAATATTTTGCTCGTCTCATTTAATATCACTATTGGTCGATATGCGGAAGGAGATTCCAGAGGACGACCCTCCTTGCGCAACAGGCATAATCCTCCTTCTTTCCATGACTTAGAAAACTGTCCAGTTAATAGGCACTGATCAAATAGTTCCCGAAGTTCGTCGTCCAAGTATTCCAGTGCGATGCTTAAAATTCTACCTGGAATACCATCTGTTCCTGGAGCAGTTCTCTTGGCCCTTAGTCTTCCGAGTGCTAGGTCCATCTCTCCCTTAACCTCCTAACCCACCTGTCCCTGTTATATACGGGAAATAGCGTGAAGCTATTTATTTATTTATAACAATAAAGCATGGAAAGTATCAAACGCCGCGGGCGCGCTGTACATCTGTCGTGACACAACGACTAAGTAGTATAATGTGCCCTTAGTTGCATCACGTGGGCATTCATTAAAAGTTACCACGGAGTTGCTCGGCGGCGAAATGTTACCGTTGTTTGTGTAATTTGAATTTTGTTTATAAAAAACCGTATGAAATAATATTATTCATAGTTACAAATTTAATTAAGATCCAATTTGGTAGTAGTATATATATATATGTATGGTCTTTATGGCGCTCATTGGGGTCCAGCTGTGGACGCCTCCCGGCTGATATGATGATGAAGAGGCCTTCCAAGTCAGTTATTACTGACTTGAAAGGCATCTTAATTGGAAGCTTGAAATTCAGACAAATCAAAAGTGCCTACAAAATACAATAATTCAATATATATATAATTTAGTGTTTTATGTTTTATTTTGTAGCGTCATACTTCTATATATAACGGGATACACAAAGGAAATGGAGCGCTACCGTAAATATTTCTCTATTCTAAAAATCGAACCCGCGACAGTGTAGTCAGGGCCACTAACTAATATTGTCACTTTACTTAATTGTACAAGGTGGTCACGCTAACCGGAAGGCTTTTATGACATACTAAATGTAGACTGAAGCTCTAAGGCTAATGTACAGTTCGTTTTAAAGTCGCTTTATTAAAAGCATGTAGTTAAGAAGCTTAAATGATTATTTCTTGAGAACATCCATTACAATGATATTTAATTAACTTAAATTTTTAATGGAATATTTTAAAATTGTTATTTTAGATTTCCCTCCAGTATCTCCCATTCTTCTATGTAAATGAAAAGAGGACACGAGAACGGAAATTAATGTAAATATTTATCTGTGGAAGATTTGGATTAACGTTGTATGCTCATTGGGCATCCGTCTCTATTGCGACATGAAGTCTTCATTTTGAGTATTATATCTTTTGTACATTTTTGAGACCTTCAAATTATTGGGCTGTTTACAAGGGAATAAAGTAAATTAATGTTCAAATAGTTGTAGCTTTATTATAATCTATACATACTAGTATTAATATCAAGAATCAACTCTGGTAAGTAGACAAATTGCGGCGTTGAGTTCCGGCTCCCAACTTACTAACACACTAAAGAAAAATTAACACACTGAAAAAATGTCCGAGTAAAATAAAATGTTGAAGTTGCGTGAATAGTAAAAGGAGAAGTTCTAAAAGCTCTTTCTCACCAGAAATGTTCTATAAACTTTTTGAAAGCTGTAAAATCTTGAACAAAACGACGAGAATGCTTTTGTGCAAGCTGGAGTGGAGACCAGACGAGTGGAACTTTCTAAGGGTAGCTAACATTTTGTCTTGTAAAAGTAACATCTAATACATGTCCCATTAAACAATGTCAACATTATTAACTTTATAAAAAAAATAAACTAGACTAAAACTAGACTAAATTATCGAAATATTTTTTGGGATATTTATCGCGTTTGTGAATACACTGTACTGTACTGTCGGCTTAACCAGGGTGTTAAAGTTTGTTTGGCAAGAAGAACTATATTTGTTTTATATATGCGTCATTTTTTATTTAATTTGTTAATATTTCCGTTACTGAGCTTGAGTCACCATTTCATATGACAGATTCCATTTGATTAACAATAAATCTCTGTATAAGCCTCTGTATGGAGCTTTATACTGAATATGATTTAACAAAACAGACGTATATATATATATATATATATATATATATATATATATATATATATATATATATATATATATATATATATATATATATATATATATATATATATATATATATATATATATAAGTTGTACCCACCGAAGCAACATGAGCCTTAAAATATTCGTATTGTTAACTTATAAAATTAGAGTTTCAAATAGTTCAATAGTTTCAATAGATTGTCCTAGATATTCCTAAAAAAAAGTGAACAGAAAATATAACCGACAATTGTTTATATTTGAAAAATTGTAAACCGTGTTCAAATTTGAAAGTAAAATTATCGACACAATAATTTATTTATCGACTTTCCAAGCAAGCACTCTAAGTTATTTGATCGGAGTATTACAAGCCCCGAGGTTCCGGCGACGCTTTGCGCCGGAAGTGGAAAGTCAAATTAATTACAACTGGTAAAGTAGGCTTTTTACGAGAATTTGTTGACATCATTTGGAGCTTACTTTTTGTATTAAATTCAAATATAGATTGATACTGATACAGCTTGTGCTTTTGAGAATCAGTTATTTATTATTAAGTACAGGCAATAGCGCCAGTGACGTGATCTACGTGGGAAAGTTTATTTGCAGAATTCGCATTTGTCCCGTCAATATTTCATGTTAACCTAACCTAACCAAAACAAAACAGTTTAAATTGATATAACTTTTTTAATTTATGAAACGGCACTTAAATCCGTTTAGCAGTTCCTGAGATTCATTATCATCATCATTGGCTATACAGCCCTTTATGGGCCCGAGCCTAAAAAACTGCTCTGTTCCAGCCGTCTTTGGTTACGTTAATAGGTCTTTGGTTACTCCATCTTACCATCTGAGTTTGGGTCTTCCAATTCTACGCTTGCCATCCGGAATGGAGTCGAGTATTCGTTTCGGTACTCTGCTACTTTCCATGCGTTGCATGTGACCCAGCCAGAACACTCTGTTCGTTTTAATGAACTGTATCAGGTTAGCGTCAGAAAACAGGTTGTATATTTCATATAGCAGTTTCTGAGATAAGCATTCACAAACGCACATACAAATAGACAAACATACAAACATTTCATTGCTTTAGATCCTGTTACATTGAAAAATGCCCCCAATAATAACATTTTCTCATATATCTTCTTTGTACAGACTACTTATATTGATTAGCTTCATCCTAAAATAAAGGCTAAATCCTGCAAATAGCGGGGTAGGCAGAGAGAGCCTACTATTAGGATACCCTTCACTCAAATTTCGAAGCAATGTATGTTAAGTGGTGGAATTTTATTACCAGAACGTGGAAATAGTTTACTTTTATCACATGGTTACATTAGTCTAACTACATATGTTTGTTTAAAATATTTAATTTATCATATATACGTATATATATATATATATATATATATATATATATATATATATATATATATATATATATATATATATATATATATATATATATATATATATATATATATATATATATATATATATATATATATATATACGTATAGCTACTTATTTATTATTAGGTCGAGTACTAAATAATATTATTCGATGTTAAATACTTATTACAAAGGATCGCAACAACAACGGGGTCTTTGATCTCATTGTTTCGGAACTCCGAGAGGAAACTACGAGTTAGACATAGCTGAATGCCTATAAGCATTCCATTGTTTTACAGTTGTTTAACATAAAATATTGTTTATTGGCGGTTATTGTTGTACGCTACTAAATTACATTACATATACGATATAATATATATATTATATATATATATATATATATATATATATATATATATATATATATATATATATATATATATATATATATATATATATATATATATATATATATATATATATATATATATATATATATATATATATATATATATATATATATATATATATATATATATATATATATATATATATATATATATATATATACACAAGTTCTTAAAGAAATATATTTTCCTATTATTATTTATTCATATAGAAAAAATGTAAGTGATCACTGTCTATATATTTCATAGAAAACATATAGAATATACTATTATAGGGGGTATTTAATAATATAATAGTCGTCAAATTTAGTATATTGTAACCTCCCTTGAATTTTGGAATACTTTATTTCAAAGGTTTCATAAATAAAAAAAAAATATCATTTGAACTTATTTTGTACGACGAAACTACTACAGTTATTGACTGACTGGATCCCCTAAATTTACTTCCCTGCGCAGACAAAGTTGCGGGCGCAGCAAGTATAAGCTAAATACAAGCAAATAAATACTAATACCATAAAGCTGAAGGGTTTCTTTGGTTGATCGTGCTAATCTCGGCACTACTGGTGCAATTTGGCGGAAAACTTCTAGAAGGAGGAATAAGAAAATATATAGTCACAATTTTGATAAAAAATATGAGTCTGATTGTAAATAACATCTGTAAAGGACATTCCGTATTAATTATAGTATTGTAAGCCTAGAGCTACCTACTCCCCGTCCAGTATGAAGTTATTGTAAGCCTGGAGCTACCCACTACCAAATTATTAGTAAAACCCTTTGTTTTAGTCTCTAATATCCTAATATAATTTCATTTCAAAAAAATTGATTAATCATTAACATATAAATATTATCATTCGCAATTGGTGAATTTAAATGTTCTATAAAGGAGTTGCCAATAGAAAATTTGTATTAGATTAAATTTCAATAATATGTTACCTATATATTATATTATTTATTTATTAGTTTCCTATATATTATATATTATATTATTTATTTATATATTTTGTGTTTCCAGCGCCGATATTCTCAGGTCAGATGCATAAATGAAACTGTGGTTTTATAAGCTTAAAAAAAGCATTTAATTTTTTATTGTGAATACATCTATTTAACTTTGCAAGTTGCTTACTATACATGCGGTTGCAGATAACCTTACTTATTTCCATCAGAAAACACGAGCGAGGTCATGGGTAAAAGCTAGTATGTGACATATTCCATAAATTTTCTAGTAAAAATGTTACAAAAAAATTCTAGCAAAGATTAAAAATCAAATCGTCCCATTTGTTACGAAACCCCAAACAAAGCTAACAGAGACCACAAATATTGAAATTCAATACACGAGTACATTTGTTTTTTAATCTGTTCGTTTTATTTTCATAGAAGTGGGAGTCATCAATCAAGTTGTATAGAAGTGTGTAAGGGCTGTTGACATACATTTTTGTGGGCGAGGGCTAAAATCGACATGTCGGGAACGAGAGTTTATATGCTTATAATTATTTGTGAGTGACTGTGCCCTCTCTCCGCCTTATTTAAGGTAGGAGAGAAAATAAAAACTTAAGGTCTCTTTTTCGGTATAGTACAACTCGGTTCTTTCTGCTTTATCGACACCCTAGATATAATAAAAAAAACTAATTAATATTTTAAAAAAGCCTGATTTCAATTTATATCCTTTGTCTTTTAAATATGTACGTTATGAGATAATAAAGTAAAAATTAAGATATGTTGTAGATATCGGGAAGCGATCATTTTACTTCCATAATTCGTTTTATTCGAAGGTTAGGCATAATTTTATGGAAGGTTCCCAGTTAGTGGCAGGCTCGTTCCGTCATAGGAGACCAGGATGTAGGTCCTCCTACACCCTATATGCGATCTTCTGATGGTCGCCCGCAAGAGGGCCTTCCACTGAGGCGTCGTAGTAGCAAGCGTAAGAGATCCTGCAGTTGGAGCTACATGGAGCTCCATGTATGTGGAGAGGAGTGGTTAGTAGCGGGTATATTTACCGGTGAGTCCCACTGCACAACTGCATTTCACAGTTAATAATAAGATTACATTTATTACTTTACGTTGTTCGGTTAAAGAAAATAAGTGACATACAATTAAGACTATCAATTACAGAACCTTTTTGGTTATCTTTGTTTTTTTTTTAAATTATTATATGTGAAAACATATATACAAATAGCACAAAAAAGCAGTAACTAGTGTTAATATAATCCACTCTTCACTCTCCACTAATTTTAGAAATATGACGGAACTCTACGCTGTGATCTAAACGCACCAGTTGATTTCTTTATAAAACTTACCTAAGTGACAAAAGACGCTTTTCCACTGCGCTTTTATAGCGTCACACAATAATATACACACAATAATGTACATACAATAATGTACATACAAATATAACAATATATAACCTCATAGATTTTTATTTAATCCCATTATTCTTTACCATATACTGTTGACGTCCTAGTTTGACAAAGGCCTTTGTAGTTCTGATTTTATTTAATTATAATTGAAGTTATTCAATGACAAGGATTTTAATTATTTTCGGTTTGTTTGTGTATGTTAAATATAGCAGTCATATTTTCTTTTTTTTTTTGTAGGCTTCCAGTTTTACGGCGATTGTAGTTGACAATGTCTTCATATATTGTGATTCCAGGTACCTTGTCAGAGACTTGATAGCGTCTCATGTCCATAATAAATAGCCGTTTTGATGTTATGATCTACTATATCAGTGACGGAACTTTCATTTGTCCGATAAATTAACCTGCAGCTTGCATCTTCTTCAGCATCAGAGTAGTAGCGAGTATTAAAACATATGGAAGACATAACTCACCGCGCTCCATATTTAAAGGTTTCCACTTATGTTCAAAGTAATTTGTAACCAAGCTTAACCTACACAATATATATTACAAGCCCCAAGCCCCAATAAATCGCCCCGCACGTTAGAGCTGATATGTATGAAGCTTTTAAGTTAACACGTTTTTTTTTTGTACAAAAGTATATTTATTTTGTAAAGAATACACATTTACTACTTCACAGAACAAGTTAGGTTTACAGTTAGCCAATGTGAAGCGAAATTAACGCTCAATAAAATGTAAATGTATGTAATAGATTCATATACGTGACTATAATAAAATTTGTCAGTTTATATAAAAATAATATTGAGGACTGTCTGTCTGTAATCGCGACAAAATGAGTTATTTCATTTTCTTTGCTCTGGTAACAAGACAAAGCGCGGCGTTAAGATCCACCACTCAACACGCAATGTCTCGAAAAGTGGAGAGCTAGGAATGGAGTGTGGTAACACTAGGTTACCTCTGCCTACGAAGCTAAAAAAATGTTTGTATTATTAATTTTAATATTATTAATAAATAAAGTTAGTCTGCCCAGCAATATTGAAAGGATAATAAATACTGTGTGGAATTCAAACCATTAAAACTTATAGCAGAACAGCTAGTATTTAGTGAAATATATAGTATTAGCTAAAAATTTTTTTTAATTTACATTCTCTTCGAAAGCTGTCGGGTTAGTTGGCGGCAGTTGATAAAATAGAATATTGTCAAAATTAATTTAGAATCAAATTTTATATTGCTAATTAAAATATATATATGAGACAACAAGGAAAGCTCCACAACAAGGGCCGTGAAGTAAACAAGTAGCGTTGTTCCTAGAGAAATTGTGTTTAGATGCAGTTATTATGGAGCGTCCTCGCAACGCGTGTGTGAATACTTAATTAAAATTTATTTACATTTCTAACATAGTTACGTACGTTTTTAATGTTCACAGAGATATGGAAAATCTATTTAATAATACATTTTTTTTGTATGCACATTATTATGAGATAAGTAAAAAACGTTAAAAAATAAGGGTTCTTCTTGCTTATTTTACTTTAAGAATTTATTTTATGTGTTTTTTTTTTCGTTGTGATAATCGCAGCGTTTTATTTCTTCGCTTACCCACAATACTTGCGATATATAATATGATATTGGATTTTATGTTTGTTTTACATGTTATTTAATCAGGTGTCCTTTTTATAAATAATTAATATTAAAATGTTAGTAAATAATAGGTTTTATATATTTATTAGTACATAGAAATTGTGTTTTTGTAAGCTTTTATTAATACTGTTTGGATAGTTTTTATGCTTGCTTATATAATTTCGTGTGTATAAAGTTCTTTTGTTTGCGGTTGCATAAGTTGAATTTTTCACTTCTACATTATTATTTGTATAATTTCAGAATACATTCATAAATTAATATATTGATTAATTAATTTTAAATTAAGTGAGGTATGCATATTATTTTGTGACTTGGACAAATACTGTTTTTATAATTGTTATCATTTAAGTATTTTTTTTACGTAAATTTAAGTATAAAGGGTTTTTTCGTGGCTACAATAGGGGTGTATGGTTTTTTTTTCGTTTGTAACAAGCCTTACGTAATTTTATTAACATTCAATTCAACTTTATTTAGCGATTAATTTTATGGAAATGGATCCGCATTATTTGTTAAAAGATAAGGTGGAATTTGAACTCGCAAGTCGGGGGTATACTAAAACAGATGGTTTAGCTTCAGCTTTAAAGAAAATATTAAAAAAGATGATGGAAGCGGAGAATGTCTTACATGTGTCTTATGAAATTAAACCTCCGCAATCATGTCTTGTTGCGCCTAGCGAACAGTTAAATATTTACTCTGACAAAACTAGTAATATCAGTATATTATATTTCTGTTAGTTATATTTCTGAACTACAGGAGAAACCGGATAAACAATTACTCAAAAGATTAGTTTCTCGTTTGATCCATGTTATTAATAGGTTAAAGCTTATATTACCAACTGAGCAAACAGATAAAGAAAAAAAAAAGGTTCTGCTTGATAAAGCTGTTATATTATTAAAGGATTTAGAAGAAAAAGATGAAATAGAAGATAACGAATATATAACCCAGGAAATGAAAGAGGCGTTGCAAAATTCATTGGGGGAAGATAGTGAGAAAATCTTAAAAGAATTGGATAGTGACAGTTGTAAGTCAGAAGTTATTCCACCAACCTCTAAAACTTACGCGAATACAATAACAACTCAGAAAAGAGTCAGTTTTGCACAAAATGATTTAGATATTCCACCTTTTCATAGTCCTATACATAAGTTCTTAAATTCTACTTCGTTAGATGATAGTAATTCGCGCAAACTAAAACTTGTACCGATAAGCCAATGGGGTGTCCAGTTTTCTGGAGATAATAAATTTAGTGTTAATGCCTTTTTAGAACGGGTAGATGAACTCAAAGATGCCAGAAATGCTACAGATGATGATTTATGGCGAGATGCCATTGATTTTTCGGGGGGACGCGTTAATCTGGTTTCGGGCTAGTCGTCAAAATGTTTATAATTGGACAGAATTTGTTATACTACTAAAACGTACTTTTCAGTCACCTTATTATCAAGAGGAATTGCTATCTAAGGCAAAATTCAATTCAATTTAAAGCAGTTCTTGTATTCGTTTCGGTAATGTAGAATTTATTAACAGATTGCCCCGGAAAATTTCTGAAACAGAACAAATCATGATAATCGTAAAGAATCTTCAACCTTATTATCAAAGAGCAGTATGCAGGGATACCTTTACTTTTATTACAGACCTAATAAATATCTTAAGAATTGAAGAAAGAACAAAATAAATTGTGGCAATTTTCAAGAACCAAAAATATTACTTAGTTCCTTAGAACCAGATTTAGCATATCAAGCTAACTCATCTTCATTCAAAGAAAAGCAAGTATTTGAAATTGAAACTTATGAAGTAAAACCTAATAATAGAATGAGATGTTGGAATTGTAGGGAAACTGGCCACTTATTTAGGTCATGTTTAATGTCCAAGCAACGATTGTTTTGTTATAAGTGCGGACGTTTTGGAGTGGCTTCCTCTAGATGTATATGTAAGGGAAACGCTACTGGGGAAAGTCAAGGATCTGCCAAATAAGTCCTTCCCCTGAATTACAGAAGAAATATTGGCAGGATTGGTTAGTGTTTATAAAAAAATGTCCCAAGGCAAACTGTCGGAGTTAACATTTAAAAAACAATATGATAATAGACCCTATATTTCAGTTAATATTTTGAACTCAAAGTGTGATGGCTTATTAGACTCTGGAGCCTCTAATACAGTTGTCAACGCTGAATTTGCCAATACATTAAAAAGGTTAGGGGTGATTACACAAAGAATTAAGACGTTTTATATTTCGACCGCTGATGGTACAAGTCATTGTATTAGAAATACATTTGATGTACCGGTACAGTTTAACAATCAATTTCATATAATGTCAATGTTACTTATGCCAAATCTCAATCAACCATTAATTTTAGGTAAAGATTTTTTTGATATGTGTGGAATATCATTTAAGTTTGAAAAAAAAACTTTGGAAATAACCTAGAAATTAATGAAGTTTCCGAACAGCAGGCAGCCCTTATAAGAAAAGAAGATTTGGGCGAGCATGAACAACATAGACTTATGGACATTATAAATGAAATTCGTAGCAATATAGGGACTGGTCTGGACAGGACAAAGATCATTAAACACACAATTGATACAGGAGACAGTAAGCCAATATATCAAAAACAATATAATTTTTCACCTGTAATAAGAAAAGAAATAGAACGTGAACTTAATGATATGTTGGTTAAAGATGTAGTTGAACCTTCACATAGTCCTTGGTGTTCACCAATTGTATTGGTTAAAAAACCTGATGGCACGAACAGATTGTGTTTAGATAGTAGACAACTTAACAAGCTAACTAAAAGAGATACTTATCCTTTACCAAGAGTCTCTTCAATACTGGATAATTTAAGAAATTCAAAGTTTCTTAGTACAATTGATTTAAAGTCGGCCTTTTGGCAATTTGGATTAGAAGAATCTAGCAAAGAAAAGACGGCCGTTTGCAGTACCGGGAAGAGGGTTGTTTCACGTTAAGGTCATGCCATTTGGTCTGGTTAATGCTTCACAGTCGCAGCAGAGGCTAATGGATATTTTATTTCATGAGTTAGATGGCAAAGTATGGGCATACTTAGATGATATTGTAATTTGTTCTCAAACGTTTGATGAACACCTAGATACATTGCAACGAGTAATGAACATATTAAAACAAGCTGGCTTGGCAGTAAATGTAGACAAATGTATATTTGCGCGATCTAGCTTAAGATTTTTGGGTTACATCATTGATGAAGATGGTTTACGAACAGATCCCAATAAAGTTTCCAATTAAATTTTTCGAGGCCCAAGATTTTTTGTGAATTAAAGCGATTTATTGGAATTGCCAGTTGGTATAGAAGATTTGTTAAGAATTTTTCCCTTATTACGGCTCCAATGCATAATTTAACAAAAGGAAAAAAAAAAGAAAATTGACTTGGGATAAAGAAGCGGAAGAGGCTTTTTTGACACTTAAATCTTTACTTACATCAATACGGTAAGTACTTATTACGGTAAGTACTTATTATAATAAGTACAATACGGTATGTATGTATATCTCGTATATCTTGCTATGCTTTATGTATAGGATTTTTTTAAAGTTATTTTTAGTTTTATGTAATTACGTAAATTTTTATCTTTATATTGCATTTTAAGAGTCATCTCGCTACTTACTGCTTTCACCCACTTTCACAGGTTGGCTGGAAGAAATCTCTTCTAGAGATAAGTCCACCGTTTGGAACTATATTTTATTATGTATGTAATTCAACATATATTTATTGCAATAAAGAATACTATATACCTGTTATGTCTTGTCCAGACTTTACAAAGCCTTTTATAATACAATGTGATGCCTCGAGAAATGGTATTGGAGCTGTTTGGTGCCAAATATTGATAATATCGAGCGTCCTATAGCATATTTAACGGTATACGCCAAATTATCATCCGCAAAGCAATCCTACAGAAAGAGTAAACAGAGTTGTAGGTACTATGATATCTTCATATATAGACGCTAAAAAGCATAATGAATGGGATTGCAATATTCAGAAATTTGCACATGCCATCAGAGCAGCTGTTCATGAAACTACGAATTACACACCATCATTTCTATTTTTTGGGAGGGAAACATCCATACTTTCAGATATTACTTTACTATTACTTTATATTAGGACCAGCAAGTTGAAATAAACACTAAAGATTTTCTATTAAATTTACGTAATCAACCTAATATATATAAAACGGCAAGACGTAATCTTGAACTGTCTCACCAAAAAATTTAGGGATCTATAACAAAGATTGTAGGAAGGCATGTTTTCAAGTAGGAGATGTTGTATGGAAGCAAACTAAATTTTTGTCTAAAGCAAGTAATAAGTTTAAGGCTACACTTGCACCGAAGTTTGAGAAGGCTATTATTACAGAAAAACAATCGGAGAATACTTACCTTTTAAGTAACATTCAAGGCAAATCTTTGGGTGTTTGGCATGCTAAGGATTTGAAACCAGCATGGCGGGGAACAATTACTTATTAAGACGGGGAAAAAAAAATAAAAAGAAAAATTGTTTTGGTTGGAGGAATATTATGAGATAAGTAATTTTAAAAATCCATCAGCGACGTTTGTTAGCGCAGTGGCTATAAGCACATATTTTACGGGCGACCCGAGTTCAAATCTTTCTTTCCGCGTAGCTGTTTTTTTTGTTTGTTTTAATAATATTTATCGATTGTTTAAATGACATGTGTAACGAACGGGTAGGGAGATTTTGAGGAAAATGAAGTTGAACGGAGATAACGTGTGTCATGCCGAGAGAGAAAGGACCGTTAAACTGACCGCTTAATGTACACTTACCGCCGCTTAATATATTGAGTTTTGGAAATTAAATTTGTTTATTAAGAGTAGCGGCTTACTTTTTACTTTTGGTGCTTATTCTTGTGCAGAAGGGGTAAGTTTTATATTTATTTAAAGAACAACACTTGTAAAATAATAAGTGAATCATTGTAAGTAATTGAAATTTTTATTGTGTTGTAGCCTATTGAAACGCCCTTTATGCTCAGTGGCTGTCTGCTATTTTATGCAGCCGCCAGATTTTAAAATAAAGCCCTGGAATAGTCGTGGCCAGGTTTTGGCAGAGTTCCGTGTACATACGCATTGTCGAACTGTAGCATATAGAAAAAAACTCTCCTGGCGTCCAAGTAGAATTAACGATCTAGATTAGTTATTTAGTTTTAATTAGTTAGTTAGTAAGTAAGTTAGTTAGTTAGTTAGTTAGTTTATTATACAAAATGTATTTTAGCATTATTTTAATATAAGTTTAATTTTAATATAAGTTTCTTTTACCCGTAACAACATATTGGTTTTAATGTTAGAATAATCTATATTGACAGCACGAGGGTGATATGTTTGTTCGGTTGAACGTTCAAATCTCAAGAACTACTCGACTGAAATTTAAATTTCCATGAGAACAAGTAGTAAATAAAAGTACTATAGCAAGTACTCAAACAAGTACTATAGCACTGTAGGTCCACGGTATTGAAACAACAAGCTTTAAAACACATTATGTAATCAACTATTAATTAATTTACCATAAAAAGGTAGAGTAGGTAGTAGGCTATCCTCTACCTCCTCCAGCATCCAATAAGTCAGGTGATCCTCAAATTTATATTGAAATGAGTCGAATGTGATTACAGCGAGCTACTTCTGTTGCCTAACTCCGAACATATCTTAGGAAAAAATAAAATGCCAATTACTACCAAGCTTATGATGAAATTAATCATTTACGTCGATTTCCTTTATAAATATATTTTATATTACTTAGTATTCTTACTGCGATATTATTATTTTATAATTTCATTTGTTTTATCAAAATAGTGTCTTTTACTGCATGTGAAAATAATTCTAAAAATCTACAATAATCATAATAAAAATTGATATATAAAATTTGTTATCAAATTTTCAATTTATATATATATATATATATATATATATATATATATATATATATATATATATATATATATATATATATATATATATATATATATATATATATATATATATATATATATATATATATATATATATATATATATATATATATATGTATATATATATATATATATATATATATATATATATATATATATATATATATATATATATGTATATACAAAAACAACCAAGTCAGAAGTTCTTTGCCAAATAATATAATAAAAAAAGATAAAAAATATAAAAATAATTTCATAAATGTACATGTACTAATGTAGCCCATCAGATTACTGCGTCCAGAATCACTCTTCTTCTTCTTCCTGGCATTAGTCCCGGCTTTTGCCAGGGTCTGCCTTCCGACTAAGACCAATCGGTCCATATGAGTGGCGAAGTGGTTTTTTGTGGAGCGATTGCCATCTGACCTCCAAACCCATTACTGGGAGAAAGGACAGGGAATAAGAGGCAGAAAGACTTGGAATATAGGGGAGGGACACCACTTACATGGATTGGATCGGGTTATGAAAGTGGTGGCTCGAGGTCCCGGGGTCGCGTACCCGTATGCCGGAAACCAAATATCGGACAGATAATTGGCTAGACACCCTCTGAGATGAATCCAGAATCACTATTATACGGTATCCATATACTAGGGACTAGGGACGAACCAGTCTAGGGACCAATTAGGGACCAATTATCGACCGTTATCATATGAAGACGGATCGTATTCGTTATCAGATTTCGTTGGTATAAGTTTTTTAGTAAAATAAGTATCTCGGAACGGAACGTGACTGCCTCAAAAGGGGAGGTTTCAAAGGTGAATTTCTAAAAGAATTTCTATTGATATTTGTAAAATTACCGTGTGAGACATGTATAACTGTATTGCTTCGTGTAGATCGAGATTTTTTTTATTTAGCTTACGTTTCTTACGTTTACGCTTATGTTACGCTATATATATATATATATATATATATATATATATATATATATATATATATATATATATATATATATATATATATATATATATATATATATATATATATATATATATATATCTTTTTTTTTTTTCATTTTATATTACATTCTATGTTTTGACGAATAGGCAAGGGCAATGAACTCGTCTGACCTTCCTGTCCCATTACTCGAAGCGGAAATTCAACGCAGCCTTTTTAATCAGATTGAGGAAATAAAGCAATTGTGGTACATAGTCATAAAATATATGTAATACATAACTAAATGTGTTCTTAATTTTAGTTCAAATGCAAGAGATAAATTCATTGAAGACGCCAGTGAAAGCTATTTAAATCTTCATGACGCAGTGGCGCAGGACGTGACTGTAAAACGAACGTTGTGGGGTCGATTCCCACTCCGGGGAATAAATTGACTCGCTCCGGTAACATAACAAAGCGTGGCGTTCAGTTTCGCCACTTGAAAGTTGCAAAATCTGGAATGGAGTGTCCTAACACTAGATTCCCTCTGTCTATCCTGTTATAGGCGAGGAATTTAAATAGTTGGGTTAGCTTCAAATTATTTTACAAAAAGAACAGCAAGTAAAAGGACCGTCGGAACAAAGCTCCACGTGGACGTAATTGAATTACAAAGTTGTGGCGGTCGCGTGAATGCGGGCGTCTAACAATTTCTGAACAATATTGGAGTTAGCCAGCTACGAGTACATAATTTAGTATTTCGATATTAATATCATATGTATGTGTTGTACTAAACTGACTAAACTATACCCATTATATACGGTTGTAGCGTATTTGGAATTAAAAAAGTCGTCTAAATACAAGAGTTTCAAATCCAGCTAACGGTTTACCAATATTTAGTCTTTATAAGAGATAAAAATGGTAAAATTTTATTGACCTTCGAGCACATAGTGTTATGTTACTAGAGGAAGGTCATATAAAAGTAATGACGACCCCTCGGAGGTTTTGTATGAAGAGGTTGATTACGGTGGAGGAGGCGAGAGAGGTGTGCAGGGATATTCGAGTTTGACAATCTGTGGCGTCTGACTCGGCTAGGAATAAAGTTAAGAAATATGTTTCTTTCATTTTCTAAGAATTAAGTAATATTGGGTACAGGTAAGGACAAGTCTTACTGTCAATTGTTTCTTATTATATGCATATATATGATGGGTGACAACCGTCAAACGAAAGTGAAAATTCAGTAAATAACGTCTTCTGTGGTTAAAAAAAGTTAAATAAACTATAAATTTGTATGTTTAATAAATATATATGACGTGAGTCTGCGTAATGGACTCAAAGCTTTTTAAGCTTACACAAAATAACAATTACAGTGTCTTAAATTCTAATGCTAATGCTGGATACTAAGCATAATGCAATATTTTTTTATGATAACTTATTAATAATATCTTAATAAGGTATCATAAAAAAATAAATAAAATAACAGCATCGATTTCCCTTCTACAGACATTAAAGGAAATCAAGGAAAATATGATAAGTTATATTTGAGCCAGCAAGTATAGAAACCCTCATCCTCGCTATTGGACGTTTCTTCTTTCTTTTTTATCTGCCATCATTCATCATCATTCACCTGTACTAGTACATAGTATATATATATATATATATATATATATATATATATATATATATATATATATAATATATATATATATTAATAAAGAAATTCATTTTAAAACTTTTAATTTATAGTATTTTTATTCTTCACATATATTTCCATTATTATCAAGTGGTAGGGGACGTAATAACAGCATATTCCTTTTTCTCATTTAAAATAACTTCCATTAATAATCCCATTGTAAAGAACTACAAATTTATTAGTTATCTGTTTTAGAATTTTATGATCATTTATACAGTAAATTAATAAAATGTACATTGTACATTGTTGTTAAGATAGTGTTGAAAAAATATATAAACGGAGCGTTCGTATCTTCTAATTTTATATGTAATATAAGTTACAAATATAAGTTTGTAATGGCTTTTTTTCTTTATTTCTGATTTTTCACTTTATTTACATATACTGAAAGTTCTCACTTGTCAAATTGAATAAGTCAACTCAAGTCTAGGCCAATGAAGTAAAACTAATAAGAATCGACAAACTTCAATTTGCGGTCGCGTAATATTGCGGTATATAGAAGTACAGTATAAGTTTGTAATCATTTTTTCTGGGACATATATATAAATATAGAAGTTTCGGATTTTTCCATTTGTAGTATAAGTTTTTACTTATTGTCAAATTTCATAACTATAGGTCAATGAGAACTAGGTAGCTATGTAGGCCTGTGTGATTTTCATACAAGATGCAAAAATAAAAAGCATATACGCTCATATATTTTGATTTAGTTGACTTAGAAGCTCGAATTTACCGGTGCGAGGTGATTTGATATTAATTTCAGCTAGATTTCTCTACTTCATATTGAGAAAATTATCATTACAGCAGACAGACAGACAGACAGACAGATAGATAACAGTGATCCTATAATGGGTCCAATTTTCCCTTTTGAGGTACGGAACCCTAAAAAAGAATGAATAATCTTTTATATTCATCTTTTACTAAGTTAAGGCAAGTTTTTATTGGTTATTACGTATAATAAAAAAAAACCCATTATCAATAAAATAATATTTTTATTTCATCCATATATATTACAGATAGTATATTAAGTATTAAACAAATATAATATTTTCATATTCGTGTCTTAACTTAAATTTTTAAACGATGTTTACGGGACGCCCAGTGTCATAGTGGGATAGTGATTGACACTATGCGCGGGAGGTGTGGGTTCGATACCTTCTCGAAAGAATGAAGTAAAACAAACATTACGTTGGATTACACTATTCCTTAGTCCGCAATGGCTTTTATTGAAATAGTACCAGCCTAATCCATAGACTAGATCTATTTAAATACTAAATGAAGCTAAATTTACGTTATATATTGATAAAATATTGATTAATAGAGTAAATACGAGTATATACAAGTTTCACAGTTTTCTGTTTATATAACTTATTTGTATACAAAAAAAAGACAATTGATACTAATGCAAGTTATATATATAAATATATACATATATATATATATATATATATATATATATATATATATATATATATATATATATATATAATATATATATATATATATATATATATATATATATATATATATATATATATATATATATATATATATATATATATATATATATATATATATATATATATATATATATATATATATATATATATATATATATATATATATATATATATATATATATATATATATATATATATATATATATTTTAATAATTATTAAGTGTTTGAAACTATTTAATGTTAATACTTATATTAATTATATATTATTATTAAAAATTACACAAATATCTTATTCCCAATTTTTATTAGAAATGCTTAAATAGATACATTAAAATGTCTGCATATTCTAAAGTCTAAAGGAAAATCTTATTTTCAGCATTTATATAGACGAATGTTATCGTAACGCAGTGCGGCAAGAACTGACTGACTGACTGATTGTTAAAGCGATGGTGTTTCTAGTCGGAGGAATTTTGTCCTCACTCTGAGTCAGACAAATTGTGACAGAATGACAGTGGTGTTAACCCATTGACAGTGATGTGACGATGAAAAAATTGAATTTATTGTATATCAAACTTCACACAGTTGAATATTTAGTACGATAAAGTATTATAAACGTTAAAGTATCGACCTCCATCTTAAAAATAACGCATTTGGGAAACATCCTCTAATGTTGCCATATAAAAAAGTAATAAAAACTACAATTCACAATCATATTTATAATCTTTCATCATCAAATGACTGGACTCATGTTTGTCTTTTGCTCGTCTGTCCTTCCATCTATTACTATATAGGCTGCTGGTATCAGTTGTGAAGCTTCTCCCACGGCAGTCAGCTCGATTCCTGCGCTCCTGGCTATGAGATCTAACTCTCACTAGATGAGAACCATCGGAAGTATGGTTAACCGTTGTCTCCCTGATGCTGGACTGGTCCCGGTACCTGCTCTTCTTTCGGCGGACCTTACGGCAGCATAACGTTTCCTTGAAGGCTATCCGATATCTGTGGAATTTAAATTACCTTTTATGTTACCATTGACAAGAGACCAAAGAGACAGCGTCAAATGATAAACGCCATGAATGAAGTTTCAGGTCTGTATTATAAAAAATAAATACAGCGTAATGATCCGCCACTTAGAACATAATAACTCAAATATAAGTAGGGTGAGGTAAAGAACGGAGTGTCTTGACACTAGGTTATATCTGCCTAAACTTAAGCCGTCTGCTATATTCTAGATAAAGTGTTAAGCTAAAAGAATAATTATTTATTGAAATTTATTTAGTGATTAATATAATTGTACAATTTTGCTGAACAATTGTATTGAACTCAACGCCGCGCTTTGTCCTTGTTACCAGAATGAGGAAAATTAAAATAATTCAGTCCCTGAGAGAGAATTGAAGCCACAACCGTCGCGTCTAAGGACATGTCAGACGTCAGATGCTGAGACGCTGTGCTAAGACGTTCATCATTTACTTGGCAAAGACAGTTAACGTATAAAAAGTTTCCTTCAAATACTTTACTAACTTTGAACAAAACTATCCACACTTTGATAAAACATAATCGCATGAAATGCGTAGAGAATAATATTCTTCTACAATGTGTAGATATATTTGTTTTCATTTTTCACTTATCTTCGCTATTCTCCACTCTCCGGCCCATGGAAGAGTTACGGAACCCATCGCCCCGCTTTTTTATAGTTGATGTAAATATATTACAACGTATAATTGTTATTTATTTGAAACATCCATCGATTTATCTGTTTGATATTATAGAGCAAGTACTTGAGATAGTGCGTATGTTTATTTAGGACTTGGCGAGATGTGGGTCAAACGCGTCAAAGTATAAATAATACAAATATATTATTTATTAGTGCATAAGATGTTGAAAATCGAAATACTGTAAAACTTTAGGTAAGTGACTTCCATATTGTTTGTATCAGTTATCAAGTATAAAATAACTAAAGGTCGTCGTGACGCGTGGCTCAACAAACCAGTTCGATTCCCGATTGGGACAAGACTGACTAACTAGATGCAACATTTTGAAAATTGGACGAAAACTGGGTTTCCTCTACTTACCCTGCTATGTGCGGGATACAGTGTACTCTATACTCTAATACTCCAATACTCTTTTTTGTACTCCAATACTTTTTTTTGACTTTATCTACAAATCATAAAGATATTGGTACTTTATATTTTATTTTTGGAATTTGAGCTGGAATAGTAGGAACATCACTTAGTATTTTAATTCGAATAGAATTAGGTAGCCCTGGGTCATTAATTGGAGTATACTGTACTCTATACTCTGTACTAGTACTCTATATTTCATTATTTTTAAGAACTCAAGACTTTAAAAGTGAAAGTCCATAGACTTGACCGCGAAGATATCGCGGCACAATTTCAAATGTTTGTATTGATTGCATGACAACTTGTCTTTACTTCAGACGATAACGCAAGGTCTTAAATTCGATACACCCAAAAACTCGAAAGCATATTTTTTAACACCAGCTTCTTTCCATCTCGTAGTCTATCCGCGTCATAACTCTAAATCTATATAATCGTATGTTATATGTGTTCTATGCACATGTGCATGCATATGCTCCTTTGCAAGTCCATTAGACTTACAAAAGTGCATGGAATTGTTGAACGAACAAAACTCTACCGCCAGCTCGGAACGCAAATCTGGTAAAAGATTTTGTGCTAGCTATCCTGTATGACATTCAAGTGTAATTGTTTCTCCACAACATCTATATAGATATCCAACAACGAAGTTTATTCAGCCCAACTCATTCATGACTCGCTCCCTGAGAAGATCGAGATTTACGGTCGGTACACAAACAAGCAGAGAAAGCGGACTTTACAAGGAAGGATATAGAAGGGGATAAACTCGCGTATCCTGTCCATCAACAAGTTCCAGGGACTAACAATAACTGTCCTCGCGCAATAACAAGACCTACCAAAGGATGTATCTACTACTCTGATGCCTAGAAGATGCGAACGGCAGGTTTATTCGTCGAGCAAATGAAAGTTCCGAAACTGATATAGTGGAACATAATATCAAAACGGCTACTTCTTATAGATACGGTGACACAATCACTTGATAGCGTCCTCGTTAGAGACTCTAAAAAGGCAGCACGAACGGAAACATGACGAAACACAAAACCTATGCAATAATAACAACAGTATAATCAACAAAAAAAAAAAGAAAAAAACAGAACAACAAAGGCAAGGATGACAACAGTCTGAAAATGTAGAGATTAAAAAACTATATATTCCGGATCTTAGTATTAGTATCTATTTACTTATTAATAATGTGTTTACAGTTAGCTTGAAATTCTAAAGTGGAAAATTTAGAATGAGTTCCTAATTTCTATCTAAAAAAGTATGAAAAAGAATAAATTTACAAGTTTTGACTCGTAATTAACATTATCAAAATATTAGATGTCAAATTAATTTTTAAAAAAAAAGCTAATGAAATAATGGCGCTAACGGAAGTCATTTAAATCTGAATGAAAGTTGAAGATTCTAAATTAAAGTGTTCCGAGACTTCCTCTTACAAGATTAAAGGCAATAACCGCATTGGGTTTAGACAATTTTAAATTGAGTGAATTTCGACTTTGTCATAAAGGCTAAAAATGGAATTAAAAAAAAACAGGTAAATCTGGTATGCATCATACCTTTAAATATTTATACGCAAATTTAACTTATTTAATTCTTAAAATTTCTTAAGCCTTTGTGTAAACGCGACTATTGTGGGTTACGTTCCCACTCGGAGAGGATGAGTTAACTTTATTTATCTGACTCACAAGACAAATAGCGGGGAACAGAGTGTTCCCTGATCCCTCAACACCTGATTCCCTCTGCCTATAATGCTATATGTTGGATACAGCGTAAAGCTAAAAAATATTCTTAAGTACATACCTGTGACTCATAATATTGTACAAGATTGGGTTGACAGTGGCCGATATGTAGTAAAACACACCCGCTGCTAGGAACAGGTATTCATTTATAATGTGATAGTAGCGAATGCCGGGGCCATAGATGAAGAATAGCCGCTGGAAGTGGAATGGAGCCCAGCACACGAAGAACGCGATCACTACTGCGGCTGTGGACAAATTGTAAAGGTGAAATAACAAGTTTCAAACTGTATCCCATATACAGCTGGATATGTAGGACTTTAATTTAGGGCTCTGAATTTGCCTCAACAAGTCCAGAGAGAATTAAAAAAATCCTCAGTCTGGGGATCGAACCCATAACTCTTTTACATACAGTCGCTTTCTTCATTGTACCACGATGGATAAAATAAATAAGTATAGCTCAATACTACGGTGTCGACTATAAGCGCGATAGTTCTGAGTTCGATTACTGATTTCATCTGAATTATTATCAGTTCCTCGTACTGGTCAGTCAAAAATGCCTGTCTTAGTACTCGGGAGACGAATAAAGCAAAAATATAAATTGTAAATAAAATCATATTTTTAAGAGATTATTTGATTTCATAGTCTAAATCTTTTAACTTTCATTATAGTAACAAGATCGTCGGTGTTTGTGACTTTACCCGTAACTGGAAGCTTTTAACTGGATTAATGGTAAATACTTTTAGTATACAAACGCGATGCCATTCCCAAGGAAGCGATGGCTGGACGTCGTGACGCAGGACATGAGAGCCAATGGACTAACCACTGAGGATGCTCAAGACCGTGCAAAGTGGAGTAGACTAAGTAGGAAAGCAGACCCTGGCAATAGGCCGGGATAATGCTAAGAAGAAGAAGAAGAAGACTTTTAGTATCCAAACGGATAGACCCTATCCGTGACCATGCAAAGTGTTCAAAACTTCCAGATTCCCAAAAATAAAGTATGCGATACTGAAATATACTCAATTTATCCGGTTGAAAAGGTACATTTAAAATGAGGAACAAAGAAAACTAAGCTTTCAATATATATACATATTATTCATCCTTCTTATTTAAATAGACATAGATTTTTTTATACGTTTTCTGAAAATATTTCTTATTCATGTTATCAATCAATGTTGTATGTGCCCAATACAATGCCCATATCACACTGAGCGGATAAAAAGGTATGATCCAAATTGATTTATCCTATTCCATGTCTGTTGTGTAGCTTTGGCATAATATATGTATGTTTTATCTTTGCAATGTGAAAAAAAATGTATCTCTAATTTTGTGAGAAAACTAAGAAGAATCTAGTTATATATAACTATGTACTATAACCGCTTATTGTATTGTTAGTTATAGGGAACAGAGAACTGAATGCTACGGTCCTTGCATACTATAAGCCTCCTATGGAATATTTCACAAATAGATGTTTTACATAAATATACTGTTGATTTCCCTATTTTATATATATATATATATATATATATATATATATATATATATATATATATATATATATATATATATATATATATATATATATATATATATATATATATATATATATATATATATATAATATATATATATATATATCTATATATATATACGAACAAAATACAAATAAAAATAAGATCTTATCAGCGAGCAATGGAAAGAAGCATGTTACACCACTATAAAAGTCAACGGATAAGAGGTGAAGAGATAAAGAAGAAGAACAAACTGACAGATGCACTTCATCAAACATTAAAACCTAAGTGGAGCTGGGCCGGCCATGTAGCGAGATGCACAGACGAACGTTGGATTCTTAAAAGCTCAAAATGTACTGGCCCACAAGGAAGAAGAAAAGTGGGCAGACCACAAAACGATGGGCAGATGATTTAATAAGGACAGCACGATAGACCTGGCTAAAACTTGCACAAGACATAGAAAATTGGAAGAAATTGGAGAAGGCCTATACCCTATCAAGCGATTCCAATAATTTAAAAAAAATAACTTATTGACTAACATTAGCACTTAACAGTTATTAACATAAAATTATACATCAGAACAGAACAGACAGAGATTATACACAGAACAGAACTTCTTTATTGCCAGCGGGAGAACCGATTAGTCCAATTAGGACCGATGAGGTCAAAGTTATCATTAAAGGCCTGGTGCAATTGTTTGATTATCAAATTCATATGCACAGGAGTGGAGTGCACATCATAAAAAATTTCTTATCGATTTTTTATACAGGCAAGGTTGTGTCCACAACTCAACCCAGTATGTGGAGCTCGGCTCGAGTGAAGCAAATCTGCAAACGAAATAACCAAGAGTACGAGCGAGTTTAATATATTAAGAGCGTCTTCCTCTTGTGATTTCGTAGAATCTCTCTCTCTGTTGACACCTCTAGATAAGTGATCAAGCCAAGGTCAAAGCTCTACCACCTCAGTCTCCCACAAAACTTAGCAACGCTGTGGAGGGTAATAGGTCACTATATGATTGAAAAGTGGCGAACGAAATTTAACATATGACTTTTACTATCTGCTTGACAAAATGCAATAATAAATATAACATAATTAATTTTTGTGTATTTATTTACATATAGTTTTTGTACACTCATTATAATCTATCTCTAACTGTATAAATAATATATAAAGGTTATCAACCCCAAACAAATTTATCCAACTCTTGCTAAGCTTTTAATAATAAAACTTAGATCATTCAAAAATCAATAAAACTATTGTAACTTGTATCTTGCACAGTTCAAATAAATTATAGAGTCTGCGCCTGTAATTTAAATCAGCATTGATGAACTTTGAATTTCACGCGCAAGAGACGAACAAGTAATTGGCGATAAATTCTAAAACCCAGCAGGGTACGATATATATACTTTGCTTTTATATGCAAATCGTGACAAACCCACATTGAGTTACAGTCTCTTGTGGAACGTTTTGATACCAAGCCTATCACATGTATGTATGGACGTCGTATACAGGTAATATACAAAAGTATAGTATATACTAGTGTAAAAAGCAAATCCTCTCTCTCCTGCCTAAATAATCAGCCTTATCATAAAAATTATCTATTATATTGAATATTGACTATAGTTAATAGTGCCGACTACTTGGCCATCTTATTATAATTTTTGACCCATCCAGGAATCTACTGCAATACACACATTTTCTTTAAAGCACTTCGTAGCCGTCGTTAGGCGGAGTAGGGTAGCAAACAAACGTACAGACAAAAGTTATATATATATATATATATATATATATATATATATATATATATATATATATATATATATATATATATATATATATATATATATATATATATATATATATATATATATATATATATATATATATATATTAGATATTAGAAATAATTCGCATTTTGTATTTCTTTTTTATAAACATTATTATAATAAAGAAATTAATATAAAATTTTCTGAGCCATAATTGATTGACGTAATACGTCTATCTAAACCAGGCAACAAAAAAAGCCATGTTCCCAAAAAAAATACGCTCTACAATCCTCACGACAAGATACTGCGCCTGGATAATATGAATATTTTTGAATTTCAAAGCTAAAATTACTTTGACGCAGCTTTTGTTTAGCATTTAAGGTTTTCATATAAAATACATGAATATATTTACATAAGAGTGATTGCCTAAAGCGTTTCAGCGAATTTCACGGAAGAAAAGATTGGAGAATTTTTAAAGAGCAAGGGTTACAGCCACTTATGATAAGCGCTCCACAATTGGAGTTGGCCGGGAAATATCTAAAGAATGCGCAACATTATTTCATATGGAAATTTTCTAGAAAACTTCTATTTAAGGAAACTTATTTTAGTTATAACTGTACATTTAGGACATCAAGTAGGATTTTTTTGTTGTGTTTAATGTATTATATTGATATAATAACATTTTCTTTTTTTAGAGGCAGGTCTTGGTCGACTTTTTCGAACACAGTGTCGAAGATATTGGAGGATCACGTAAATATCATAAGGTGGGGGACGTTGGGAGGGCATGTATGAAGATGTTAATGACGGAGGGCGAGGCAAAATGGTATGTTATAGCGTTTTCCGCTCAGGTTGCCTCTGGCTACCCCGCTAAAGATAAAGCGTGAAACTATTTAGGTATGTATGTATATAAAATTAAACATTCGTTTCGATCCAGACTAGGATAGATCGAATTTAAAGATCAGATGCTGAGTCTTGATGGAAGATTTTTTTTTGGTAGTGGCTTTAAGTTTGGTAGTGCCGTTAAGAGGCTTGTCAAGAATCTTAATACACTTATACCGATATTTTTACATCTTCTTCACAAAAATACAGCTCAGTTACTACGTAACTAACAAGCCATTTCATTTAATAATTTAGGGTTTGATTTCCACTTGGGAAAATGAATTATTTCCATTTCTACGCTCCAGTAAGAAAATGAAAAAAAAAACGAAAAGTTACAAGTATGTAGCTTGACACAAGCAAAGCGTGAAACTGGTTTTTTTTGGCATATTAAATCATATTCTGTAATTAACTTAGGGAAAGAAGTTAATGCTAAAACACGACACGTTTTCTCGTTTGTATAAGTTTTAAAGGCTCACTGCTTCGGCCACGGGCTGGGAGTTGCTCCGAATCGCTCTGAATTAAACGAGGAAAGTAAAATTACTTTCAAATGAAATTGATGTTTAAATCTTAAGTAATAATTAATAAAAAGTACATCATTTTCCGTTTACATTTTTAATAAATTATTCATCAAAAAATTTACCATTCCATAGCTCTTTACGAACCAATAACGGCGTTATCATAATATTTTCAAAGGTAAACTCAAAATTACCGTCTGAAGTTATTTTATATGATAACTTTGATGAATTTTCAATTCGTTGCTTTTATTAATTTTACTAAATACTTAATAACCTATTGCCATCTATCGTGAATATTATGAAATACAATTTACCAAGCAATGCCTGCGACTTTGTTCGCGGTGCATTTATGTTAGTACCTAGTCTCTTAGAGTACCACATATGACACTGCGTGTTAAAATTGAATAACATTTGTTAGGAAGACATTTTTTTATTACTTATAGTTTTCCGATTTACTTCCCAGACTTAAAAATAATCCAAAGAAAAAAAAAATCCATTAGATCCAAAGATATATAATATGTTGTTGTTGTTTTTAAAATCGCTTTAGCTACTAAAGCTTTAGCATATTTTAATATTGTACATTTTCTTTTTTTTAGAAAACCGAAAGATCTTAGTGTTTGTGAATTATATTATTATAGATAATTTATCGAGTGATGATTGTTCTTGATTATTTCTGTATATACGATCGTTCATGAACGTCAGCTACCAGTTCATATTTAAAAAAAAAAGGTAACAAATTGACGTGGTTTTGGTTACTTCCACGTATGGTATTTCACGATGGTCACATTTTCAATTTGGTTAGAACGAGCGTCATTTATTTTCCTAAATGTATACCTTCCTTCCTTTAATACAGATCTTCCATCATAACGCTGACAGTGACAATGTCAATATTATGCGAATATCCAGAGAGAGGACAAACATGGTGCGGCGGAAGTTACATCAGGCAGTTAAAAATATTTCTGACGCAGCTTGATGAAAATGTACATATAGTGGTCGCAGGGTTTGTACGATTCCCAAGAAACACGGTTGCCATGGCAACACTAAGTTTTAACTTTTATACGTTTTCTTAACTGGGGTACCTGGGGTAACTGGGCCTGGGGTACCCATCGTGTTTTAGGAAGAGCTCATAGCTACGCCTAGGACTTGCGACTTAAGTGTAGGTATAAAGAGGCCCCTTTAAACTATTATGAAGTGAAACGAGACTTACTTAAGTGATTCTAAACAACATTACTTTTAAACTGAGAGCCTAAACTTCATCTAAAATTATGGTGAAATATATAAAAACGTAATTAAGATTTGAAGTACTATTTTAGAAAATATATAAAAATTTAAACTGCCTGGAAATGGAAAGTCTCTAAAAGAGATTTCAAATCCCGCTACGTTAAAATTTTATTCTAAAAAAGCATTAAACACTAGTCTACAAAAGTATTAACTAGTAGTCTTAAACACTTTAAAACAGTTTAAGATTAAATTTGAATATTAAAGAAATATAATCTAAAGCAATAGAAAACTGTTTAAAGACGTTTTATTTTCATTTAGTATTTGTAGATGTTATGAAAACACATAGAAACATTTCAATGGCATTTTAAACATATAATTTGATAGTTATGTCATAAATTTGATAGTTAACTAAGTGTTAGGGATGGAAATATACCAATTGAGGACGTAGTATCAAAATGTATACTCGTTGGACCTTCAATCATTTAAAAATTCAATAAAGAAAACTGTTATACATTCATACTATACATATATTTTTTCTATCTAGCAGGAAATTAAATTTTAATTAGAAATTACCGCAGAAAATACTTTAAATTGATACATTTTATAATTTATAAGCCTATTGACATAAAATAAAGGGAGCTCACCATAATATTATGGTGAAAATTACACTAATACTATATGCCAATTACACGAAATATTTGCCTCTAACGGTGATCAAACCCAAGAGTGCCTCTGTAAGAAACATGTACCATACGTACCCAGCATCCGTATTATATTCTTCCTAGACTGAGCTTGTCTCGCCTCGCCATGGACACTGCCATTGACGCCGTTCAACGTGCCCGGACTGCCGGGGTTATGTGGATGAGTAGACCTGTGAATTTTTTTTTTCTTTAAAAGTTTTGTCTACATACTAGATACCGCATTAAGAAGGATAGATATGGAATTTAGTGTCAAAACTCTCCATTATACACTTTTACCCAGAATCTGAGACATTATATATGTCAAGGTTCACCCGACATCCCCAAAAGAACCAAAACGACACCACGGGCTCACTCAGAAAGCTTATTTTTTATTAATATCTCTTGAATTACGCAGCGTAGGCAGAGAAAGAACATTCATTGCTTACTTTGTGACATCGGTATTATCAATCTTTGTCAAATACGATCGGGCACGGTGACACGCCTGTATGTATTACTTATATGTATTTATATATGGTGATTCAATATTATATGGTTTTTGGTATAGACCAACGTGGTGCAGTGGGACAGCGTTCAAGCATGGGTTTTTGGGATTTTGAACCCACACTTGTTTGTTTGTATTTAGACATGGAGATGTTAATTTTTATACGATGACGTCATCGAATTTTGAAAACTATACAATTTGAGCAAAAAAAATTATCACACAAGAGTGTTCTGTTTCCATAAACTGTTTCTATAAATAATTATTTCAGTGTAATTAAAATAATATAATTGTATTACCTTTTGTTGCAATTCTGTGCTTGTGACAATATGTTTGTATTTACTTTTAAATTGTTTGGAAGAGAATTATTTTTACAGAAATATAAAGCAATTTTGAGTAAAATTTATTTTTTCTTTACATATATACACAATATCTCTACATATGAGCCGCATATCATTGCACCGTGAAACAACGTACTGACTGACTGTAAGTGTGGAGGTTATGAGTTCAATTCCCCACTCGGGGGAATTATATTTTAATTATACGTTTCTCCGCCCTGATAAAAAGAGCGTGGCGTTAGCTAAAAAAGTGAAGACTGGGTAACGGAGTGTCCTAACACTAGAATATCTCTGCTTGTTGTCATTGCGGCTCAATAACGTAAATTTTATAGTTTTACCTTCATCATAAATGTTGCAAGATTTGAAAAGAAAACTGTTTCTATACGATAAGATTAAATGTTGCCATGAAATTGTCCATGTGTAAACAATAGTTGCTATGTTGTAGATAACTTTACATATAAAATAAAGGCACAGGGTATTTTATATACGGTATCATGGTACTCTATAATACCTTCATCTATTTATTTACGTAATATTTTCAAGAATCTTAACTATTGTCCAGTAGTTGACGTACAACTGTACGTCAAGTATCTACTCTTAACAGCGATTATTTGTTTAGTGGGCTAGCTAGCTTTACGTTAGATGCTTTACGCTTAAGCATCATGGCATTTGGCCAACACTTATAGAATAAATTTAGAAAAAACCATAATTGTTGCTGTAACAAACATACGAACGACTTTCGATATTTTAGCCGTCCATCCATATTTAATAAGAACAAACATACATATATTAAATTAATAATATTATTAAAACTAGGCTCGTTACCCGCAGTACCCGTAGTACCCGCGCACTGCACACGACGCGCCCGACCGCTAATAACGGAGTCACATGATATGGGCTTTAATGTGGCCAGCTAGTCGACACTGATACGGCCCGACTGGATAAATTGGGAAAATGCAATTTAATATGCGGTCAGGGTTGATCTCTGACATCAAATGGAAATTAAAGGTCAAAACAGTCATGGTAATATATGGATGGAATATTTTCTATAGCGAGACATGGAAGCGTGGAGCGGAGTGTCTCAACACTATGTTCCCTCTGTGTAAGCTGTTGTCTACGGAATACAGCGTGTAGCTAAAAAAAAGTTTTGCCTTTTTAATTTATTTGGCAAATTTTTGTATATTTCTAATATTTGTATGTGTTGTTAAATATAATGTTAGGAAAAGCTTCTGTAGAGTATTTGTTTAAGGAATGGTAAAAATGTCACTTTATAATAAAGTTATAATGGTTTTATATCAAGGGTTTTCATCATTTAAGCTTTCGTAAGACCTAGAAGAAGACCACGGCTGTGTCACACCACGGCGCCGTCTACATACCGACTTCACTCTGCCCACAAATGAAGCTAATAAAAGTAGCTGTGACATACGGGCGGACAGACAGACAGACCGACAGACACGACGAATCTATAAGAATTCCGTTTTTTGCCATTTGGCTGCGGAACCCTAAAAGCAATGCAAAGCAAATGTTATATTAATATGTTAATTACTTTACTGTAAAGAAAATTTAAAAAAATAATAAACGAAATTACTGATACTTTTTTTTATTTTATTTTATTTATATAAATAAAAAAAATATAGTAATAATATGATCCACAAGTGATGATAACATTCAACATCAAGAAAAAAGACTAAAAGAAAAAAAAAATAATTAAAACTAAATGCAGCATCTTTTAAAGTGGATACAGCATGCTATATATAACAAAAATTATGAAGTTATACAATTTTAATTCACTAAGCGCTTGTTCATTAATCCAACGAAGAAAACAAGCGTCACGTTAAATTAATAGTAATATAACGCTGACAAACATATTTTTAACAATATCAATACACTTTTTGTAGATAAAATTATCGAAAGTAGACATTTATAAAACAATTTAAATATGGGATAAAATTTAAAACTTATATTTTATTATTGAGTCTCCAAATGGGTCAAGAACTTCGCTGTTGTCGTTTAGTATTTAAGAGAGTCGTGAAATCGGTGAGTTTCTACCGAACACTGTTCTACGAAGAGGTCCTACGAGAGGAGTAATCGGTTTGCGTGGATACCGAAAGGGGACATTAAACCTAAATTTGGATAATAGTTCTGGATTATCGCTTGTGCTGTTAAGAGATTTGTGTAAATACATTAAATCCAACAAGTCTCTTACATAATATATAGTTATATAGTCAAACTTACTTACTTACATAATATATAGTTATTTACTATTTAAAATCCGTTGCTATTTTTGAAGCCAATTCTTTTTTTTAACTAACTTTATTATATTTTTTATATTTTGCTCAATTAGCTGACACAAATTACGAAGAAATTGTTATCAAAATAATAAAGCCGGTTAAAATATATCTAGATAACTGTTGACTAACGTCATACTAAACTATCAATGAAGAACAATTAAAGTAATGAAATTGAAACTGAAAGTGAACGCGCGATCTAATCCATGTTTTACATTATTAAATAACTAGCGACACGCTCGCGGCTTCGCCTGTATGTGGTCGTTTTGAAATTATTCGTCTAATATTTAAAAATCGTATAGGCAATGTATATGTTTCTTACATATGTATGTATATAAATTAAAAAGATCATTTTATGAGTAGTATTTTTGAAATACATATATGTCATTGAACATGCGATCTGTAATTTCTCTTCTCTCTCTTTTCTAATTTATTATATTACAGAGTAAAAAAGCACAAAATGCACTCCCCACAGATGAAATATGGAATCCAAATTATTCCAACACTATTTATATTTGATACAATTTGGTATTGTGTAAAATCTACACTTTACTTCCTATTTTTAACATCCCCAATGTTTAAAGTAATATTAATTTTACACGAAAATACATTATTTGAATGTTTTAAATAATGGTTATATTAATAGTTTAAGGCTTCTGACTATTCCCATACAAAATTTAACTAATTTGTTATCACTAATCATAAGTAATCAAAATAATTCAAATTTAGCACATTTTCTTGGCTATCGGGACTGTAAGCTATTACACTATTAAAACTCATGCGCTTCAGTCCAGTAGTTTTTGCGTTACTGAAGGCCAAATTGAAAGACGGACAGACAGATTAAAATTCTGCCTAAAGGTTTTTTAGCTTCTATTATTTATTTTATATTATATTATTTATTATATATATATATATATATATATATATATATATATATATATATATATATATATATATATATATATATATATATATATATATATATAAGGTACAGAATTGATACAGATAGAAATACTATAATTATATTTGTACAATCATCATTTGATCCGAGGGAAATTGCTTCATTACTTCAATTAGCGTGACTTGAGATACGCTAGTGTCTTGAGAATTAAAATGATAAAATGTAAATATTTTAGATTTTAGTATAAAAATAACTGAAATTCTTACAAAATTATTTATTTTAAGCACTTACTGCACGCTAAGTGAAATAAATGCTCGTGACGTGACAGAACTGAACGTCGAACCTCATCTTACTAGAGTGAAAAAATAAAATTGATTCCCCGAAACGGGGTCGAATCCGCACATATTCGACCCCGTTTCTATATTTTATTATGTATATTTTGAACTTATACAAACATAATAATGGTTTAATGGTTTTTAATAATGAGGAAACAGCTTTAGGTGGTGAAATATGTAATTCAAAATTAAAATCACCATGGGTGAAGGGATAAAGGCTGTCTGGTGCTCGTCCTAGAATCGTGAACTACCCTAAAATTAAAAACTTTTACACAACGATCATATTTAAGATAAAGTCAAGCAAGTATGATTAGCAATAGCTTGTTTTTTTTAAATAACGCAATTTTTTTTCACTACCTCATGTAGATATGTAGATGTTATCCCACAGAGGGTCCCCATAGGCTCCGCCATGTAACGTCTCTATGTTAGTTAAGTCCATGTCAACAATTTATTGGTTCAGAATGCCAAGCGACTCTGTTTCTCTCTCATGGACTATATTAATTTATAATTTTTGACATTTGATATTACATTAACCATAACTTAATAATTTTATAGTAAATTGGTAATATTTCTAATATGCTAAACAAAACCACGTTTTAGATTTAATTTGTATTTAATTTTGATGTAATAGATGTTAATGATCAAATTAGGTTTAAAGTATTATACTATTAATAAAATTTTTGTAGCTCTACTCTTTATCCTGCATATTGTAAGATAGGCTAAAAAATTCAGCCATCCATCTTCCCCCCAGTGCCCCAATTAATGCAGCGCCTATCTTTTTACGTGAAAGAGGATAAAATTGATTCATTCCGCGTGGGGCGCGAACCTTCAAAGCCGCCTCATTTAAAATAATAACGGTAAATAAATATTATCTCTTATACTCTTATCTCCCTTCGCTCCAGGTGAGGACGACTTTTTGCGCCTCGAATATAATTGTAATGCTGTCAAGTTTATTTTGGTTGTCCATGCTATAATACTATATATGACTAATATGGCTTCTGATATTATGTCCCCATTCATCTGTCGGCGGTATATTTTCACATCCCTTGTTCCCCTCCCAAAAACCTTGTTGAAAATAATATTTTTCGGCCAGAAATATTTAAAAAACAGTATGTAATATTTTAAATTAAAAAAAATTGTGTTAGCACTGGCCACGCGATAATTGTATTCACTAATTACGTATACATTTCACTAGATTATCTTTGATATCATATGATACGAGAGATTACTGCTATTAGGAGCAAATTAAAATTTATTGATTGTTAGGTTTAATATCGCTGTGCATTCAAGATAATTGTTTTAAAGTTGTAAATTTATATTTACATAGTAGGTAAAAATGCCTTCTCCATATATATTACAATAAAAAATTCAACATATAAGTATAATGAATGTTTTTGGACCATTTTTAGTTGAACCAGTCTACCATATATGATCTGCATAGCACACGCCAGTAAGGCTTGGTCGTAGAACGATATTTCCAGTTCAATTGACAAATCTCATCATACTTGTACTGCTTATCGAAAAACTCTTTAAGGCAAGGAATTGCCTTCTTTTGGAATTCTTTCGGAGAACACTATATGAAAATTTGTGGCTCATAGTAATTTGTTGAAGTGTTAACTTAAATTTATTTAAATTGACAAATATAATAATAATATATGTAACATTATAATCGATCTTATATATATATATATATATATATATATATATAATATATATATATATATATATATATATATATATATATATATATATATATATATATATATATATATATATATATATAACCACTTCAGTGGTTAGGACCGCTGTTGGCGACACCAAGCCCTTCGCGATTACAGTAGGGGTTCACCAGGGCTCAGCTCTTAGTCCGTTCTTATTCAATGTAGTGCTGGATACTGTCTCGGCTCACATCCAATGCCAGCCTCCGTGGCTGATGATGTATGCCGATGACATAGTACTCATCGACGAGAACCGACTGATGCTGGAGCGTAAAGTGAACGCCTGGAAGGGTGCGCTTGAGAACGGTGGTCTCAAACTGAATGTGTCGAAGACCGAGTACATGGCTTGCGGGAACCCAGACTCGAGCACCATCCATATCGGGCCTGAGCCAGCCGTTAAGTCGAAGAAGTTCCGGTACCTTGGAGCCGTTATGCATGAGTCTGGAGGCATCGACCACGACATCCATGCCCGTATAAACGCTGCCTGGGCCAAATGGCGGGAGGTCACTGGTGTGGTCTGCGATAGCAGAATACCGCCCAAACTCAAGGGACTGATATACAAGAGCATTATCCGACCGGTTCTTATATACGGCAGCGAATGTTGGCCAACATTATCTCGGCACACTCAGGAGCTTCACATCACGGAGATGAAGATGCTGAGATGGATGTGTGGCGTTACGCGGTCCGACCACATACGCAACACATTCATTCGAGGTAGTCTTGGGGTCCGTGACGTAGCGGATAAGCTCCAAGACCGTCGCCTGAGATGGTATGGCCATGTTATGCGCCGATCTGAGAACTATATCAGAAGGAAGTGCCTTGACATGTCTGTCCCTGGAGTTAGACCACCCGGACGCCCAAGGAAGCGATGGCTGGATGTCCACTGAGGATGTTAAAGACCGTGCAAAGTGGAGTAGGCTTAGTCGGAAGGCAGACCCTGGCAAAAGCCGGGACTAATGCCAAGAAGAGGAAGATATATATATATATATATATATATATATATATATATATATATATATATATATATATATATATATATATATATATATATATATATATATATATATATATATATATATATATATATATATATATATATATATATGTATATATATATGTATATATATATGTATATATATATATATATATATATAAACATAAAAATTCTTTTATTCAAAAACCCTTAGAAAGTTACTCATTAGTTCAGTTATTCATCATTTTCGCCATATTTTGAAAACGTAATGTTTTAGCCCATCAATATATATCATCTAAAATATTTATATATACGGCAATAAAAAAATGATTTAAAATTAATTATATATATGTATACAGCAATTAAAATTATGTGTATAAAAAAATATTATATACAACAAAAAACGAAAACCTTTCAGATTTTTAACTGTTTGATTTGATTTTAGAATCATCGCTCTTAGTCAAAATGTATAGATGTAAACTATGTATAGAAATCCTTCCATTAAAAAAAAGATACGTACCCCATGACGTACCTGATGCGCAACCCCATCCTCACATACAGACAGAGGATGATAAAACCTGGCAGAATGAAGAAGAAGAAGCTGCTCAGCTCACAGATATACCATGAAGGCAGTTCCAGCATAGCGCAGAACGCTGATTCCAGAGACGCATTTCCAGATGCTGGAACAAATAAAATATAAATTGTCTTACTTAATAATATCTTAAACAATATATTCTTGATATATTGATAAGGAACTATAGCATAATTAGTTGAAGCGCGTGGGCGTTACGAAAAAGGTCATAGTCAACTTTTTTATATTTTATAACTATACGTCACTAAGGAAAGAAAAATAGTGTTTTGAATTTGAATCGCAAATTGTAATAATTTCCAAGAGGCTTGGGTTCAATTACCTTTGCGTTATATTTTTTTTACTGTTTCAAAAAATATGTCAATTTTTTTTAACTGTTCCGTTAAAACAATTTAAAAAAATGACAAACAAATATATGAAAATAAATTAGAAAAGTATTCCTTTATTGCGAATATAGCACATCAAGCTTCTCTGTTGTCAATATTTTTTATGTAATTTGTGTCTATAATATTAACTATTACGCCTTTTAGGGTTCTGTACCTCAAAAAGGAAAAAGCTATACCTTTATTTACACTTCACAACTTATCATAGTTGTATTTTCCTTTGACCTACGAGTACAATCAATTGGTACGAAACCCTCGATAACAAGTCCGACTCGCACTTGATCGATATTTTTCCTATATTATTTTCAACTGCCTTAAAAGCTCTAAATTATTAAACAATAATACATGTTAATACATAAATCATTGAATCGACCATAAATAGTCACTCTGGGAAATGAAGTCCCAACTTTACGTCCACTGAACCTAATGGAACAAAATGGAAGAAAATCGTGTTATAAAGAGAACATTATCTGTTTAGATAGTAGCTTCATATCCTGTCAATATAAACTTTGCGAGAACTTTGTACTTTGCTTAGTTGCTCTATACAATTTTTTATTAAATTTCAGTTTCCTTGTTTTGTAATAGAATAAGAATATTAAATATTTAATTTTTTTTGTTCACATTTAAAATATTAAATAGTACTTTATTTCATATGCATAGTGCATGGGGAAGATTGATTGACTGCTCCTAAGAGATAAAGATTCTACGATAAATCTCTCTCTCTCAGATTAAATTACTTTAACTTTATAAAAGCCATAATTTGTAGAGACTTTTGTTATATAAATGGAAATATAGGAAAGAAAGTCGGGGATGTCGTGCTGCTGTCGGCTCAGCGTCTTCCTGTATACGTGGCGGTCGTAGGTTCGATTACAGCTCGGGGTGAATTATTTCACTATCCTCGCTCTGGTAACTAGACAAAGCGCGGCGTTGAGTCCTGTCACTTAACACACAATGTCTTAAAATTGGACGTAAAGTGTGGAATAGAGGATCTAAACAGTTGGTTTCCTCTGTCCACACGTGCATATGCGGGAAAGAGCCTAAATCTGTATGTTTTATTAGAAGTGTTTTATTTTGTATGAAAATCACCGCATGTCTGCATACGATCGAATATTTAAATTTGTCGATTTTCTTAAGAGGTATTTACCGTTAACCTACAATCATGAAGTTGGTACGGAACCCAGTGCGCAAGTACGACTCGCACTTGACCAATATTGTATTAAATGCTTATTAATAAGACATGACACGTAGAGCTCCTAGTGCAATTTAATTGAATACACGTGTGAATACGTATGTGGAACTAATTTACACTATAATTTACAGATTCGTTATCTCTGTAAGCTTTGAGTGAATGCACAATTTCACTAAGAACTTCTGCACCAAGGAAAATTAAGCTTAGTTTGTACAGTCATCGATAGAGTGCACTGAGGGCCATGTTCAAAGCTTTGTACTACCTAAATGCTTGTGAATTTGTGAATTTCGACAATATCGTCAAAGTTTCAAATACGAACAACATCGTAGTAAACTACTGTAGACTACTAATTTTCTATTAAATATCTTAAGTGTAGATTAAATTTACATTCAACGAGGACGTTTATATACGGAGTGTAGGGTTTGGCTTTGTTCTGTTGACGCGTAATACCATTGAATATTAGTACGTATTACCTGAAATACATTATTACATCATATATTCTCCTTGTATTTATACTTACTGATACAATAAATCATCTCGTAAACGTTTCTCCAAGAAATTTGTATTATTGAAATGTCAGTTTATGATTTCAAAATAATTACGTTTATTAAAATGAATATAGTTATTTATACGGTACTAAACAAACATAAACAAACACTTTGCCTATATTTTTGTATATCCGTTTGTACGGGTTAATTACTAGAACAGTTGAAACGATTTGTTAGAGCCTTTAACCAGAAGATAGTTTAAGTTATGGAGCAATATACTTTGAAAAGTTCCCGCGTGATCACGGTTTGCGCGGGAAAAACCACCTTTACTGCGCGTGAATACGTTCCGCACAGACAAAATGTTGCATAAAAATAAAAATAAATAAACAAATAGCTTCACGCTATTTCCCGCATATGTGGCAGGACACTTAGTGACAGTTACTTAGGACACTCGCCCAATTTTGGGACATTGCATGTTACCAAAGTGTGGAAATATATATATATATATATATATATATATATATATATATATATATATATATATATATATATATATATATATATATATATATATATATATATATATATATATATATATATATATATATATATATATATATATCTTCTCCTCCTGGCATTAGTCCCGGCTTTTGCCAGGGTCTGCCTTCCGACTAAGCCTACTCCACTTTGCACGGTCTTTAACATCCTCAGTGGACAATCTATTGGCTCTCATGTCTTGTGTCACGACATCCAGCCATCGCTTCCTTGGGCGTCCGGGTGGTCTAACTCCAGGGACAGACATGTCAAGGCACTTCCTTCCGACATAGTTCTCAGATCGGCGCATAACATGGCCATACCATCTCAGGCGACGCTCTTGGAGCTTATCCGCTACGTCACGGACCCCAAGACTACCTCGAATGAATGTGTTGCGTATGCGGTCGGACCGCGTAACGCCACACATCCATCTCAGCATCTTCATCTCCGTGACGTGAAGCTCCTGAGTGTGCCGAGATAATGTTGGCCAACATTCGCTGCCGTATAAAAGAACCGGTCGGATAATGCTCTTGTATATCAGTCCCTTGAGCTTGGGCGGTATTCTGCTATCACAGACTACACCAGTGACCTCCCGCAGGCCTTCTGCAAGTCCAAAAAGGCCACATGCAGAGCTCTCCTTTTTTCCCTGTAAGCCTCCATCAAAGTTCTGAGGGCAAAAAATGGCGTCCATAGTGCCTGATCCTGGTTGAAACCCATACTGAGACTCAGAGACAGTACATTCTTGGCGGAGCCTGAGGCCGATCATGCGCTCGAAGAGCTTCATGGTGTGGCTCATAATCTTAATGCCCCTATAACTACCGCAATCTTGAACACTGCCCCTTCCTTTGTAAATAGGGATAATAAAGCTCTGCCGCCACTGATATGGCATCTTTCCAGTATTCAAGATACGGTTAAACAGGTCAGTAAGTATAAGCACACCAAGAGAGCCCAACGATTTCCACGCCTCGATTGGATGTCGTCAGGTCCTACCGCTTTTCCGTTCTTCATGCGTCGAAGACAATTACGAGTTTCGTCACGGGTTATTGGAGCAACAAGTCCGAGGTTAGGAGATAATTCAGGAGGAAGACTACAAGACTGCTGAGTGTTCAGCAGCTCCTTAAAGTAGCTTCTCCATCTCTCCTTCACAGAGGCATGACTACAAAGCAACGTGCCCCGAGAATCTCGGACGCAAAGACATTTTGTAATATCCTGCGTCGCTTTATCTCGAGCACGAGCCAGTTTGTATATGAGCTTCTGCCCCTCCACAGTTTCAAGTTTATCGTACAATGGCGACAAACTTTCTTTGCGGGCTCTGGCTACAGCTCTTTTGCTGGCCCGTTTCGCTGCTTTGTACTCCAGTCTGTCTTCAGGAGAGTTGGAATGCTGCCATTCTTTAAACGCAGCCTTCTTTTCCTGAATCACCCCCTGCACCTGGTCATTCCACCACCATGTCTCCCTGTCGATGACACGCCCACCCTTAGTAACGCCAAGAACTCGCTTGCCCGCCGCAATGATTGTTGAATGAGCTCGATCCCATGCAGTCTGAGCGGTCTCGGTGTTAGTCAGTAGATTTTGACTCTCCACCTCCGCCAAGAAGTCTGTCTGCATCGGCCCATTCAACAACCACCACTTAATCCTAGGCTTGCGTTTCTCAGCTACTTTCTTTTTCGGGGTAACATTATAGTCCATGACAAGGAGGCGATGTTGGGCCGTCAGGCTTTCGCCGGGAATGACCTTACAGTTGGTCACCCTGCCTATATGACACCGTCTAGTCAGCAAATAATCAATTTGAGTTGAGTGGGATCCGTTCTTATACGTTATAAGGTGCTGAGGTTTCTTCTGGAAGAAAGTGTTCACGATGGCCAGATCAGACGCAATGCAGGTTCTTAGAATATTTTCTCCCTCTGCATTGCGAAGACCATATCCAAAACCCCCGTGAACACGTTCATACACCTCAGCGACCCTTCCCACGTGACCGTTCAAGTCCCCCCCCAACTAAGACTGCTTCGGTAGACGGTTATAGCGAGTAGGGCCTCTTTATACTACTCCGAGAATGTCTTCTTTTTAGCCGTCCTACAACCCACCTGGGGAGCATAAGCACTGATTAAGTTTGTGGTAACGCCCTCAATCAGTACCCTTATCCGCATCAAGCGGTTGCAGCGACGGTCAACTTCAAGAAGCCCATTCTGAAGCTCTTCAGAAAGCGCTACCGCTACACCGTTTTTGCCCGTAGGTGACCCAGTGTATATAAGGCGGTAACCCTGCCCGATGTTACGAGACTTATTGCCCTTCCAGCGAGTTTCCTGAATGAAAGCACACTGGACCCGACGTCTCATGAGTACATCTGCGAGTTCTCTGCATCGTCCGGTTAGAGAGCCAATATTCCATGCTGCAAAGCGGAGATAATTGGCTAGATACCCTCTGTACATATATATATATATATATATATATATATATATATATAATATATATATATATATATATATATATATATATATATATATATATATATATATATATATATATATATATATATATATATATATATATATATATATATATATATATATATATATATATATATATACATAAAACGCTCGGGTCTTCGTCACTTCGTCGCTATACGAAATCACATTGTACATGCTCTAGTACAATAAAAGTAACCCAAGTTACTCCTTATTACACTAGAAACCTGACAGTGATAGTCCCGTCAAAATTGGTCCAACCCCTTCAGAGATTTGCCAGAAAAAATAGACAGACAGATTAAAATAAAAAAAGTATATACATATATATATATATATATATATATATATATATATATATATATATATATATATATATATATATATAATATATATATATATATATATATATATGTATCTCAGGAGCTTCACGTCACGGAGATGAAGATGCTGATGGATGTGTGGCGTTACGCGGTCCGATCGCATACGCAACACATTCATTCGAGGTAGTCTTGGGGTCCGAGACGTAGCGGATAAGCTCCAAGAGCGTCGCCTGAGATGGTATGGCCATGTTATGCGCCGATCTTAGAAGTATGTCGGAAGGAAGTGCCTTGACATGTCTGTCCCTGGAGTTAGACCACCCGGACGCCCAAGGAAGCGATGGCTGGATGTCGTGACACAAGACATGAGAGCCAATAGATTGTCCACTGAGGATGTTAAAGACCGTGCAAAGTAGTGGAGTAGGCTTAGTCGGAAGGCAGACCCTGGCAAAAGCCGGGACTAATGCCAAGAAGAACAAGATATATATATATATATATATATATATATATATATATATATATATATATATATATATATATATATATATATATATATATATATATATATATATATATATATATATATATATATATATATATATATATATATATATATATATATATATATATCATGTCTTCACTCTTCTTTCTCTATTTAAGCGCAAGTTGTAGAAAATAAATAAATAAATAAGTTTGTTTTCCATTTGAAAAAAAGCTTATATTCAAATTATTCTCATTTAGCCGCTCTTTACAGAGTTCTATGAATCTTCCGACTCGTGTCGTGTCTTAACTCGTGTCTTAACAATCGTTTTATTTTTCCTTCTGGGTAAACGGTACCCGCTGTGCGAAGTAAAGCGTGATGCTGTATATAGGTCAAATTTTAATCCTAAAAACATCTCAAAAATATCGTTCTAACTTAAATACACTTCCACTAAAATTATTTTCTTAAATCTAATATTATCCTTTATCGAAATTTAATATCCAACGTAACAAAATTATTTAATCTAAATTAGGATTAACATAGAATTCGAAGACGCTACTTTGTAAATAATTTAATTAGTCAATGAAGGGCACTTGGTATGCTTTAGATACGAGAGTCGCAAGTTTAAATTTTATAAAAGAACTTTACACTTTTATTGAATTAAAAGCTGTTATGTTCCACTCAGAATAATGTTAGAGTTTGTAAGCTCCACCAAAACGCAATGTGTCTAAAAATACCGAAAAAATTACCTTTAAAATTTATTTCTACGTAAGATCGTACATATGACAGATTAGAAGCACGATATTAATTCAATCAATCAAAAACTCTTATTTATACGTACACACATATTACAGTTTGGTATAAAATAATGTGTTACACAGTATAGTGCAAAGGTAGCCTTGTCACTTTAAGTGATCTTTTGCAAGCATCCTTTAATTCATAAAAATCTAAGCTAAGAAACTATAGTTGTCGGATAATACACAAAGATGTATTTGTAGTTCTAACATACTCATATACACACACATAAATACACAAATATATTAACATTACACACACACACACACACACACACACACACACACACACACACACACACACACACACACATACTTAATTCTATACATAAATACATATAATATTTAAAATGTGGGCACATCATCATATGTTATTTAAATAAAGACGAGCCTCGGTTTTAATATGCTTTCTTATATTGACTGAACGAACTTTCGTTTCAACGTTTAATTACCCAAATAAACTTCACCTCACGAACGCGACCGCTCTCGTATTTGATTGTCTTGGATCGTTAATTTTATACTCTGACTTAAAGACTGAAATTTGTAACACAAAAGCTGAGAAAAAGAAGTCACCTTTGAATTTTAATTTACATGTATTGTTACGTAAAATACCCTGACCTTATTTGAACTATAAGGCATACCTAACGACTCGTAATCATTCATACTTAATATACTAGAAAAAATATGGATATTTTACTTATTATCTAATTAGAGGGATTAATTTAGATATTTGTAAAGACACTTTATACATAATTTTTTCCGATTTTTCAAAGTTGGTATCAGACGACATTAACTATATTTACTTATCATGAATTTAAAGTCATTGAACTGAATGGTGTAAGCGAATTTTGGCGCTCTGTTAAAACGATAATTATCCAATCCAAATGTGTCCACATCTGGTTACATATAGAGCATTTTAAGAATTAGAAATATTGCAAAATCAATGCTTATGCTCAAATTATATAAAAATAGAATATAAGTATTGTAATACTTGCCTGGTGGGTAATCATGATAGTTGACAGTTGTGTAGTGGGCGAAAGGAGACGCGGCGAGAAGTGACAGCGCCCACAAAGCAAGGACGATGCGTAGTGCCCTTCGTAGACCCGCTACAGCGTAGATGTGTAACGGGTGACAGATGGCCAAGTATCGTTCTAGAGTGAACGCAACTATCGTCAGCACTGATACGTATGAGGCTCTATAACAAAAATAATAAAATAAAGTATATGTATATCAGTATTAATATTTTCAAACATGCGATTAAACACATGTTTTTTTTATATTTATACGTAAAAATTATATTTTTGTGAACTTTCAGCTTTGTACATTACTAAGTATCAACATACAAAAGAGTTTGCTTTTTCTCCTTTTTCTCTTTTACAAGTTAAAATAAAATATTTTAATAATCTCGTTAAAAATTAAAAATATGCTTCAGTATATATATAAAAGGTATATATATATATATAAAAGGTAAAGGAAAATATGAAAAGTTTCATATAAAATTCATATTTTCATATACCTTTTATTCAACAAATAGTAGGGTAAGGCTGTACCCGGTAACTTTCCCAACACTTTGCACTCAAATTTCTAATCTTCCTGTGTTGCGTGGCAGAGAAACACTTTGTCTTCCAGAGAGGAGAGATAAAAACAATTCAATCTCTCGAGAGAGGATCTTTTTATCTACTATTACACTAACTGTCATAGGCTATTGTACTGTGCCACGATGGCCTCCATTTTGGTTTGGTAATTTCGATAGAATGCAATTAAACTTGTTGATTAAATCATAAACAATATATTTTTTTAAATATATACTATCACATTTTAGATGATAGATAATCTAGCGGAATCTAGAATCTAGAAGAATCTAGAAGATAATCTAGAATCTAGCGGACTATAAAGGGCCATACGCGTATTACTTAAGTAGCTTTATATACAACCAGCTACGCCCGCGACTTTGTCTACGTGGAAATCTTTTGAAATTTCAGCCAAATCAATAAAACACTTATTTTGTAGCAATTTTGTCGAACAAAATACTTAAATAATTTAAATTGATATAACTTTTTATTTATGAACCAATTGAAAAAAAGACATACTCTAAATATATATAGTTAGAAATTATAAAAGCTGTATTTGAATCGGTTAAACTGTTGCTGAGATTAGCTTGGACATCTTGGACACAGACAAACTGACAAAAAAAATAAAAATCATTGTTTTGGATTCTCTTACATTGACAAATTCCCAAATTATAGCTTTTTTTAAATATCTTCCACGTCTATATTCGTCTTCAAAACCCACTCTTACCTAATGTTAATAATTATAAACAAACCTAACAAAAGTAAATATGGTCCTATTTTTTACTTTATGCAGGGTAACTACCATTATAATATGTGATAGAAATATTAAACTGTAAAAGTTATATTTAAAAGTCCAACTGCTCAGTTTTATTGAGCTTCTTTACAGAATATGCCAAACGATGGTAGCTTTACTTTCGTTCAACGATACTGATGTGCTTACAAAAGTATATTTTGAATTTGAACTTAAGTTATTTATAATACAATTTCAGACTTCTTTCTTCGGTAAAAATAATTAATTCCAACTACTGGCTAGCAATACGATATTCTTTATAGCCTTGTAAGTGACCCGTAAATAAAATGTAACAAAATCCTGCCATTAACAATACTCTCATATTACTGGCATACATATGTACAGTAGAGACATATGTTACATATATACATTGAGTGACTTTTGTTTTTTTTTTTTAGCTTCACGCTGTATCCCGCACATAGCAGGGTAGGCAGAGGGAACCGTAGGCAGAAGGAACCTAGTGTTAAGACACTCCGTTCCCCGCTTTCCGCCGCTCAAGGCATTGCGCGTTTGTTGTGGCCTTGTTGCCAAAGCGAAGGTAATGAAAATATTTCATTCGCCCCGAATGGGAATCGATCCCACAAACCGTCGTGCTTGTTTTGTTGACATATTAAATTAGTGTACAACAAGTGTATATTTTTATTATTTTTAAATTGTTAGTCCACACTAAGTATAGAAAAACACTTAAAGAAAACATATAAAAAGTCAAACGCAGCGGGAATAATGGTTATTAGAACGCCATGAGTCGTAAAAAGTATATAAGTATTTAGATGCAGCTTGATGAAGAACACGCTTGGCTTGAAACATAGCTTAGTGGTCAGAGTGCTTGGACGGTTTCAGGAGTCATAAAAGGCCAGATTCTATTTGCGATTATGAATTTTATCTCTACTATAAAACGAAACACCGCGTTAGTAAATTAATTTTAACTTTAAAATCTTATGTAAGTTAAGAAATTTATCTATTCATACATTTAGAATAAATATATCGAATTCCGTATCACAGCGCCTGTTTCCGCCATTATTCAGAATCCGAATCGGAATGGCCTTACATTTAGGTATCTACGTTTTCCATGCTATATGTAGGATATAGCGGAAAACCCAATACAAGCTACAAGCTAGCATTTGTATCCAAAATAATGTGAATTTAAATATGGAATATCAATCAAATGGTGTCTATAAAAAAAAAACTATATCTAAGAGAATGAACTGAAAATCAGTATCTATGAACAGAAATAATAAAGTAATAATAAAGGTGAAGCTGTTTTCTATCTTCATTATTTAACCTTCTTCTTATTTAATACCGAACATTAAGCGGACAAAGTCGGGAGCGGAAAGCTAGTAAATTAATATAGTGAAACGTTTAAAAGCGATTGAATATATCTATATTTAAACTCTTGAATCAATAAAAGTTATTATATTTGCGATATGATTACATTGTTTTCTAATATTTAAATAGAGCATATAAGTCAAGTATCTCTATATGATGAAAATATTAAAGTTATTATTTTATAGGCAACTTTGTAAACGTTATTGTTTCAGAATTGAGAAACTATAGGTACTTTTATGTATTTTAATGTTATTCCTTATCAAGTAAAGAAAAATAGATAAAAATTGGAACGTATTGTTACAAAAGATGAATTGCTATTTATATGATTTACGTAATTACTAATAACATATGTTATTTTTTTAATGATTTTTAAAAAAAACGTAAAAATTTTAACGCAGCGGGATTTGAGTCCGCGCCTTGGACGGTTTCCATAGGGCGCGGGTTCAATTCCCGCAGCGTTAAAATTTTTATGTTTTCTTTAAGTATATGTAAAAAAAAATCAACTTGTGTGTGCGCGCTTGTGTGCGAGGGTGTATGTGTTCAGTTTCTTATGCGGTCATTTATTTCACATTTCATTTACATGGAAAACTAAAATCCCGTAAGATTCCCACTAGGATCCTTTTAGTGAAATCGGGAAATCCTCTTAGTGCTCCGCTACACACCCCAGAGACGCTAAATGCTAAATTGGTGTGGTTCTATGCTGCGTACTTACTACTAAAAAAATATTTTGTATTAATATATGTAATTCAATGAAAGCTGCCGACCGTTCTAAACAATTTTTGCTAAGACGATAACTCATCAATTTTTATAGTTTAGCCTGCCTATAGCAGGTTCACCGTCAGATGCGATCTTTTATTTTGAATACAACTTTAGATAAAGTAATATTTTTATAGTTTAGCTGGACTTCTGTTCTTCATTATCATCATTATATATACCCTATGAAACTATTTAATGCACTGACATACTCTTTCTATTGTTTTATTATAACATTGACTTGATAATTTATTTTATTATTTATATTTATGACAAATTAGGGTATAAAAGCTAATTTTTCATATAAAAAGTAAATCCCGACAGAATTAATTTCCTGCTCTGGCGTGAGGGCACGTGCGCTGAATGTTGAGGACGTCGTTAATATTAAAACAGACTAGTACATTTTAAAACTGTTGTCGTAAAGGATTTTTAAGGTTCTAGTGGGCCGCGGCCGACTGTAAACGCGGCGGTTTGGGGTTCGATCCCCATTTGAGGGAATGCCTTTAGCGTTGCGTGCAAGTTGACGTGCAGTGTTGTGTTTCTACATAAATACCACTATGACATGACCACTATTCTATATTTTTTTTCAATCAAACCCGTGTCAAAGTATACGAAAATTACTTTTAGTGCCAAATCGTTTTAATAAACGTGTTGTAATGAACATAAATTTATCAATATACAGCAATAATTAGTACTTGTATTAGCTTTGTAGTTATAAGCTTGAGGGTCTATTCACACCATAGTGCCGGTCACAGTCCAGTCTCGCTCTGGTAAATCTTATCATATTCACATTCTACAATTTTATCTAGATCATCATTCAGTATTCAGTATCTAGTCTCTGCTTCATTCAAAGACGGACGGGCGTATTAACTTCTATTAACAATAACATTATTTGTTAATTTATAATAAAAGTGACATAAAAAAAAAAATCTAGCAAAAAGAAGTTATTATATGTTACTATGGTAATTTAAAAAAGAATATAATGGTACAATCAATACAGCTTCTTAAGGAGTAAACATCTTCACAAGTGTATCAAGTCAAAGTCGAGCCAAACCACCTTCTCAAGAATAGTATATATTTCAGAAGGAATGGTATATATTTGGCGCCAGGACATAAAGCTCGATCCTAGGTGGATCTTGGTTAGCAACGATCATCCTGATCCTAATCCAGAGGGTTATGATTTATGGCTAGTTTTAAAGAGAAAGCAACTGCATTTCAGCCACAGGAGACTTCGCTATAAGCTTTATATATTTTTATAGTTTTATGTAAATGTATTAAGCTAACACACTGTAATAATCAAAATCAATGTTTCGCACAATAAAATTTCGTACAATTTCATATATATATATATATATATATATATATATATATATATATATATATATATATATATATATATATATATATATATATATATATATATATATATATATATATATATATATATATATATATACGACATGTCGTTATGGTCAAAATTCAAAATAAACATCATTTGCATTTCAAATGTAACATGAGTTGTTAGCACTAATTCTATCACATTATGGTAATACAATTTTCACGAATTTGTTTCCATTATCATATTACAACGTTAAATAACTGTTAGCATAATATAAAGTAATTTGCTAATTATTAATTTTTCTAATCCGTTCTTCCAATTTCCGTTTAAATTATTTAAACGGGGGAAACGGAAATCGTTCGTGAATGAACGTAGATATTATTTTAAATAAAATTTGTCATAAAAGCAAACTTTTATACAGCTCTTGAGTAAAAATCATTCATTTATTTTCATTCAATATTTTTTTAGTAAACGTGAATATTGTATTTAAATTAATATTAATATACCTACGACTAATATAGAACAAGAGATCGTCAAAACTAAAAAAAGTGTCAATTATTCAGGAGGGCCCAACTTTTTTTACATAAGCACTAAGATAATGATTTTTAAAATTCAAAACTTTTAGAATATATTGTAAAAAAGTTCCGGTTACATTATTAAGTTACTTTACAAAATAATTTGTGTGTATATTATTTTAATGTTCTAATGTAGTTGTTCCAAGCAAACCATGTTAACTGAAATATATAATATATTTAAATAAGTAATTTCACTGAAGAATGAAACATCGTTGTTACTTCACCATATTTATTAATCTATATACTCACTCACTCTATGTTTTATTAACTGACATGATTTTTTTAGAACCACAGTAAAATCAACAAGACATTGCCAAAAAAGGTGTCACTGTACACCAATTGATTCAAAATTTCATTAAAATTTCTAAATTCAAACCTATACTTATCATGTACCTGTGTAAATGTACCTATAGGTTTATATACATGCCAAGTACTCGTATGTAACTTGACGTTGTATGATAGAAACAGTTTACATCGAAAACTAATTAAACAGGCGTCAAAGTCACTGAATAGATGATCTTGCCATTGTGTAGAGATGTTTTGTATTTGCGTTACGTTTTGCATATGGCAATCTATATATGAACAATGTGGAAAAGCACAGATAAGAAAGTGATATGTCAAGACCGAGACCAATATCCATTTAAATTAAACGCCATCTTGACGGGAATTGTGTTGACGGGTTCCTGTTCGTGGAGATATGGAGCTGTGGTAGCTTCCACCATACAATTGAAAGTTAATAATTTATATTAATATTTAGTTTTTTATTTGCAATTAATACGTTAATGATATATAAACTTCTTTTTCATTCTTTTTTTTTTCGGAGTCGTGAACTCGGGTTTCTCGATGGAGATTTCTCCATCTGTCAATATCTTTAACAATGACGTTACCAGGCTAATTAATAGATATACATAATATATAAATAATAAATATATCTGATATTTTAAATATTTCATATATTTCACTATAAACTAATAGCATTACAATCTAACCGACTTAAACCGGAATCTAAAGGTTACGACTGATTGCTAAGCCCTTTAGGTTGACGCGATTTAATTCAACGATTTCCAAAACACATTACACACAAATCAGTTCAGGCATGCTGAAATTTCATGGATACCTTAAATAGTTACCCTTAGATAGCTATCCAATGGATAGATAGATTTTATGGGAGTAGTTCAAATGGAGATCTTTAGGAAGGGCTATAGTGTGAACTTTAAGAGTCATCCTGAGCAATTAATTAGTAGCATAGCGTATGATACAATGCCCTATACCTACTTGGTAGGTCAAACATAGGGTTGTGCTATAGGTACATATATATACACTACAAGGTTTGATCGACAATATAAGTGCGTTAGACTTTAGACAAGAAGGAGAAGAAGAAGAAGGAGGATTTCTATGAGTATAATTGAAGATATATGTATATTATATCCTTGAGTGAAGGAGACTGAATTACTTTCTGGCAGTCGTCCGGGTCCCTCGCTGCTAAACGCTATATCAAGCGCATTGTCTTAACTTGGACTAGTCACTGCATTGTCATTGGAACTTACTTGTTGCTTAGTTGTAAATCTCCTCAATAAATAATATGAGCCATTAAAGAATAACTAAGTAAGCATTAAATTAAAAATTCAAAAAATATTCTTCAAATCTGAAAAGATAATGTTTAAAAACTAAAAATGAAGAAAAAAGTAAAACGGATCGGACCCGAACACGCGTGGAAAATTTCAAGCAAATTGGGCGAAAGGCGATGGTTCGGAAGTGCGCTACAAAATATTTACATGGATTGATTGATTGCTCTATAAATATAATATAATACGAAGGTGACAGATGCAGGTAGTGTAGTATCTAGTGCGGCGTGTCTATATTTGTAGTGTAGAATCTGGTTTCCGTGAAAGTAATACTTTAAAAAAGCTATAAAAATGTGTATGGGTACTTTTTAATCTGTGGTCGAGCGCAATGGCGTGTTTAAAATAATAATTGCGCCATGCTCTGATAATATCTACATATATATGTAATTAAAAGAAATTTACAACACTTACGAGTATACCCAAAAGTAAAAATTATATAAACTTTTATTGTTGTGTCAAATTAAATAACTATATTTGATTAAACTTAGCTTAGGGTAGGCAGAGGGAAACTAGTGCAAGACACTCTGTTCCCCGCTTTCCGTAAACTTTTAAGTCACTGCGTGTTAAGTGGCGGAGCTCAACGCCGCGCTTTGTCTTGTTACCAGAGCGAGGAAAATGGAAATAACCCATTATTCTCTAGTGAGAATTGAACCCACAGTAGCCTCACTTCAGTAACAATATAATAATATAAATACCACGAAAAGCTTCTTCATAACAAAAAAAGGTTTAACCTAAATACTTGTTGTTGTTGATTATGTAACAAAAATTTCCGTATCTCAAAGGAAAATATTAATGTAAAACAAGTTATTAACTCTATTTAACTTAATAACTGAGTTCAAGTCATATATGAAGTTCCGGTATTTTCAAGCATATGCTGCGTATCAGATCAAGAGGCAATGCTTTCATTTTCATACATCCTACACTGTTCCGTATGTAAATTGCTTGTTGGTTGGTAAGATATGCTTACTATATACTCGTACATAATATATCGTACGTTTGTTTACGTCCGTAATTTTGGGGCTTTATTGCCTAACATAATTTCAAGCATTTCATATTTGTTTTGTATTGTTTTGGGATTCCGTATCCTCAAGGAAAACGGAACATTTAATAGAATAGAATCACTTTCTTATCTGTCCGTCTGTATGTTCTTCTGTCAAGATGAGTTTCTCAAATTCGAAAGTATCAAGTTCAGGAAGAATCAAACGATATCAGTGTTTATGGTTTTTTGGAACATTTGTTTATAATTCACGTAATCAAAACCAAAAGTTTACTTCCCGTTGACCTCAAGTTATGAAATATGGTAATAAGTGAAAATTTACAGTACAAACAAAGGAAAATAATTAAATTAAGAATTTGGAAGGACATTACAAACAAAAAACAACGATAAACTCTGTAATTCATTTCATACAAAATTTGTGCATACGACTGCAAATTAAGTTTGTATTTTTTTTAAGTTGTATTTGCCGCTGACATGGAGTTGGTACGGAACCCTTGGTCCTGGAGTACTACTCTCACTTGACTGATATATATATATATTATATCTATATATATATATATATATATATATATATATATATATATATATATATATATATATATATATATATATATTATATATATATATATATATATATATATATATAAATATATATTAATAATATTATATATATATATATAATTAAGTATATATATAATATATATATATATAATATATCAGTCAGTGTATATATATATATATAGATATATATTATATATATATATATATTATATATATATATATATATATATATATATATATAATATATATATATATATATATATATTATATATAATATATATATATATATATATATATATATAATATATATATATATATAATATATATATATATATTATTATATATATCTATATATATATTATTATTATATATATATATATATATATTATATCTATATATATATATATATATATATATATATATATATATTATATCTATATATATATATTATATATATATCTAATATATATATATAATATATATATATATATATATATATATATATTATATATATATATATATATATATATATATATATATATATATTATATATATATATATATATATATATATATATATATATATATATTATATATATATATATATATATATATATCTATATATATATATATATATATATATATATATATATATATATATATCTATATATATATATATATATATATATATATTTACAGTAAATTTACCCGTTGTTTGGCACTCATCCACAGAATGGCTGGAAGAGATTTCTTTAATAGATTGCCATCATTACCGCCAAAGTAAATAAACTTTTACTATGTAACATTTTTTATTTTTTTGTTTTTTATAAGTTAACTTAATATTTATTTTATTTATTTCCCATATAACTGTTGTGCATATATTTTTTTTTCTTTTATGTACAATAAAAAAAAATTAATTTAAACAAGCATTCAGGTTTAGGTATGATAGTAGGACCAGAAACTTTAAGGAGCTAGCAAAATCATCAACTCAGTCGGACGGTTTCCAAGAGGCACGGGTTCAAATCCTGCTACGTCCATTTTATTATTATATTTTCTAAAAAGTAAAAACCATCAATATATACCAAATCAGAAAATAAACCCAGCACACGTATTCTCTGTACGTTAAATGTCAACACAAGGATCACCTACAACTGGAAATAACAAGACGATAGGAAGCTACTCAATTGGCTATATATCAGAGCTTCCGTTTCTAACGAGAATGGACATTTATATGGGAAATTTCAAACGATATTTATTCTTCTGAAGCTTCAAGTTATATCTCCCATATAGATGATACCTACAAAGGAACTAGTGTTAAGACACTCCATTCTCCGCTTTCTATATGTACTCGTATACATTTTTCAGTTTTACCTACGCCAATCACACATAGTCAGACATGAAGACCTCACAAATGATATAGAGGACCTATAAGTCATTAAATATTGTATTTTATATATAACGAAAATTTAGTAACCCACAAATTCTGATTTTTCCAAAAAAATCATTGAACAGTCTTAGGTCGTCGTGGTACTAGCGGCACAGTGTACTGTGTGTATAATTAGAGGAATTAATTACTTCCTCGCTTGGGTCACCGAGTGGACCAAGCGCCGCGTTCAGTTCCGCCAGCCTTGAAAAGTAGAAGAACAAGCAAATATAGATTATCTTAACATTAGGGTCCCTCTGTCTACCCTTCTATATGCGGATATATGCATGTATGCTTCTGCATGTATGTATTATTTACTCTATGTCCGTGATTTCATTTTCGATTTCATACAACCACCCTGGCAAGACAAAGCGCGGCGTTGGGTTCCGCCATGTTCCGGGTGTCTTCACAAGTGTCAAGATTAAATGTTAAGGTGACATTAAAGTGCTAGATTTTTGAAACATTTCATTGGAAACGGGTGAAAAACAAAAGACAATCGTTTTAAAAGCAAAATAAAAACAGCACGAGTGTTGCCAATAGTTTTGTAAAAGGTCAAACACTTTGTGTGACCGGATTTATTTTTATGATTTTTTCATACTTGAACGCTATTAAACAATGTCTTAGTACTTCAACAATATGTAAAATTAGGAACGGAATTCGGAAAGCCAAACCCAATGCCAAGTTTGGTTCTTATAAATTGTATAAATTAAAATGTTTAAAATGTATTTAAATAAATACATATTGGTGTATTTTTTTAGTCAGTTAACATATTAGAGAACTATAACGCCTGATCAGCCGTTCTTTACTTAATATAAAACTTGTTTAATTATAGGAACATATATCATACTTATATACATATATGTATGGTATAGCTTAACGCTGTGTCCTGCATATAGCACCCTATTATAACATATAATAACATAAATAAATGTATATATAAAATATTTAAACATAAATATATAACCTACTGCTAAGACATTTCATCCCCACCTTCCGTCCAATTTTGGGAGATTGCCTGTTAAGTGGCGGAACTCAACGCCGCGCTTTGTCTTGTTACCAGAGCAAGGAAATTACCCCCGCGAGTGGTAAGAGGTACCAGACGCTGTGACGTTGCGATACGACGGCTTTAGAAATATATATGTATCATACAAACATTTCACCACAAATCGCGGCAATAACAGCTTTGTACAGATATTAGTAAATTCATTAAAGAAATATATATATATATATATATATTACTAACGACAAAAATTAAAATGAATATTTTTTATATATAAAAATATCAACAGCATCTATGCTACTGTTGTACTGTACAAGTATTTGAATAACGTGAATCATTCACATATTTTTGTAGACTACTTAGAATCTTGGAAAATAGGTTTTCTAGAAAATATCCTCTCATATCAAGTGAATAATATTGAATATTCTCCAGATTTTAAGCATTTCTGCTTGCAAGTAGCAAATTCTTGATTTACCTATGTATATGTATACTATTAATGTATACCTATACGTAGATTCGTATATACGAAGTTTACGTATGTTTTTAGCATCACGCTTAAAACACGAGAAAATAAAAATAATTTACCCGTCATAAGAATCGAACCGGCGACCATCCCGTTTACAGTTTACAGACGTTGTTCAACTACAGGTGCTCCAGTGCTCCAGGATGGTCCCTTTTGTTATATAACAAGTATATATTTTTTTCCTCTCTTATTGACTAATAACCACAGTTTTATTCTCGCTTAATACTATATTTATATTTTCTGATGATGAGATTCTTACAAATGATGGACACATTACTTGTATGAATTACACCAACCAGGACAAGCACCTGTGACTTCCATCGCGGTGAAGCTACACACCTATATCTATCGCTCTATCAGACACACTAAATTACTTGCTGCAAGAACCGAGGTTCTCCTGATAGGTCCCTAATTTAAGTAATAAGGTCTTATAGAAGTCTTAATAGTATCGACCGGAGTCTTTCGATAAAGCTTCCACGATTTCTTAATATTCTTTTTTGAAGCTATTTCGTAACACAAAAATTATATTGTAGATATCAATTAGATATTACCATCATTCAATTGGTAAATTTACCTTCAACCTTCTACGCTCGTCAGTTTCGGCAGTACGCTAGTGACTATTCAAGAAAAAAGGCTATATGAAAAACACGATAGATATGATAGTGTGGACTCAAATACGTTCCACGTTGCAGTAGGGAAATGTATTCTAGTATTTTTTTTTCTATTCCTATGAGAATGTAGCAAAAGCTTCTCTTTGTGCTTTCCTCTAGCAATTTACATGCCAGTGTTCTATGTACTTTAGTTTTGGCTGTGCGTCGTCTGTGTCTATCATTTGCTCAGTCTCTAAAATATAACATTAAAATAAAAAAAAATCGTTCTTTTTTTATCAAGGGCGACCAGCACTTGAACTTATAAAATCAATTCGCAAATATAACTAATTGATGGCGGCTACGAATAACACTAGATGTGCTTATCGCTTTCTACTTTGCGTGGGATCTTCAATCTTATTATTGAGTTAAAATTTTATTTGAGACTTTCTATTAAGATTGTAACGTTAAATAATATCTTAACATTTGTCACATCACTTCGCTTTTCTTAGGTAAACAAAAACGTGGAAGTACATAAATTGTTAGTAACTATATAGTCAATATAGTGTAAATATAAAAGTTACATCTATCCATTTGAATACAGGAAGTCATTGCCAAAACTTGGAAAGCTCGAATAACGCAAACAACCCGGAAAATATAATAGTTCTTTCGTAAAAGGAGATAAGCATTTCTGAAAGTTTTGTTATTACATAAACATGGGGTAAAGGTTCTTTTTACATATTCGTTTCAAGTCGTAGCGCATATTTTACACGTTTTATTCTGTGGAAAGAAATCTTTCTAGACAAATCACGATTGTTTATCGTTATACATACGAGAATTCTCATCGTAGGTACTAAGCTATAAACAGAATATTTATTATTATTTTTCTCATCGTAGCTATAAACAGAATATTTATTATTATTTTTTTTTATTAAATTAGAATTGATGTTGGTTTACTTTAAATAAAAAAATGTCTTACAATATACAATATAAAGAAAAATCAACTGTAATGTGTAAACATAGAATTATCATATAAATTGTACATCAAAAAATCATAACAAAAACTCTTTATCTTTGTAATCTCCTTCAATTTGGAAGCAGATGGTGCCAATGAGATGCTTGAGATTTACAATTTGCAGAGTATTCAAGTTTGGACAGTCTTGTGAGGCATATTGTCTAAAGGAGAAGCTTTATTTTAGGCTACAAATTAAGACTTTTAATAATGAATAAAAAACTACGTTTAAAAACCGACTTCAATAACTAAAAAAAATTTTTCAAGAAGTATTTTAAATCGGTGGTAATTTTTAAGTTAAATTTAAAAATTATCATAAAATAAGAGCTACTGACGCAAACCAAAATATTTTTTATGAAACTTAAAATGATATGACAACTACGCTACTTCTATCAAACAAAAAAAAATCACGTAAATCGGATGCGAAAACTTGGCTTAGTAATAACTCAATTGAGAACCTCCTTCTCTTTGAAGTCGGTTAAAAAGGTCCAATCTTTCTTTTATTAAATGGAATTCAACATGCCACTACCAATCAAAAAAAAATATATATATATATATATATATATATATATATATATATATATATATATATATATATATATATACATATATATATATATATATATATATATATATATATATATATATATATATATATATATATTATATATATATATATATATATATATATATATATATATATATATATATATATATATATATATATATATATATATATATATATATATTATAAAAATAAAATATTTGGGCTAGGCATGAAATAAATGAATCACTGTGTAGATATATTTTTGACTTAAACCGCTATTGCATGAGGAGCTTCCTTTACTTAGTGGAAACTTTTATTAAAAATCTAATACCATTCGGCGTATTCTGGGGGAGATTGAATTCATCCATTCAAGGTCTGTAGCGTGTGGAGCACAAATGCTTCAGTTTTATTCGAAAATAATTAATCAGAGTGCTTGGTTTAGTTGATTTACAAAAACATCTAAGATATTTCTCAACCACTTAAAAGTTTCTAGAACAATTAGAAATTATAAGAGAGCGGAAATTTGTAAAAACCGACAGAGATACTAACAACGTTATAAGTTATATAAAGTATATAAGAATTTAGATGCAGCTTGATGCAGAACGCATCGCTTAGTGGTCAGAGCGCTTTGACAGTATTACGAGGTGCGGGTTCTAATCCCAATGCGTTCAAATTTTTATATGTTTTCTTTAAGTATATTTTTCTATCATTAGTGAGGATTAACACTGTAAAATCGTAAAAATAAATAACTAGAGTTAAGATACTCCCATATATGGGCTATGTATATCAAGAACATTACGTGTTAAATATTCGAAACTAACGCTGCTCTTTGTCTTACAAAACTATGTAAATAAAAATTATTTAAATGTCACGCCCCGAATGAGGACCAAACACTCATCAATCACGTTTATTGTCAAACATCTTCACGCTATGGAAATATGGAGTATTTTATCTTTAAATAAAATTGTAAGTCAAGAATCCCTTCAGAAGATATTTGTTCTACATGATAGTACATGAGTTCCTGTAATAAAATTATATAAGTCCAGTTATTTCGGCCTATGTTCTCTGTGATAAGATGTACTGTGAATATCATAGCGTATATGAACACCACCGACTCGTGTAACATTTTATTTATTCTTATTTATTTTTATTAAATAAATAGTATTGTTTTTTTTTGTATTTATCAATTTGCTATAAATAGCATTGGCATTTGATATTTATACTATAGTAGTATAGTTTTGTAGAAGAGCTCACTTAATTAAAATTATGGAACTTATTTTATTTATTGAACAATATCTTACACATCACATCTACGCCACACTCTGACTTATCACAGCGGTACTATCTCCAACTAGGGATCAAAATTCAAAGCTGGTACCATTCAAGCATCACCTAGCCATACAGTTATTATATATAGTTTATACAGTTAGAGCTCACTCTCACCCACGTATTTTTTGTATATCTATTTTTTGTATATCTATTACTTCCATATAACATTAAATAGTAAACGAGTTCATTCTCTCTTTAATTTTCATATGTAACCTGTATATAGGAATAAATAAATTTGCATGGTAAGTCTCGTATTTTAAATATGTTAAAATCTCCTCCAATAGATTTGAATCTATTAATATATCACATATAGTTACATAAATAATAACTAACTAACTAACGAAGACGATGGTAATGTATGCATGCAGCACGTTAATGGCATGATAACTTATCGGGGCATGTATGGAAGACGTTAATGAAGTGGTTAAAGTAAGACAAATAAAGTGGTATTCAGTTACTGTAGAGCTTGGCACTCTGTATAGTTTAGTATAATAGTTTTATTCAAAATAAGAATACATGATTCTTTTTTTGAACGTCCAAAACATTACCACCGGTTCACTAAAGTTAATGCCTCAGACCTGAGAAGAACCGGCGCAAGAAACTCAATATATATAGTGTTTTACAAGCATAATTAAATTAATAGTAAATTATATCGCATGGCATTTATATCGCAAATATAGCTTATATTTATATATATTCTTTAGAAAGTATATTATAATAATATATATAATTATAAGCAATTAAACTTGCTGCTATTATGTACATCATAAATCAGACTACGATAAAGACGGAGGAAATAGTTTGTGTGACACGCTCGTGACGACTATTGCAAAAAATGAAGTTAACAGGTAAATACACCAACCAAGAGCTAGTAATATACCTGAATTGGCATCTTCTCCAAACATAATAAAATAACGTTATTATTTTTTGTTGCATTCCTAGTCAAAGAAAATCTTTTGCTAAAATACTCTCCGTTCTTAAAAAACAACATTATATGGCGGCATTTGTTATTAATAATAAAGTATTATAGAAATTCGCAAAGTAAATCCAAAATTATTTAAACAAACGAGAATTACATTTAAACGCGTATATATAGAGTCATTGATTTGTAAAGTGAGCTTCCGTTCCTCGATGGTTGCGTTTCACGGTCCATTGGAACCATTTCATATTCGAGGCATATTTAGACAAATCTTCATATTTTTCATTTAAAATGACATCATGAAGTGTGAGTGATAATACTTAAGAATATAAGGCTATTTATTAATTTTTATTATATTTAATAATTTTCTATTAAGATCTAGTTCGTGGTGTATATTTTATAAGGCGGAAAAAGACATCTTGGCCAAATATATCATTATGGCCATCATATCTCAGTGATACTGTTGTTCCGCTACTAAACATACAATGTATAGAATTCGTTCGGATATTGAAAAATACTCTTAAGTAACAAAATTTTTATATTTTTAAAAATATAAAAATTTTGTTATGTTGGAAACATAATTAAATGCCTGCATATGCTATATGGAAAAGAGCTGGGCCGGCACCTAAATAATAACAATATAAATATATGCTTCTTTTTATACAGGCATATATTTCAAATTAACACGTCTAATAGCTACTTATACAAGGAAAGACAGAGACATGAAATTGATATTACTAATGGAAATATTATATACAGTATATATACGATTGTCAATCAAAAGATAATTGGATTCAGTTGAATTAGCCCCGCGCCCTTCGAGCTTTGCAAATGGCGTTTTGTACAATGAGCTTTTGCTGATTATACTGACAAATTGAGATAGCTTTGGGGTCGAGGGTACGTCAATTTATTTTATAGTGCTAATTTGCAGCTTTTTCGGATTATGTCTCCTCACAAGGAAAAATGGTTTCCGCCCATATTGAATCACATCTTGTTGTTCTCCGTTTGTCTCTCCGTTTCTATGTTAAGACTCGCGTGGAGGTATCAATTTGAAATTATTAACAAATATCCAAGTCAATAGTAGCAAAGTTCCAGGTCAACGCATTCAAAAGATACGAACGTATAGCCTTCATATTTTGCCCTTTTTATGAAATTCATCGCGTAATCGAAGACATATAGTATACTTCCCGTTAACCTAGAGTTGTGAAATTTTCTAAAAAGTTGGAACTTATAGTAAAATGAAAAAATTTCAAATTCATAGGTATATCAAAAACAATTGCAAACTTATATCTGTATTTCATTTCATGCAAAATAAGATAAGAATAATAGGAAACAGAAGATATATAGACACATAAAAAAAATCATAAATCTTTATATTTATAAGTCAATAACAGAAACAAACTATTATAATATTATATTTGTATAAAATGAGTGGATACGACCGAGAATTAAAGCTTGTCAATTTTTATAAATTGTGCTTACTTGTAATTGTACGGAATCTTCAGTGCACAAGTACTATTCATACTTAATGATATTTTCTTGTATGGGGATCGACCAATCACGTCAAACCGTACGGTGCCCCACTACGCTCCGATAACTTCAATATGATTACAATAATAGACAAATTTATTTAATAACGTCAAGCGTATTTTGAATGTTTGCAAAAACAAATTAACGAATTGGTATTAAGCATCCAACATGTATCCAATGGCAGAAAATTTAAAATTGAATTTCTTACACTTGGTGCTCTCACCTTCCATTTCGGCAAAGACCAAAAAGTAAGTAAAAATAAAAAGAAAATTTTGGGCAATTTGTTTGAAGCAATTTCATACTAAACCCTGAATATTTTATAACGGTATAATACAATAAAATGAGTGTAGATTCTTTCTGTGCCCTACAATTGTAATTTGTAGAAAATTTTATGATAGATATAAAAATTCTTATAAATTTAAATTTACAACTCTCCTAACAATATAAACTTTTTAACCGTCACGTATTAGTAGGTGGTAGTACATAATATGTAGAAATCCCATCCCATTTCTCATTTGGCGCCAATAGAAATAAAATAACTTAATTTAGTATTAATAGTTCATTAATAAAATAATCCATTTGGACCAAAGGTATCCATTTTATTCTATCTAAAACGTATAATAAGTCATCTTGTACTATTTTACGAAACACTAGTAGCAAGTTACACACATATATATATATATATATATATATATATATATATATATATATATATATATATATGTGTGTAACTATATATATATATATATAATATATATATATATATATATATATATATATATATATATATATATATATAGCATAAATTGATGGAAAAGGGGCGTGGTTTACCGATCACGCCACGTAACGTCACGATCAGGCGATATCGGAAGCTTGGTGATTGACCGGAGGGGCCGCCAGAGCTCACTCGCTTACTGGGGCCAGGGATAGACGGACGGTTTTAGTCATTACGTCATTTTTGTAATAAATATGCTAGGTGGTCTTTGCTACTTTGCAGATAGGCGTCTAATGAATATCATTGATGAGTTTGCAGACTATCTCGTGGTAGGTACGGCTTGTACTGCAGTCAATACCGGTTCTATGCACATCAAATTGCATAACGAAACGCCTGTAGTTTATAGACCCTATAAAATGTCGCATCACGAAAAATCACGTGTTAGAGCGATCATTAAGGACTTACTTGAAATGAATATTATTCACGAGTCTGAATCTGAGTTCTCAAGTCCAATCTTATTGGTTAAAAAGAAAGATGGTGGTGATAGGCTATGCGTTGACTTGCGAGCTCTGAATGCTAATACCGTTAAAGACCACTACCCTTTACCGTTGATTGACCGACCGACCACATAGACCTTTTAGGTAAAGCTAAATATTTCAGTATCTTAGATATGGCAACTGGATTCCATCAAATTCGCCTTGATGCGGAGTCCATTCATCGCACGGGATTCGTAACTAACAAAGGGCATTACGAATATATCAAAATGTCATATGGTCTAGCAAATGCGCCATATGGTCTACCAAATAATCATTTCTAATACGTTGAACTAAAATTGACTAAAATGAATTAAAATCGATGAACGTACTCAGCGATAATATTAAGCTACGCGTCTATATCGACGACGCCTTACTGAATAGTCTGAATTGTCGGTTAACAAATGTATGTAGATCTTACGAGAGGTGTTGGACACTTTGACTTCATGTCTTGTTACAGAGATCGAGTACCTAGACGATAAGTAAAGGTCAGGTAGGACCGAGCGCTCATAGAGTGGAAGTTCTAGTTAACGTGAAGGTAATGTCAAAGAAGTAAAGCAGTTCCTGGGTCTTGCGGAGTACTTCAGGAGGTGCATTCTATTGTACTCCCTGAAAATTTCGTGCATAACTGGATTGTTCGCAAACATTGCGAGTTTACCGAGGGCGAGTAGTAAGAAAATATGCATAAGAGAATCATTAACCACCCAACCACCTGTTCTAGTTATTTTGAATCCCTCAAGCTCTAATGATCTCCACACAGATGCATCATCAGTTGTTTACGGTGCAGTGTTATTCTAAATTCTTGAATATGGCCACAAGCGACCTGTTTCTTATTACAATGAAATGATGCAGGGAGCAGAGTTACGTTACCACTATTAAAGAGTTGGGTATGCTTTATCTTATTAGTACAAAATGTAAAGTTGGTTGGTTGGCGATATGAGCTAATACTAGTTAAGGGATCATACTGTAAAACTACGTAAGTCGTTGCAGGGTGTATGATTCTCTGGCGAGGGGAATGACCCCTGATGTGTGCGCCTCATTTTTTAAAAGTAAGTATTCTTTTTTATTTCTTGCTATCCTCTTCCTTGTTATGCGGAAATATATGGTGACAGTACAGTGGTGTACAAATAAAGAAATTTGAGGATCTGCTTAATTAATTATTTAGTTACATCGTCATGAAATGTGTTACTGTTGATGTTTATATTAATGTTACAGCTGTTGTCGCATACTGCGGTCACTGCGATTATCTTCGAAGGACATATTACGTGTCACTCTCCATTGTGCATACTGCGGTCACTGCACGTTGAGCATACTGCGGTCACTGCTCACTGCTGTCGCATACTGCGGTCACTGCGACTATCTTCGAAGGACATACTGCGTGTCACTGTCCATTGCGCATACTGCGGTCACTGCTCGCTGACCACCTGTGGTCACTGCTCGTTATTTTTAATACTGTTGAACTTTGCTGAATGTAATGGAGTTATTGACTTATTGACGGCTTTGTTCAATGCTTGTGATTGTTTAGCTAACGTAATTATTATGACTTTCAGATGATGATAATGAGGACGATAGTAATCTGTCTCCAGAGAGATCTTCTGGCAACCAACGCCAAGTTGTGGAAGTACACGCAGCTGAGAATGCCGAAAAGTCACCGGATGCAGCAGCCTCTACAGTCGCGAGCGAGGGCACGCCGTCGTCAGGAGAGGCCGAGTTAGCATATAATTGATGAAAAGGGGCGTGGTTTACCGATCACGCCACGTAACGTCACGATCAGGCGATATCGGAAGCTTGGTGATTGACCGGAGGGGCCGCCAGAGCTCACTCGCTTACTGGGGCCAGGGATAGACGGACGGTTTTAGTCATTACGTCATTTTTGTAATTGCCTACAAGAATTTAGTTTTGTTGATTTAAAGTAATGTCGTTAAAATTGTATATAAGTGATTTTAGTATAAAGTATGCGAATTGTAATTTAATAAGTAAAAACTGTATTTTAGTGAAGTTGTTATTATTTTTTTAGTTAATATTTAAATATATATATATATATATATATATATATATATATATATATATATATATATATATATATATATATATATATATATATATATATATATATATATTACGCATATTGCAGGATAGGCAGATGGAACATAGTGTAAAAGCACCTCAAATACTACATTTCGTTACCATTTTTGAGATATTGCGTGTTTAGTGGCCATGCATGTAAGAATATAAATAACAATAGTACAATACTAAAAGCAAACATTTAAAAAATGTACGCAGCGGGATTTGAACCTGCTCCTAATGAAAACCATCCAAGCAATCTGACCGCTTAGCCAAGCGTAAGCGATCTTAATCAAGCTGCGTCAACATTATTTTATGCTTTTTACAACTTATTACTTTGTGAGCATATCTGTCGGGAGATATATACAAATTCCCGCTACCCAAAGAGTATTCCTAAGAGTAATCATTTGGCAAAAGATAATGAAGAGGAGATTATTTTTAAAGTTTTAAAAATATAATTTTATAAAATGATTCCTTCAAATGAAGATATCCATAACTAACACGTACAACAACTAGAACTACGGAAACTAAATTATTATGAAAGACCCAAGCGGCGATCGACAAATTGAGTTCAAAGTGAAAAATTGTTATCAAAACCTAGTCAATGTATTGGGCCACTACTTAAAAAGACTATTTCAATTTCCCATTTTTAGTTCTTTCCTCATAAAATCCGTCTGGTCATTTTGGACGGCCGTAAATTAACAAGTTCATAGCACATACGACGCGGACGTCTAGAAGCCTTAACGAGTTATAAAACTTTAAAGCCTTAATATATCGGCTGCTGTGCAGTTAATTAACTGTTCAGTAAAGAGTAGGTTTAGTTTTTTTTATTTAAATAAATTTCATTGCAATTGAAATTTGGATAAAGTTTTAGCATTCCAGTTTTAACTATTATATTTAGCTACCGTTTTTGAATGTGTAGTCCGATTGAAATTACTGAAATACCAATATATTATGTGTTATAGAGTGATATTTCAATAATTACTGAAATACCACTATAATATGTGCTGTTTCGTGTTTGACGTATTCGCATAATATAATTTTAATATGATTTACCCATCATAACAAATAATTAGAGTTATATATATATTCCAAATGAGCTATGATCACTTTAATTAGAATTCATGTGGACTTTGCCTAGCCGAGGCCATCGGAACAGCGTTTCACTATAAAAGCGACAACTGTAGGTTCGATTCCCACTCGGAGAGTAATTCAAATCCTTGGTCTGGTGACAAGATTTATTTATTATATATGTATATATATATATATATATATATATATATATATATATATATATATATATATTATATATATATATATATATATATATATATATATATATATATATATATATATATATATATATATATATATATATATATATATATATATATATATATATTTATATATATATATATATATATATATATATATATATATATATATATATATATATATATATATATATATATATATATATATATATATATATATATATATATATATATATATATATGTCTTCTTATTCATATACTTCTTATTAATCTTTTCTTATAGCTATATATATATTTTTAAAACCATAGACAGAATTTATAATTCATCAAGAACTAATATATCACATTATTTTATACTTAAAAATCTCTTCAGCGTTTTTACTACTAAGATACTCTAAATTCCATTTTAACGGTCGATAAAATGTCTTCATGCGGACATGTTTCAGTACAAACGTCAGGTTCAGTACATTTAAATATATATGCAAGTGTTTTAATGTGGAAAGTACATTATATGTGCTAGTTATTTTCCTTTTCACTACGCGAATTAGTTTTAATGAGTTTAATATAAATAGTGGTAGAAAATAAAAAAAATGTCAACGAGGATATTTACGTTATTTATAATTATTATTAGATCTTGTGTAGACCTTTTATTTTATTATCCAAGTAAACATAAAATCTTTATAAATGTATATAATTATTTTCAAATAATAATAATCCACAGCCAAGGTGCTATAAAGACCTCATAGTTGTATATTATGAGGCCTTTAATCCATCAAATCTATTACATAACCAAAATAATATAAAGAAAGTAATCGAAATAATCGGGCAGGTTATATACACAAATAACGTAATGTATATAATAATCCTTCTGCTATTCACCCGTCTGACCCATACAATGTTATGAAATAGAAAAACATGGTAAAGTACTTACGCTTCGGAAATTAGAGCTCGTAGCTTGCAGAACACGACCCCGAGGCTGTAAGGGTACTGATGCCAGTACACAGATAAATCGTTTGGAAGACCTGCGAACAAGGGTGATTTGTATATATTTTAATGTCATTTTTTAAGTATTTTTATTAAATATTCTTAAAAAATATACAGGCTAGAGTAGTCATAGTTTTCAAAGTTTAATATTATTATGTCTTTAAGAGAGGAAAAATCCAAGAAACTTCCGGTTCTTTGGGATTCGGGCGGAAAGTACCGGATGATTCCGAGCCATTCGTCTTACATATGTCGGGTACTACGTGATATATATACCCAAATATGTATTTATAAGTTTATAAATTAACTTATAAATACATATTGGGGTATAATAATATATAATAATAATAATATGCACAATATCTAAGTTAAAATTAATCAAGCTGGAAACTGCACTGATATTTTTATATCTTACGATTAGTTTACTATATCTTCTATCTGTAAAGATTTGCAAGCAACATAGTTATATACTACAAGACTTAACCTTACAATAACAATCATAACAATAATGAATAAAATCTACATCTAATTGCATTATTTACTAGGAATTAAACTCTAAAAAAAGCACACACACGTGTAATATAAAACTTTTAAATAATAAAACTGTAACCATTATTTAAAATATATATATAACGTTAAATTTATATTAAATTTAAATTTTGTGATTCCATAGCTCACTTAGTAGTTAAAATAAATGTATATACCGCGTAATCAAGATGGCGTCGATCCCCGGCGAAGGCCTGTAATTATTGCGCCTAAAACACAATAATCGCTAATTACATTATTTCTAGACGTGCCCTGTATAAAAACTCGGAGCACTTTTATTTTGCTAGTTTAATTATGTTTTATGAACCTTTTTTTTTTAAATATTTTATATCTATATTCCTGATCATGATCATATTTTATTCAGTGACTTTTTTTACATAAAATATTCTATTTACGCTGTGGTTTAACAAAAAGTAACGTTAGGCTCGCTTAGTCCACTCGACCTAGAATGTATTTAAAAAGTTAAAAAGTGGATTATGAAGGACGTATAACTCATAAAAGTAATTTTCCACTTTTGTCATATTACAAAATATCAGCAAAGTGCGTGCAGTATTCAGGTTCCGTGGTAATTTCCAGATTTTCCTTTATTTATATAAAGGAAAATCTTGAAACTACTATAAAATTAAATTTGGGGTCGACAGTGATTTTATATAACATGAACTACAGATTTAAGTTTGTAACTATTGATGTACCGGAAAATTTCCAATTTAACAGACTTTTTCTTTTTTTTACTATAATTTTTTTACTATAATATAATTTACTACTTGCCATATTTCCAAATTATAGATGAACGAGTATTACTCTATAGGTTTTGGTTACGCGGTGATTTTCATACAAATCGCTGTCTTGTGACATTCGTATCTTTTAATTGTGTTGTCTTTAAGGGTATAAATTACTATTAACTTGAATATGTGGTATTAATTACAGCTCTATATCTAAACACGAGCTTGAGAGAAATGATCTTGACAGACGAACAACAAAGCCATTCTATAATGGTTAAGATTTTTACTCTTAAGGTGCGGATCCCTAAAAATGGCATTTTTTTTTGTTTAATAGGAACAAGACGTTGCATGTTATATGGGGATAATAAATAAAATGATAATCTTGTACCTCCAATTTATGGTTCCCAAAAAGTGAATAAGTATTAAATGTCGTGAGTGTACGTGTATATCGTAAATATCTTCAATATATTTTAAATTTTTCATTACAAAAAGTTTTAATAACGGTATAAATGCCGCATGCCCCAACGTGTTTATGAGTAAATTTTATTAATCTGTTCAAGAATATTTCAAGGTGGAAAAGAAAATGAATATATTTTATAGTTGATACGTAGTTAAAGTTATTAAATTGTAACACTGATATTGGTTCTTGTCAGCTCTTCTTCTGTAAATGCAACGAGAGAGATAAGCTTGCAAAATTCTATTTAAATACAATTTATTTTCAAGTAGTATAAAACCAAATATGATATTTCAATTTTTGAAGGAAATTCATATATTTCGGGATATCAATTCACATTCCTTACATGCAGACATACACGTCCTGACTCCACTCCAACTGTGAAAAAGCAAGATATTAAGTACTTAATTTTTTTTTTAAATTGTAACATACTTATAACATAATTATAACATAATTTTCACTTTTAAATATACTTCTATACACGAGTATACCTTTAGACGCTATAGAATATACAACAAAGTCTAAAATATCCAATTATCCATACAATTTCATACGAATTGATAACATTTCTTATTTAAAATGTACTGAATTGGTTTCAAAAACACACTCCATTTACATTTCTCCGTCAGATATTTGAGCTAAGGTGTTGTCAGTTTCAATGAACGTAAATACCTTCAAGGGTAATAAAGTCTTTACAAGAGTAAATTAACCCTTTGTAATATGTACTGTGTTGAAACTTTAAATAGCAAATTTGGGGATTTGAGACTGTGTTAAGTAAAGATTTGCCTATGTGTGGATTATGGCTGGACTAAGGAGTTCTGTTCCCGTTCTGTTAAGAGAAGGACGATGATTAGATAGATAAGATATCTCCACCCAATATAAAGTATATGGAAATATGCGTAAAAGAGTCTCACATATACTATACTCTCTCTCTCTTTCTCTCACATATACTATATAATGCAGAAGAACATGAAGACAAAACATAATTGTTTATGTATATATTTTTTATGTTTATAATTGTTTATGTTTATGTATACGGATATACTCCACAGCAAAGTAGACAGAGGCCTATATGATGATGTACCATCATTTTTCTTTTTTTTTTTTGGTATTTTTTGGTTGTCTTGTCAATTTTAAAGATTGGGACCTGTCACAGATAGTATCGCATCCCTGTACAGGTTCCATAATGGTAACGCAAAAACGGATTGACTTGTGAAGCGCTTTCAATCGGTCATTGACTATATGCTTTCATATATCCCTTCCGCTGAGATCGTGATACCAGGCGATTTTAATGCGCACAACCTACGGCGTTGTTCCAGAATCACATATAAAAATTGACAAGCTTAAATTTGTTAATTTTGTATGAAACGAATAACATATAAAAGCTATAACGGTTTCTTCTATGATATATCTTTTATTTGTACTGTAAGTTCTTACGTCATGCTAAATTTTATAATTCTTGATCTAAGTGCGCAAAAAATTCATACGCAAAACAATGGCGCAAGAACTAAACATAAATGCTCATATTATCGTTGATTTCGTTAACTTAGTAGTTTCATTTGATTTGTGCTCCAAGAGACTATATACCTAGACCTGGATATATGATATTAATATCAGCTTTATACCTCCGCTCGATCTTGTGAAAAAAATCTTTACAGATGGACAGACAGACAGACAGACAGACAGACAGCAAAGTGATCCAGTAATGATTCCATTTTTTAATTTTCAAGTTCGATCATAAAATCAATTATTTGCATATTCTATCATCAAATACATTTATGTACAAAAGACTACCTGTAAGAACTGACTACTATAGAACTTTATAGTATGTTAGTTTTAATATATTCAAATAAGTGTTACTTGAATAAGATATATTAGTGGGACGTGCATCAAGCATCCAGGTTCTACGTCGTAGCGTCGTAGCGTCGTAGTGTCGTGTCAGTGCATTTAAATTACATTTTTATGCTATTCTGAAATCTTTTCAGCATTTTCGCTGTTCACAATGAGAATTTTATATTAGTTCAAAGCTGTTGGAACACGTGGACATATTGTTTCTCATGATGTACGTGAATTCATTGCAATAAATAAAAGAAATTTAAATTTAAATAATTAACAAAATGTAAAGAAATCGATTTATTTTTGTACTTTATTTAATTATTTCTCGCTAACAGTTAACCGTTAGTTATGTTTTTAAGCATATAATAAATTCGTCGAAAATTTTTATAACATAAATGGTACTACATGTTATAACGACTTTCCTCACATACTGGCGATCATATTTTAATATTTTCTTTTTCTTATTATGTTATGTACTCTAGGTATGCTTAATCCAAATTACTGAAAAGTATTTTTTTTTTTCTAAAAAAGCGTGTCTTATATTTTTTTAATTATTATTTAGTTTTAAGAGAAAATTGTACACAACTTTTTAAATTAAAAAAAAACTATTTATAATTTAATAGTTCTTAGTTACTTAAGTTTAATAAACATTTTTTAAGTGAATCGTAGACCAACCTAACTCGTAAATAATTAATCAATGTCTATAAGATATAGAAACGATCAAGCAATTTAGATTTTTAGCTTAAACATAATCTATGATATCTAATCGGCATCACGAACATCGTCGTACAAACTGAACTTTAATAGTATGCGATCTCACGCATTTGAGATAATACAAGACAGTGCGAGAAATGGATAAAAGTTGTGAAACTAAGCCGCTTCATGAATCATGCTTAATAGGGGGGGGGCGTTTTAAGGAAATAGGTTAAGGTTATGTTAAATTTCATAAGTAATAGTAATTTCTTTTGAGCTTAACATTCAAACATTAAGAGAATAAAATGTAAAAAATATTTGCTCGTCGACAATAATGATGTTTCTATTATGAATATAAACATGAAGATTTATAAAGCTGGAGCTATTTATAAAGGTATTCTTACCCTAAACCTGTAGAACTTGATTTATAAATTAGTACTTGTTAGTTCTGTTATTAAATTTGTTTTTTTTATATTTTTTTTTAACTTATTGCTTTAAAATAACATCTAACACTTTAATATTTTAATATTGACAAGTTTTCTCAATTGGTTACCAATATTTAATTATTATATAAAAAACTTATTTAAGCTTATTAAGGTCAATGTTCAATGCTTCTGGAGTAAATAAAACATATCAACGGCTATTTATCTTTACTTTAGCAGCCTAAAGCTCGTTTTACCAATAAAACTTACAGTTCTATAGAAAATGAATGTGTCTCAAAATCATTTGAATGTAAATACTTTTAACTTACCGACGAAGCGACTAGGGATGGGCTTGGAGTAATTTGTACGACGCGGTAGAAGTAGACGCTAGAGGTATAATAGCGAAATAGAAATTGCTAAACGATTTTATACTGCCTAGAAATATTATCAGTTAATTTTTAGAAAGTACTACGATGGCGGCTATGGCGAATTATTTCTTATTTGGTTAGGTAGAGAAAGAAGCTCGAACAGTGGAGGTGAGCACTGCTTTTCATTTTAAAAGGACTTCCCTAACCTGAGCTCCTCCCCCTACAATGCGTATTAAATTTTTTTTTTCATAAATTTATGTAAAGATAAAATCTAATACCGTAGGATCAATGCACAGCCTACTAAAACTCAATTATCATAGAGTGCTCGAGGGGCCGACTGCTAATCTCTTATTTATACATTCTATTAATTCCTTGAAAAATTACGATCCAATCCCAGATTGTGTATATAAGGTCCGGTGCGGATATTTCTTCAAATTCACGAAATTCAATATACACATACCTAAGTGTAACTTTTTTACTTCTTTTTTCATATAAATGTTGACTTATCTGGACATTTTTAATCCGGATCCATTTTCATATTCGGCTTTACCGACAATTTCAGGTAATGTAGAGAACGGAGTGTCTTAACACTAGGTTATTTTTGCCTACCCTGCTGTATACAAAGTTTTTATATACAACTTTTTCATCTGATTTTTATATTTTTACCTTGGCATATACTTTAATATATTCTTGACAAGTAATCAAAATTTGGCATAACAGCACTCCAAAAGCTTTCCCTTTTGAAACTTTAAAAGTCCACGGTCCTCTTAACATTGGCCTAACTTATTTACAATTTAAAGTACTGCGGAACCCAAAATCGTGTTCTACTTACGCAAATCAAATTTGATCGGTCAAAAGCTATACTTTATTAAGTAACGTATTTAAATTCAAAAGATAACAATGACGCTTTGTAAGACGACCTCGTAGCGAAATTGCAAGGTATCTTAAAATATATACACAAATGTATGGATGTTTCGCCTTTTGTTAAGCTAAAATTAACATATTTTATGGCATTATGAGCTTTATTCGTACTATGATATATGTATATGGCTACAACAAGTGTTTTTATAAGCTTTCAATGTGATTAAAAAATAATAAAAAAACGCATGTATTATTAAATTTGTATGTAGTTTCTTTGCAATAAACGTGGAGATTGTGCTTACTTGTGTCGCATAAAATCAAATCATACGTTCCAGATACTTCTGTACACAACTGGCTTGATATAATTATATGTGGTATATTACTGTGTTCTGGAGTGCAGGCAATGGGCAAGGGTAGTATGGGATTCTCTTCAACTGGAAGTGACACAAAATGGGATGGGATTATATTATGAGATAAGTAATTTTAAAAATAAATAACGACGTATGCTAGCGCAGTGGCTATCAGTACATATTATACGGTCGACCCGAGTTCAAATCTTCCTTACCGCGTAACTGTTTTTTGTTTGTTTTAGTAATATTTATCTTTTATTTAAATCATATGTGTAATGAGTGGGTATGTGACTTTCCTTAGTTGAACGTGTGTCATGCCTATAGAAATATTGATTAAATATATTTAGTTTCAGAAATTCAATTTTTTTTATTAAATTAAAAATTAGCGGTATACGTTTCAGTTTTGGTGCTTATTCTTATGCAGTAGGGGTAAGTTTTATATTTATTTAAAGAACAACACTTGTAGAATAATAAGTAAATCATTACTTGTAAGTAATTGATATTTTTTTGTGTCGTAGCTTATCGAAACGCCCTTCATGCCCAGTGGCTGTTTGCTAGTTTATGCAGCCGCCAGATTTAGAAATAAAGCCCTGGAATAGTCGTGGCCTGATTTTGGCAGAGTTCCATCTCAACATACGCATTATCGATCTGTAGCATATAAAAAAAATGGCTTCCAAGTAGAATTAAGGATCTAGCTTAGTTATTTAGTTTTAATTAGTTAGTTAGTTAGTTTAGTATGTAAAAGGTATTTTAGCTTTAAGATTATTGTTAAATGTTTATATATTATTTTAATATAAGTACTTTTTTTATTTTGTTTTCTTTATTTCGGAAGAACTATCCGAACATTTTATTATAGCTAATGAGAATAATTTCAAAGCTCATCAAATACGCTTTTGACGAACGCTAAAGCTTTTATAATAGTCTGAACTATAAAACTTTTATTTAAACTTAATTAAATATTTTCCCCAGAATAGAGAGTGAAGTATCCTTGTGATGAGTAGCCTCAGTTTTCACGTCCAGATTTAAAGACATGATTTTATTGAGAATTTTGACAAGTATATATGAAATGTCATCGTCATACTGCTATATGCTGATATCTAGTAGCCAAAGTACAGCATGTTTATAAAAACACATTTAAATTGATATTAAACTTTAAAATCTCAATTAATATATTATAATATGGATTCGTTACTGTAATACTCTTCTAGTGTTTGCTTTCGGTTTTCGTTTACACTCGGATATAAATTAAAGGACGGTAAATACCGGTCTCTAAAACTCTTTGTAAGTGAACAAAGGGGGAAAAATTTGCTTCACGCTATTCGCCTCATGTAGCAGTATAGGCAGAAGGAACCTAGTGTTATAACATTTTTAGCCCCACTTTCCGCCCAATGTTTGACACATTGCGCCTTGAGGGGCGGAACTCAACGCCGCGCTTTATCTTATTCCCCCGAGGGAGAATCGAACCCAGAAGCGTCGCGTATACAGTCAGTCGCTCAACTAAAGGATTCATCTAAATAAATAAATTAAATTAAATTTTAGATTTATTTATTTATTTATTTTCTCTCTACCCGTCCCTTAAAATCCTCAAGGTAAATGCTTTGTTATTTTGGAAGTGATCTAAGTTCCTTTAAAAAAGGCCCTATGTTTTGAACAACTTAACTTATATATATATATATATATATATATATATATATATATATATATATATATATATATATATATATATATATATATATATATATATATATATATATGTATGTATATATATATATAATGATAAAGCCATAACTGCCCCTGATCAGCTCAAGAGCCGCACCCCATATTTCATTGTCAACAATTGCAATCGACGTGACGTGTCTCACTGGTCATTAGGTCGCATTAGACACGCGGCGGGAGCTCGCAATAATGTCAATTGAGATCTTATTTAAAATTGTCATAACTACTTCGACATTTACATCTCGAAGTAAAGTTATACTACTCTAATGTTACAGTGGGACAGCTTTGGATATAAATAAACTCTATGAGTGGGAGTTCGATTACTGCTCAGGGTAATTAACTATGTCTATTTTCCCCTTTGGTAAGACAAAGCACTGTGTTAAATTTTGCCACTCTCCGACTCGATTTCGGTTAGAGAACGGAATCTTTTGACACCAAGGTCTTCTCTTCATGTGTGAAAGAAAACGAGAATCCTATCTAATTTATATAGTAGTTTTTTCCTTTTATTTAAACGACCTTTTTTACTTATAAAATATGTATAGTGTCTCCAAAGCTGCTTTTAATTAACTAAAGTATTAAATTTCTTCTGCAATACTTTGTTACATTGATATAGAACATAATTAAACTTTAAAACTTTAAAGGCTTTGTTATCAATAGAAATACAAAACAATTAAAAACATTGAACGTGCTAAAATATTCCACAAACTTCTAAATTAGCTATTATTCATTGAAAATATTTTCATACATTCAAATGAGTCGTGGGTAGTCAGTCCACTTGCTATTGTAATTTCAATACTGTAATTAATACGGCGAAAGAAATCAGAAGTAAATCTGAGGATATAAATCGAATTTTATACACAGATGGACTGCAAAGTGATCCTGTATATATTTCATGTTCTTGCAGGATCCTACGGAAACCTAAAAGCTTATTAATAATAACAGAAATTACACTTTCAAAGGTTAAATGTTTATGTGTGTGTGTGTGTGTGTGTGTGTGTGCGTTAGAAAGTAAATCATAAATTGTATTGATAGTAAAATATCGAGTTAGCTCAAATCAGTCGCTATTGTCTTACACCTTGAATAAATATCGACGGGTTAATTAAAATTAGAATCATTCGTATGTCACATACATATTATGTACATACATATTATGTATGGACGGTTTATTTACAACGTTACATCTATTTATATACTATAGTAAAAGGGGTTGTTATAAATATAATAATGAGTTATTAATAATATTAATAATATTTTAATAGGAATTTAATAATATCACTTTATTTTAGTACGAGTATATCGATTACATACATTTCGACATGACAAGATATGCAAGTACTCGTATATTGGTAGTTATTTACACATTCTATCCCTAGCAGAAGAAGCAAGAATGGTTTTCATTTAGTACATTACAGTATTATTATTATCATCGACCTGTCTTCGTCAAGAGATGGCCTAACCTATGCCCAAGTCTCTCAAACAGCACGAAACTGGGCTCCATATTTGTACTTTCACACAATTTGCTTGAAGGTCAACTAAGGTGTCTGTCTTACATAATTGTATGTTATATATGTAATTTCGGTTCAGACAATCGATCGCAAAATAAATAAATGATTTTGTTAGAAAGAATACTTATATAAAACATATAAAAGTTTAAACGCAGCAGGATTTGAACCCACGCCTCACGGAAACCGTCCAAGCTCTCTGACCACTAAGCCATGCGCCTTTCGTCACGCTGCGTCAAAATTCTTATAGAACTTATTACGTTGTTAGCATCTTTGTAGGGAGAATTTACAAATTTCCGCTGCCCAAAGTACAAACATTGCCAAATGGCAAGAGAAAATGCTATTTTAATTAAATATTTTATTGATTTTTAAAATGTTTTTTTTAAGTATTTTTTCTATCTTTAGAGTGGATAAATACTTTTAAAAATAAAAAAATAATTGGTTTTGTATATAATATAACTAAAGCACGCAGAATAAGAAATGGCTAACAAATATGCAAAATGCGCATAAAAATAAGTGTCATAGATCTTACTGTTATGTTAGGATTGAAAACCGAAATTGGAAGTCAGAGATAGAAATCTATGAAGCTAAGCTTTTATGGATATTGCGTAAGAAAATGACTATTATTTTCACACTTGGAAATAAATAAGTTCTTGTTACTTGATCCCACCTGAGCTCCAGCGTGTTTATTTTTATTATATTCTTTATAACTTCATTTTATTAAAGCAAACTCATGTTTTGAATCCGAGCAAAAAGATTAGAACGATTTTTCACGTTTATATAGTTTTAGTATTATTCTTTATAACTTTTGCATTATGGTGTACTACGTAACTAACGTAACTCTACTATCTGTACGTAACGTAACACTCTTGGAAAAGTATTACATTGGCATTTCCTATTTCTAATTTTTTTTCGATATTTATTTTTTCTCCACCTTCCCCACCAGGGTACCTTGCATACCAGGGTATGTAGGGAGAAGCTATTGTCATGAGCCATTCCGTTATCCACTTCTCATAATACATTACATTTTTATATCGCATAATTAATCTCTCATAGTACGCTGACCATATAAACTTATGTTTTAAAAAAACTTATAATTACTTTAAGTGAGTATTGAATCCATAAAAGAAAAATATATTAACATATGTTAGATTATTATTGCTTGGAAGAATTCTGTTAGGACACCTTCTCATTTATATCGTAAAATTCCAAGATTTTTTTCATTAAGAATATCGCAACAACCTCGTAAATTTTATTTCTCCCGCTTTCCATGAATATACGCAAATGCTGACAAATCACTCTGTTCTATATATTGGAATGTTATAGAGAGATCACTGCCTAGGTTCTAAACAGCTCTGGGCCTCATAGCTGAAGAAACGCAAATATTAAACTAACTCATACCAGTATTACCTCGAGTGAAATATAAGCTAACACACAACATACATCAAGCATATTACAATATTTATTAAAATTTCCTGTCTGACGCCGACGCTGTTATATGGCGGTGAAACGTGGGTATTGCAGAAGAAGAATGAAAGAAAGATGAATGCTGTGGAGATGCTATCTCTTCGGAGGAAATGCGGAGTCAGCTTAACTGACCGAATCCGCAACGAAGAGATACACAGAATAGTAAGTATCAGCGAGGTGTCATAGTAAGAATGAAGAAGAACATGCTCAGATGGTTTGGGTACGTCGAGAATGAGTTATGATATGTATACGAAGCAAAAGAGTGCGATAAGAGAAGTACGGAGAAACCTCAGTCGACCTTCGAAAACACAATGTCGAAGACACTAGGGGAAGGTCACGTAAACAGTATGAGGAACCTCCGGAGAGCATGTATGAAGAGGTTAAAGACAGTGGACGAGGCGAAAGAGGTATGCAGAGGCCGCAGCGTGTTCTCTGACTACCCTGCTAGGTATAAAGCGTGAAGATATGTATGTGTAATTCCTATCTACTCTCATAAATTTCAAACATTTTTTACATTTCCCTTAGAACAAACAGCGAATCAACGTAATGAGGTGGCTATTGTGTGTCAAGATGGTATTATATAGAACATCTTCTTCATAAGCGAGATGATTTAATTAAATCATCTCAGCATGTTCCGCGAAGAACAAGTCCAAATTAGCTAGTATATATCTCCTGAGTTTGCAAACGTCAAAGTCATAAAATTATATAAAAAATATTATATATATATATATATATATATATATATATATATATATATATATATATATATATATATATATATATATATATATATATATATAGTTAGTTAAATTAATTAATAAATCTATAATCATTTACTACGGGAATTCCCAATAGTTTCTCATTTGACTATACTGAGCTTTACTAACTAAAGGTTCAAGAGTTCACAACGATGACATTGAACGTATGTATCGTATGATATGTACTTATCAATATATTTATTAACTATTCATAATATCACTATTACTATTTCATATTGTAGACAAATTGAGCTAGATCGATGTCTTTATTGTAAATAAAAATATATTTTAGGTCAAAAAAGGACAAATATTATTTGCTATTGATACTAACCTAAAACTCCTTTAGAATCTAATTATTGAATCTGAAACAACTCCCAGTAACGACTATTTTGTTTTAATATTTAAGAAGTGTGAATACAGTGGTTATAAAGTGTTTTTAATGAAGTTGACTAACTCTAGAAGCCGCCGTGACGCGACGGTTGTGTTCGATATCAATATGGAGAAAGGATTTTTTTTCCTCGATCTGGTAGGAACACAAAGCGAAGCGTTGAGTTCTTTTAAAGTCAAAACAAAACTAAACACACAATATATCAAAATATTCAAAAAAAGACCATATTCAAAAACAAGAAGACCTCCTGATTTAGAATATAAAGAAATAAATTAATTTTTTTTTTGAAAAAAAAAGACGAATAATATCGAACTTTTATGAACATCGAACACATGCAGCTGCTATTACATATTCAGGTCTACAATGCCTTCAAGCATTTGGTAATTTATAGATAGTTCACAAAAAAACAATACAGACAAATAGAAACTTATATTTATCATTCGTTTCACATAAAATGAATGCATACGTTTGTCTTTATTTATAAGTGATATTTCCTATAGACCTATAATCATAAAATTCGTACGGAACACTCCGTACGTGAGCCCAACTCGCACATGACCGCTAATTTTTATTATACTGTCGTAATGCTTTTGGTGTTTTCATTATATATGTTACTGGATTCATATATAGAGATAAGATAATATTTATTTTTTTATCAAAGATTAAACATGTAGTCAACTATAATTGGATATGAGTGAAATTGTCACCGTTACCATTCAGACTAAAATTAGTATATATTTAGAAAAAAAAATAGTAAAAATTAATATAATTTAGTTTATACGTATAGAAATAAACGAAAAGAGATATGAAGATACTACATTTTGTATATATGTGCACTTATGATGTTTATATAATATGGCTACATAAAAATAAATATATATATATATATATATTATTAGGTATAAATTTATGGCTGCCACATCTTTTATTGCTATGGGGTAAAATTGGTTATAAAATTTGGGTATACTCTGTTTTAGATAAGATCGTGCATACAAAACCGTAAAATCATAGTAAAAAAATTAAGATAGTCTATCAAATACCTATTCACCCGAGGGGGTTTGAACCAACAACACGCTTAGAGTTAGACGTTATGCCACGATGGTCACAAACAAAAGTACATATATAAAAAAAGATATAAATATAATAACAAATATTTGTATTTTAACTGAATTTACTCTTCTTATATTTAAACATATATATCGAGATTAAATAAACATAATATGTTACACATATATGTAACATACTCGTATTATGTATTAGGAAAAACAATACGTAATATTGTACACATATATCTGTTACATTTCCTTTTAATATGTAACCTAATGTATATATTTGTTATTTTCACACACATATATAAATATATATATATATATATATATATATATATATATATATATATATATATATATATATATATATATATATATATACAATGTGAACGCACAAATAAACCACAACGGCATCTTAAATGACAGGAATTAATAGAATTAGAGTGTCTGTTCGTAATATGTTTATATATTATATAGTTTATATAGTATATTTTACTACATGCATATATATATACATAAACGGTACATATACCAAAAAAAAATTAAAATTTTTGTCTGTCGGTTTGTTTATTGTGGCTAATCTCTGAAACGGCTGAACCGATTTTGACAGGACTTTCACTAGCAGGTAGCTGATATAATAATAAGTAACTTAGGATACTTTTATATTACAAAAATATATATTTTAGAGTAAATACGACCATATCATACCATACCATGACCACACAATGTATTTCGTGTATCGTAGTTTAACTATACAAATTATATACGCTTTCAATTTTACATTTAAAAAAAACAAACGCAAAATTATATTTTAAATCAAAAACTTACCAAACAACAGCAATAGCAGATCACTCAAAGCCAAGCTGAACAGATAATAATTAGTATCAGTGTGCATCGCCGGGTGCCTCACTATAACTACACACACGGCCACGTTCCCAATTACCCCCGTCAAGAATATAAGCAGGAGGAATATTGTTATGGGAACAATGCGGCTCAACGGGAGACGTCGAGGGCCCATCATGCACCACAGCATTTCCTCTTCACTACAGTCGAAGTAACTCAAGTTGGTACATCTAGCGTAGAACTGTTCACTTGTTTCGTTGATACGGAGAAATTCCTCCATTTTGGTTGGGCGGCTTTTTTACACTTTTCACATTATTTTTACGTGTTCTAGTGTAATATTTAATTAAAACTTATATAAAAATAAGTCGTATATTATTGTTAAGAAATTTCAGAGTTCAGTTTTCTATTCTACGTTTAGTTACTTGTGTAATAATAAAGCTAAAGCTACAATTATTTCATTTTATTAATTTAGATCCACCAGTGGTAATTATAATAAAATAGCAACAAAAAGTTTCCTCAATCAAGTTATTTTTAAACTAAATGCATATATATTAATGCTTTCTAACGTAAATAGCGTATGGTATAATAAAGATATGGAACTGTTTATTACATTAATTTTACTTTCAATGTCTAATTTAATTAATTAATAAAAAATCTATTAATTTTTAACTGGAATTATGGACGAAATAGCATTATGGCATATTTTATTAAATTCAAATATATTATTTTTATATTAAATAAAGTAATTTGTCATAGAAATTAATATAAGATAGCCAAACTCAAATATCGTTTAAAAACTAATATTATATAAAATAATCTATATTATAAATATATAACGTGTTTAAAAAATTGTATTTATAAAATTAAATTATTATATATATCAATCAACTTCGTACGATAACTTCTTAGCGATACTGCTACGAGGCTACGAGGCTACGTCCGTAGCGCACCGCGGTGGCACGAGGACTGGCATCTCTTTCAACGTTAAGGACTTTAAACAAAATCCTTTTAAAAACTTCAAATGAAATTAAAAAAGTCTAAGAATAAATACTTCAAATAAAACCATTATTAAGGTAAAGTCAATGGTTAATGTATATCAGGATTTTATCATATTTCATCAGAGAGAGAACATTTTTATCAAAAAAATATTCAATTACATTAGAAAGCACTTATAAATTTATTTTCATTCATGAATAATTTATTTTAAGAAACAATGTTACTATTATTATCTTTATGGATATCAGTTTTAAATATATTATTAATATATTACGTCACCAGAGGACTTAGTAATAGTACGAGTATATATGTAAGTCTTGAATTCGTATGTAAAATTTTATAAAAAGTGGCCAACGACTGTGTTTTCCATTTTAAGCCTAAGATATGTAGAAAAGCAATGATTAATGAAGGATGCTCAAAATTATAATCAACTGTTTCTTCTATTTCTCATATTTCTTCTAAAACACGAAGTATGGGTTCAATCCCAACACGGGGGAATAGATTATTTTAATTTCCTTTTAATTTCGATGTCAGGTGAAAAATGTGAAGCTAAAAGCAATAGATATACATCTAAATGGCAGCCAGCTCCGGGTAATGTGGAGGATGATGGAAACATATCGTTACTTTCCGAGCTCTGACTCACCTCTGTAGAGCAATTGTTCACGTCCACAGTTCCGTCCATTGTTTAGCGGATAACTAGATATAGTATTTTAGTATACAAACAAACTTCTAGCCATATAAACTTTCTAATTTTAGTAATTAGATTTAACTAAAACAGTGCTTATTGTGATATAAATATAGATCACAATTCGAACTCACCGCTTAGTTATAAAATCCTTGCATTTTATATTTGCGAAATATTTTTCTTTAGAGATATCAAGTTTAGATATATCTCAATATTAGAATAGAATTTATGTTCATATATGAGTAAAAATCATGTAGGAATTTTTTTTTTTTAATTTTGTCATAATTCTGAGCCCATAGTGGCGCGTCAGTGGGACGTCATCTGACTATAAACGCAATGGTTATGGGTTTGATTCTCACGTGTAGTGAATGATTATATTTTAATAATTATCTTTTCCCTGCTTTGGTGCGTTGCGCGGCGTTGAGTTCCGCCTCTCAGTTTTTATGTATACGTATGTCAAAGAGTTATTTTATTGAAATACTTGTACGCATCTTTATTATCGGAAATATAATATTAATGTGCTTTTATACTCTTTGGTATTATAAAAAATATATGAAAATATAAAATATAGTATACTCGTAGATTACTACTGCTATATTCTACTACTGATACATTCACTGATTGAACAGTAATTCTCAATGCTGCAGTTTAGCCTTAAGTATTAACATGAGGTCATCAGGAATGTCGCTGGCGGGAATTGCGGCCTCTATGCGTGTACTCCTCTAATAGGCAATTACAATAACAATTCTTTCATTATTAATTTCTTCAGCTTTCAGCTTTACACCGAGAGAGAGAGAGAGAGCTAGTGAAGCTTTAAGACACTGTTTCCACTTTCCATACGATTTTAAAACTTTGGGATTTTAAGTGACGAAACCTACCGCCTTCTTTTATCTTACACTAATATAATAAACATTAATTATTTGTTTTAGAAAGAAATAGCAAGATTTTTTTTTTGAGTATAACATTTCCCCGAATAGAGATCGTAATAATAATCTGTCACTGTAACTGTCAGAATTAGACTGTCAAAATTAGAAAAAATCTTTAAAGCACTACTATACTACTACTATTGTAACTAAACACTGGGATTCTGAATTGCAAAAAAATTAAGTTATTGATTAAGGATTTCTGTTCAACGCTTGGTTCTCTACTTACTACTAAATTTGGTATAAGCTACTTTTCCACAGTCTAGGACCGTCGTGGCGCAGAGGCATAGCCTTTGCCTGTATACGCGACGGTTTGTGGGTTCGATTCCTACTCGGGGAGAATTAATGATTTTCTTCGCTCTGGTAATAAAGCAATAAGCGCGGCGTCGAGTTCCGCCACACCAACACGCATTCCTCGAAGGCAGAAAGCTAAAGCGGACTATCTTAACACTAGGTTCCTGCGGTTCCCTCTGCCTACGCTGCCATGATGCTAATTTAATTTTTTTTTTTTTTCAACAGTCTGATAATGGTACTGCAGGCATACTACGTAACATACCATGTACTCATTTATTTAAGAAAAAGGACCTTTTAATATTAAAGGCTATTCGTTGCTAAGGATAACTGAGTTTGTATGATATAAGCAAAATTCAGTGGAAAATTATACGAAAAAATTCATTTACATGGACGGACGGTCGGGAGCAGATTTCGCGTAAATTGCTTCAAATTAAGTATGAAGGCAATTATAATTTATGTTCTTTAGTGCGATATACTGAATAAAATTGCAATTTTTTTTTCCTTTAAAAGCAATAACCTCTTCTATCCCTACTTTTTGACTTAATTAAAAAATAATTCCAAACTTTGTGATGAACATTTATAGAATTTAGAATTTATTTTTTTTTATTTGGTTAATAATGTTATTTATATATTAATGTTGGCGAATTTATATGTGTATATGTTGTATTGTGAAGGTAAAGCAAGGTAATATTTTTCTAAATGAATAAAATATATATGAATACATATATTACAAATAATATAATTTAAAATTATAATAGGCGATGTTTAGACCCACCGATCTCCACTTTTCACTCAATTTGCGTGTTAAGTAGCAAAATTCATTGTCAGGGTTTGTATGCTACTAAAAAAAACGAAAATACTTATAATGTTGTCGCCAAAACCGTAGCGTTGCGTTTTTGTGCCATTCCACCTGACCCATTCCTACGCCTAGTACTTCTGCTTCTCCTAGTGCTTCTGACTAGGAATCTAGTTAATTTATATAATTTAAACACACTGCGTAGAAAATTTTATTAACATGCATTATGAAAATAATTCTTTAATATTGTAATATGTATTTAATTTCTATATATAATAATCTAATAATATATAACATCTATATATAATAATCTAATAATAATATCTATATATAATAATAATATAATAATCGATAATTTGCTAATTTGCATTATTATACAATAATTACGAGCTCGCGTAACCCAACACCGTCATATATTTAACAAGATTGATAAAAATTTTATGCACGAGAGTCATAAAGATATGTTATAAAAATAACAATCACAGGACCGGTAAGAGAAGTGATAAAAGTCCCTTGTATTGTACTATGCTACCATAAAAGGGCATTTTAAGGAAATTGGTATCAAAAACCATCATTAAATAGGTGCGTACTAATAAGAGTTTATGTTGCTAATTCCGAACCGAGGTCGGCGCTGCGTAACGAGCTTACAGGTGCTATTCAATATTTTCATGGTGACTTGATAATGCCTGAAATAGTATTATTAAGTTATCTGCTGTGTCAGTCATTTATGACTTACAGTGAAGTATTAGTAACAACTGCCTGTCAGTGAGTGACGGATGACTGACGTATTTAAATTTCGCCTTTTACACAGGTAGTGTCCTCACTCGAAACGCCATATATAAAGAGAAGATATAGTGTCCCGTATTCGAACGGAAAACAGAGAACTTACTGTCATTGACTATCTTTTCTGATATAAGCGAAATAAATAAAGATATAAAAATAAACTACTTACATGAAAATAATATAATAATCATGCGATTTTACTTACGAGTATGTGGGATTCGAACCCACATTCGTTAAGTCAAATATTAAATTAAAAACTCTTCAAATAAATGAAAAACTCAAATATCTTTTGACAACTTAAAATTAAAACGTCCACTTCAAATTCACATTTTAAGTGGACATTTTAATTTTAAGTCCTTGCATTTTATCTGACTTTAATTTGTTATTAGGGAAGTACTGTTCCAACACAGATAATTAATCATCTTCTACGTCACATAAGTCTATGGGAAGTGGTGTATTCCTCAAACATAGGACTCAGTGAAACTTGAAATATTAATTGCGTAAGTGAGGTTAAAAAAAAATCATATTAAGTTCTATCACTCTCTAACCAGACGAGACACTGAAAGAGTCTTCTCTCTCTTCAGTCGGTCTCTCAGTGCTAAGGATATTGACTTCACTGCTGTACTTAGCGTGTAGTCTCTCTCCTTTTGTCGCGGTTAGCGGCTTGATGTATATAGTAAATTTTTATTCTTACCAAATTTAATAATTTTTGGTCAGCGGGAAGTATCCTATAGGTTTTGATTACGCGGGAATTTCACACAAAATAAGGCAAGAACGGAGCATAAACGCAATATCTTATGATTGCTTAGACTTTTTTTTCTGTGCTCCAAAGAATTATAGACTTGGATATTTTTGATAAAAATTATCACGACAATCTTGAGGAATATGGTCTTAATAGCCAAACAGACATTCAGATGGCCAACAAAATTATAATGGTATCAATTTTTCCTTATGTGTGTGGTACGGAACCCTAAAAAGAACTTTCCATGAAAAAACATATAATTTATAATATTTAATAACAATTTCATCGTTTACAAAACATTTCTAAAATACATGTAGAAGGTGACATAGCATTAAGCTGATCTCCAAGAGGCGATATTAAAATCACTGCATAATAAATATAAGTTTTTAATTTGTAAATGTTTTAGAATTTAATTATAAAGGTTAACTTGACCTTTCCATCCATAAGATGCTTACATAAAACAAGTACTTTGCACTGCGTTTTAACTTGATACGATAGTCGTTTAGATACTACCTATTTAAAGGTTAGGTGGAACCGTCATCATCATGACTAGATGACATTTGGATATCACACCACAGATACATAATAGTAGAAATGTATCAAAAACCTTCAAAATTATCATTAATGTGCCTCCGGAAAACATCGAAGTTGATGTAGTTAACGAAATCATTTTCCAAATCATAGCGTTGTCTACTCTTGCCAGCAGCGGTTATCTCTCTGAATAATAAGCTTATCAGAGTTTAGAAGTGTTCCGTAGTGAGTAGTGACAAGTGAGTGCAGTGACGAGTAGTTCGTTGTTATTGTCGTGATGGATTCGACATCTCACGGAGACATCGAGGAGTATCTTGGAGCCTCAGTGGCTTCAGAGGTATGTCATCCAGCTACATCGCGCTCATTGATGGTCGAGAGGGTTTATAATGCAGAAAATTCGTCTTCAAGTTCAAGTGACAGCAGCCCGGAGATTGGAGATGGGAGAGCCGCCGACCAAGAAACAAAAAAGTGGTGTTCAGGTAACCGTCCATCCCCGGATTGACGCGTTACATAACCGGGTCAGTTTTCTTATCAATTATTTAATGCACCACTAATGTGCTCAAAATACAAAGAAATTTATTATAAAGTTTTGTAAAGTAGTATAAGTAAGTAAAGTAGTATAAGTAAGTATATATTATAAAGTTTTGTCAAATCTATCGACAAGTACGACTAAATCAATTAATTTAGGATTGTGTAAACGATAAAAATTTCTAAGGCTAGCAAAGTCGTCGATTAATGGAATTGCAACAATTTAATTCGCCTACGTGGTCTCATATCCTATATTCAAAAGCGTTGACAGATATGCTAGCCTTTCCAGGTTTTTGTAGCTTAAAAATTAATGACGAAATGCGTTATTTAAACTAAGGTATAAATTTCTTAGCCTCGACAGAGGAAATTATGGCCGCAACAACAAACGCCTTGTTACATCAAAGGAAATTATTACAATCGGGCTAGCAGGGTATTTAATTAAACTCCGATAATCTATTAAAAAAGATGAACGAAACTTTTGAAAATTTATCACCAGCATATAAATTGTCTGAACAAGCACTACAAATAGTATGCAGGAAAAGATCGGAATGTATCGAAATCAGGCAAGAAATTCTCGGATGGAATACACGATAAACAATATTCGAAGCGCTCTTAGTAACATTCCTCCTAGTAAAGAATTTTTATTTGATAAAAATAAGCTTATGTCTCAGAGTTTCTCCATCCACGAGACTGGATGATAAAGCTGGAAATTTCTTCGGCGTATTTCCGACTGGCATATGCAAGGTCTCACAGACCTTTCTAAGAATCGGTTACCAGCTCCAACCTTACAAAATGACATGTCTTCCCTTCGCTCTGGCGTCAGCGCCACACCTTTTGTTCTTCGGTAACATGCTGGGTCGCGGAGACCTTGCATGCAAAAGGTTGTCTCTAGAGTATCTAGACAACTTCCTTCTGGTCAATCAGGACCAGTCCAAGTTATTTCGACAGGCTGCAGAAGCCGTGCGGCACTTGGAGACCCTGGGCTGGCAATTAAATTACCAAGAAGTCGGTTGTAACGCTGACGCAAGCCTTTAGGCATACGTTGGCAGAGGGTGAACAATTTAATTTCGCTGCTAGTAACGAGAAGGGACAAGACAGTTCTATATCCCAAGAACTTGAAGCTACTAAGCTGGAAGCTACAATGTCTTTTAGGACTGCTGATTTTGTCATTCTCGGGACCGATTGCATTGTTTTTGCGAAGTGTCGACAAGGAAAAGCCGAGAAAGAGCTGCCAGTCCCAGGTGTAGTGGCACAAGAGATAATGTACTGGCGCGGAGTCACTCATCACAGCTTGCCTATTCACAACAAACCTGCCACCCATTGCGAAGGACGCTTTGAATTTGGGTTGGGGGGCACAATTGGAAGGAGAGACATGTCAGGAGTCTGTTCAAATCACCACAGAAGATGGCACAAAAAATAATTAGATGCAGAAGTTGTACCAACAGAAAGGAATGTGAAGTAATTGACGATTGGATTTCAAAAAGACGGGGTGACGAGGTTCATAGCGTTGTTAGCACTAACCACAAAATTGTTAAGCATCCAAGATCGATGCAAATAACTATTAGCCCATTACCTGCCAACAAGATATAAAATAGTAGTGGACAGATTATCACGAAAAAAGCACCCAGCGGAGGGGTATCTTCTACCTCTAGCTACTCGAAAGGATTTCCAGAAGTGGCGGCGTACACAAATAGATTTGTTCGCAACATTGGAGATAGCAGTAGTGGAAAACTATATATCTATATCTTTGCAGTCAAAGATCAATCTGCAAGCTATATAGATGTCTTTATCATGGAAAAACGAACTAGCGTGGGTATATCCTTCTCTCTGTCTAATACCTCTAGTGCTGGTAGTAACTCCAGAGTGACCACGAGCATTCTGGATGCAAGATCTGAAAGCCAGAGCGCTGGAACACCCGTACGAGATTTTGAACCTTTCGAAGAGTCTTATAGATATGAAAGCAACCTCCTCCACAAATTTGGAAAATTGGGGGTGGGGTAAACTATTAAAAGAGTGGTAACAAGAGAATGAACTGTTAAAGATACGCTGGTGAATTTGCACACTTGCAACTTCCGCTCCAGCTCTCAAAAGATGGTTGAAGTGGTGCTCGAACTTTTCAATGCATCTTAGTCATAAAGAGAGATTATCAGTCAGTAGTTTACTATACTTACTTATAAATTTGTTGTAATCTTTTCACCTTTTATAATTCAACATACTCTTTAAGCAATAGGCGTGTTAGTTCCAACAATTATTAAACCACCAATTACATGGGATCCTAGATTTGTTTTAGACTGCCGTCATCAAATCCACACAAAGATAACTAGTTTGACGTGGCTCGTAAAATTGCTATATCTATTATTATTATCCTCAGGGCGTAGGCGTCCATGATTTTACTTTATTAAGAATTTTAAGTGATAGCTTCTTTGGAACTGGTAAGAATATCTATTTAACACCAGCGTTTGGCACAACACACACAATTATCAACAATCCGCGTGGAAACTTTCTAAGCATTCCGATAGAAAGTTAGTTACTTTTGTTAGAATTTTAATAGAAAAAAAGTAAAACAAAGAGAAGGTAAGTTGATAATTTAAAACTACTTATAACAATTAATAATAAAATAAAAGCAGCTTCTCGTATAGTAAATGGAAATTGGGTGCGTATTGTTCTTAATGATAGTGGAATCTATGCTTCTACCGGAAGCTGTAGATCTGCGGTAGCTTCCCTGGGGTGGTTAGGAAATCAGTCCATAGACGAAATTTTGTAACTGGAGATTTTCCAATACGTTCTTTAAACATTACTGTCGCGAGATTGAACTAGCTAGAGATCATCGAAATTCAATTTTGAATACATTTAAGACATAGACTGGCGATAATAATAATTGGTTACTTAGAATTTTCAATTATTATATAAATTGTTAAATATAATTTCCATTGGCTAATAGATTACTGTATACTACTGCTATGATTTGAAATAGTTAATAAGCGAATAGTTAACAAAAACAACAAGATTAAATTAGATCTCATTTATTTTATATTCGTCATAGCGTTGTGTTACTTTAATGTCACCAACAGACAACAAACACGTTGTCATAACAATGCTGTATGTTTTCCGGAGGCACATTAATATAACGGTTTTACATAACAATGAAACCAATATTATGTGACGAGAGGGAAACCATACTGCATTGCAGGAAGCCCTTCCTGGTGAAGACACTATGATTTGGAAAATGATTTCGTTACCTACGTCACTTGCTGGTATATAAACAGACGCCATCTATTGGTGTAAATTAGTACTTCTCGTTCCACAATCTAAGCAAACAATCGCGTGTCTATGGCGTAAGTACACACTGCCTCTTCATAACAATGCTGTATGTTTTCCCTCTCGGCACATAATAACGGTTTCAATGTTATATACAACAGTTAAATTAAGTGTGCTTATTATATTTACCTATATTAATAAGCATCTCCATTGACTTCATATACCACTGTATATTGTGTTTAAGTAATTAATTTGTATAAAAGACGCTATTTCGATGGTATTTTATTAGGCAAATTTAGCTCGAGTTGTAAAGGTATAATGAAGAGGTTAGACTATTAATTAAAATTTAAGTATAAAATGTGTAAAAATCGCAAATATCGATGATCGTATTATATATAGGTATATGGTGAATGGATATTGTTATAAATATATATATATATATATATATATATATATATATATATATATATATATATATATATATATATATATATTATTAGTTACTAGTATATATATATATATATTATTAGTTACTAGTATGTATATGAAAATCAAAAGCTGTATTATATATATAATAGGGTAGATACAACAGAACTATTGTTAACACACTTCGTTTCCCACATTCCGCCTAACATTCAAAACATCACGTGTTAGGTTATCAATGCCGCGATTTGCTTCTTATCAGAGCAAGTTATTATTGAGGGTGTTGGGGGTTTTGGGGGAGCTGAGTACGCTCGGGTATGTGACGTCAAGCTATAGACTCTCCTTCCCAAGTCCTGCATACACGTCCACGTCGTCCTGGGTCTACCGACGAACAGGCCCAGGCCGATCTCACTTTATTTGGTCAGTGAGTTATACACCCTGGAAATGCTATGGTTGGAACGGGCATCGCATACCTTACCATCTTACCCCGGACCGCTTAGCAGCCAAGTATGAGGACGTTACCTGTAAATGTCTGTCCCATCTTACAGGTATTCCCCTACCCAGCATCCCTCTAAATCCTCCAGAGTCCAAATCCTACACTATTCCACTCCCCTCCTAAATCTCAATTATCCTATCCTCTCTCCCCATCCTGGAGGAGCAAACCTTGACTCCAAAAAATCCAATCTAAGGTGTAATACGAACCGTGCCGAGGGATGAATGGCTGGTGGTACCAGTTACGAACGGTGTCTCTCCGAAACCAGACGAATCGGAGGAGTATCTAGCCATTCGGGTGGCAAGCGGGGCTCTGCCTTCTGTGACCTTTTTTTCCCTGGCTATTCGTGGGAACTTTATGAGAACAATAAAAATATATATTTAAACCCTTTGTCTCTCTCATCTACCTCATTGTCTCATAAACCTTTCTGAGGCGAAGAGGACCGAGAAGGACTCTGGATCACCTGGCAGTACTTTCTACATTGAAGCAGGAAGTCGTGGTCGATGGAGGAAACTCCGACCCGCCCGATGAACCTCTCTAAATAGAAGGTGTTTATACAGACAATAGCGTAAGCAATTGTCTAATGCAGCTCGGAAGCGATTCCAGCGGCTGGTGGCAGGTGCAGGGGAAGCCGTTGAGTAAGCCCTTGACATGTGCCGAAAGCTCTGGAAGGAGATTCCAAAAGAGAAACTGCAAACAAAAGTTAGAATTACGCCTCAAGCAGGACGGTCTGGGGTACCCACTCCAGTCATCAAACGGGGGAAGTAGCCATGGGTACCCAGGGAGGCACTGCTCAACCTACCGCCCCCTTCACCTGTTTTTGGAAAAGCCAAGCATGTACAGGGTCACCAGCGCTGAGACAAAAACATGGCTTTCACAGAATCTGAGATCTTTACAAGACTCATTGCACAATATACCAATACTGGAGATGCCAACTAACACCATGCCCTCCCAGACTCGATTATACTCTGTGGAAATTGTACTCTGTGGAGAAAGACACAGAGATTATACTCTGTGGAAATACCTTTCAAGGACTGGCTAAACGGTCGAATAACGTGGAAAAATGAAAGCTTAAGGTGGTACACAGATGGCTCCAAATCCGGCTCTTAGGTAGGATGTGGAATATATGGAAAATCACCAAAAAAGACAATAAGTCTGAATGTGGGAAAATATTCCTCAATACTCCGGGCAGAGGCCGGGCAAATATTCCTCGATACTCCTGCATACGCTCTAGAGAACAACAACAGAGTAGTTCTAAGATGGGTTCCAGGGACGCTGGCATCGAGGGAAATGACAGGCGGATATACTGGCACGAAAAGGAGCCAAATGCTCCCAATTCAGACTAGAACCGTTCTGTGATGTCACTCGTAGCTTTACACAGCTTACCCTGAAGACATACTGCCTCAATGAGTCCATTCAACTATGGAGAAATACTCCTAGTATATACCAAGCTAAGGCACTCAATTAGGTCTTCAACAAGAAGGCTGTCACTGGGGCCTTATCTTTCAGCAAGAACTGTCTCCATACATTGGTGAGGGTACTGACTGGTCACTGTGGTCTGAATAGACACATGCACAATTTTGGCATCAGCAGCACAAGAATGTGTAGAATATGCAATGAGGCTGAAGATACACCTCTCCATATTCTCACTGAATGTCCACCACTTATGCAACGGCGCTATACCATCCTGGGGAAACATCAAATGTGCCCAGAAGAGGTGAAGACTCTCACAGAAAAGTTAATACTACAACTTTTTGCAAAAATCAATCTTGACTGTGTACTGTAGTGTGCGGAGATCACAATAGATCAGCAATGGTCGCAGTGATACCGGGCTGAACAGCCCTGCAAAGCCGCAACTAGGAAGAATAAGAATAAGTTATTATTGAAATTATTAATTCCCCCTTTATGAGAACCAAACCCACAACCGTCGCGTTTACATTGACACTGAACCGTAGCGCCACGACGAGCTTTGAAATATTTTTATAATCACTTATGGCTTATTGTGAGGTAAAAATAAGTTTAAATTTATTTTGTGTTAACACTTTTCATATAACATGCTCTAGTAAATATGACTGTGCGAGTGTTTCAGCGTTTACACAAACAAAAGAGTGGGTAAGCTCTGTGAAAGTTTCATGAATATATAAATTTCAGTAATTATTACAACATCAAGAGGCTCCTTTAATTTTCCGCGCCCATTAGTTTTGAAATGTAAACAAAAATAAATATATTTTATCGTTCATAAGCTTTTTGTGATAGCTTTTAAAGTAAATTTAGTATATAGTTTATAAAACTGAAGCTTACAATTATAAGTGACGTATATAAAAAATAAAGTTTCAGCACGCCACACTAGGCGTCAAAACACGGTATATTATTCAATAGGAATCCAGGTCGATACGTGGCCTGACTTCAAAACCGCTGGCAGTAATCTCTCATAATCATTATAATAACTGGAAGACGAATTCTAGAGGCATAATGGTGAAAAGTTTATCTTAAGTTACTTCAAATCAAATTAAAGTATCATTATCATACGTACTATAGATATCTGTATAGGAATATATCTTATTCTCTATTACCTCCTCAGTAAGTGAATCTGGATGGCGGAACCAAACGCCGCACGCTATCTAAATAAAAAAAATCGATTTTAATTGTGGCCATATTTTTTTTGTATGTAGCATTTGATTCAGCTATATGTATATTTAGGATTCAGATGCTAGCTTATTTAAAAAAATAATAACAATCAAGCAATAATTAACATTTATGTAATATTTTTTTACAAAATATCTTAACTAGCTTAATTTAACCATGACAGGCGCTTAAATCGGTAGTAACAGAAAGAAATCACCAATGTAACTCAAATATATACATGCATTAATAATTATCCAGCATTTATCATAATTAAATAAAAATACAAATCACAACGACCACGACCGTACTGTTCGAAATCCAACAGAATAATGTTGTTTGCTACTGAGCCATCTGGTTTTATTACGTCATCATTCTCGCCCTTGGAGGGTAGATGGAGATTCCTAACTATATATAATAATAATTCGTCACATTTACACTCTACAAAATTAACAAAAAAATGATTTCTCCATCTTCTCTTCGCTGGACAGTCATAATGAATAAAAACAAATTAATTGAACGAATTCTAAAAGGCAAACTAATTCAATAAGTTTTAGTTCGGTCTCTACCAACATGTCTCATCCAGCTCGAGGCTCGAACAGTAGCTCTGGCAGGATAATCGCTTAATCCCCATTTATGTACAAGTTGACTACAGTGGCTCTCGGTGCTCTATTAGAGATAAGGCTGTGGGCAGACGAAGTTTTAGCTTTCTTTATTGTTGCTTAAAATAAATTGAATATTATAGTCGAATATAAGGAATAATTATGAATATAAAATTTAAAAAAAGACTACACTTTCTTTAATTTTTGGCCACAACAGCAAAACCTTATCGTAAAACTCTCTTATTATATATCATTTGCCTCAAATGTTGACAGATATATTCATTGTTAGTGGACTGAAAACAAATTTACAAAAATTTACTAAACCATAAACAATCTTTTCAAAGAATTTAATTAGTAAAAAATATACTATTTATAATATTTTCATTCAAGTTAAATATAGATTAATTGTACAAACAGTGTATCAGTACAAACTCTGTTAAACTATATTATATAGCCATACTATATACGTTTTAAAAACAAAAAATCTAATATTCTATAATGTATGTATATTTTTATTTCATATAATATATTATTTAATAAACTATCGCGTACAGTCAGCCTTAAGCTTCCGAAGCGTAACCGCAACGTGGACACGAGTACGCTCGTTGTCAGCTGACACGCGACGTACCTCATGTAGAGACGTTGGAGACTGTATATATTTATATTTATATATATATATATATATATATATATATATATATATATATATATATATATATATATATATATATATGTGAAACACTTAATTTTCATTATTACTTCTTAATTTAGTTTATTTTATTTAACAACTTCCACCGGTGTTTTATTACGATCATAATATTGTAAAAAAAAGTTTTCATATTAAAATTTGAGAATTTCCAATTAAATGGAGCGTTCATTTACAATCCTTTTATTAATCAGAGAGGCACTTTGTTAAACGATACCTTTGTTAAGGGCAAATTAAATAAGGTCATAGTCTATTTTAAAACCATTTTTTTACAGATTTCCTGAAATGAAAAGAGTAAAGAAAAAAAACTAAGCAATACTCTTCTTTTTATATTATATACTTAGAACGTATAATAACATTCCATAATATATTTTTAAAAATAATATCATTATTTTAGATAATATATTTTATTTAAGCTGATATAAGCTTTTAGTCTTAATCAGAAAGAAAGAAGACGAGGTTGTCACAGTGAAAAAGCAAAATATCGAAATAAATACAAAATAATATAAAAATCTAAATTATGTTATAGTATACTGTTATAGATATATCTTATCTACATTAAGCTATAATGATAATGTAAGTAAAAACCATACAGACGGTTAATTGTCTCGGTCAGGTAAAAGCAAAAATATGTGAAAATGGAGATTCTTATACCTGTTTTATTTTATTTTGCATGAAACAAATCTGTTTGTATTTCAAATCATTATATATATATATAAGATATATATATATATATATATATATATATATATATATATATATATATATATATATATATATATATATATATATATATATATATATATATATATATATATATATATATATATATATATATATGTATGTATATATCTTTCATTTATAGATTTCATATAAACAATTATATTCTTCTCTATTCAATTATATTATATTCTTATGGATCAGGGTACATCGTGGTGCAGTGTGACAGCGTGCGACTGAAAATGCGATTATTGTGGAGTTCAATTCCCATTTGGGAGATTGAATGAATTCTCATTTTCCATATTGCCAAAGTTAATCACAATCATTGGCATAAAAAAAATTAGGGCACGGTATTCCGTAAGCCTCGACTTTTTATCACGCGTCATATACCACAGTTGTTAAGCTTCTCAAGTTTAATAAATTTATGTGAATAATCTAAATAATTGTGAACTCTTAGAAATCATTTTTTTTATTGATTCGACATTGTAACACTATTCAAGGATATATATATATATTACAATATACATATATGTCCTAATACAAAAAAATAATTCTATACTACTCAAGCAAAAGAACAGGACAATTCTAAATCCGCACCGTAATGGGTTTAATAACAGCTATTTTAAAAATATCTGAAAATTTATAGGTCAAAATTTTGGAGCATTTGGACGCTTCAAAAGCGAAAATGTTTAAAATATATATATTTTAGAATAGTATTTCAATCATGTCATTCCTACAAACGTAAAAGTGACCTAACTCAAAATTTCCATTTTATTTTATTTGACACTAAAACCTTATTTTCGTACCCGTAATCCGTGACCCAGAGTCGCGGGTAGACCCACGACTGTCACCACAACAGTCTTTATCAATCTGGTAAAAGAGCCTATAATTATTTAGTTGTGAGCTTCCGAGGTCTTACAATCCTCACATGTGAACTCGATGTTGGTTTAGGATCACGTGTAAGCTTTTTAAGCGATTGTTGGTATAAATCAAAACAAACAAATGAAAACAAGTCGTATGTTTTGTTTTAAAATACTTAGCCGTTGGTTCAATTTGCCAACTTCCTAACTCACCCATGGCTTTTTAATATATCGTATGTAATATACTGGGTTTATTCTGTAGCATGATAACGGCCGTCGTGATATAGTACCATGAGGCAGGAGCGGATTATTTTTGTGTTCTTCGTACTGGTAACAAGATAAAGCGCGGCGTTGAGTTACTTCACGCGTAACTTGCTATGTCTCGAAAGGTGGAAAGCTGCGAATGAAATGTCTTGACACAAGTTTCCATGTATTTGCGAGCTCTGTGCTATATGTGGGAAATAAAATGAGCTAGTTTCTTTTATTCTGGAGCTAAGAAAAATGTAGCTTCTGGCATATTTACAAATGTGTACAATACAAATTAACAGTAAGCTTTTTTTTATATTTAGAGACAACTTTTTCAATAATATAGTTTACTTATTTTTTTAAATTTTAGAGTACGCATTTGCCTACCATTTTCATTTGTCTTTGTCTACTTTCCGTTTGAAAAGCTACATCACTCGGAGAGCGATAAAACGAACTGGTTTAAATACAAACAGTTTCAATTTTATTTTCCTTGTATATAAGTAAATATTGAAAAGCCAATGATACACGCACAAGGACAGTTACAATAGGATATATATAGCCGAGATGCGGAACCTGACAGAAAAACTGGCCCACCGGCTGCATGTCACTCAGAGAGAGAGCTATGGAACGGTCTATGCTCGGGATCTCACTAATGGATAAAGTCCGAAATGAGATTATCCGCCAGAAGACTAAAGTTACATATATATATATATATATATATATATATATATATATATATATATATATATATATATATATATATATATATATATATATATATATATATATATATATATATATATATATATATATATATCCACAGGAATCCACAGGAAATACACGTGAGACTTGGAGAGTTGTAACAGAGGTTTGTAATATAAAGCCACAAAGAAGTACAAACTATGAGCTAATAAATATAAACCAAAATGAGATGGAGTCATTGAATATTGTCAATGAATACTTCACAACAGTAGGAGAAAAACTTGCAAATAATATTTTACGCCACATGGGTACGACAGAATCAGAGTTAGCTAACAAATATAAAACCACTGATAGCAATTTAACTGATTCTATGTTCTTTGTCCCCACGAATGCCAAAGAAATTGCTAAAATTATTGATTGCCTTAAAACTAGCTCAGCTCCAGGGGAGGATAGTATAAGTAACCGTATCTTAAAATGTAACAAGTTTGCACTTGCTGAACCCATTTCACACATTTGTAACTTAAGTATGACTGAGGGAGTAGTTCCGAGTCTTTTCAAAACTGCCTGTGTATGTCCCATCTACAAAGGAGGAGACAAGAAACAAGTTTCAAACTACAGACCCATCTCACTTTTGCCATCATTATCCAAAATACTTGAGAAAGTCATAAACATGAGACTCCTTAACTTCCTTGAGTCAAAAAACATTTTATCCAATAATCAGTTTGGTTTTAGATCGGAAATTTCCACAGAAGACGCTACAATATCATTAGTCAACCGAGTTATTAATAAACTCGATAATAAACAGTGTTGCATTGGAGTGTTTCTCGATCTCGCGAAAGCATTTGATACGGTCTCTCGAACAATACTAATCAGAAAGTTACAAGCTATAGGTGTAAGAGGTCTCGTACTGTCCTGGTTCAAGTCCTATTTATCAGACAGAACGCAGAAAGTTAAAATTGGCAAACAGCTTAGTGAATCGCGAGCTATAGACTTCGGTGTTCCTCAGGGCAGCGTGCTTGGTCCTACTCTCTTTCTAGTATACATTAACGACCTCTGCAATATAAAGCTGAAAAATGCAAGTGTTTTCACGTATGCAGATGACACTGCCATTGTGTTTTATGGTAGTAGCTGGAAAGAAACTAAGGACACTGCAGAAGAAGGACTTCACGTAGTTGCTAAATGGCTGCAACTCAATCTACTCACCTTAAATGAGAACAAAACCAAGTACGTTGCCTTTAGGATCACAGAACACTCTGCTCCAGATGATGTCATCACAATTAAAATTCACAAATGTGATGATAGAAAATGGAACTTCTGCACATGCACCATAATTGAAGAAGTAGACTTCATAAAATACCTAGGCGTAACAATTGATGCGAAACTATCCTGGTCTCCACACATAGATGCTACCACCGCGAGAACAAGAAAGCTTCTCCATGTACTATATAAGCTTAGGCAGGTAGCTGACACAAATCTTATAAAATTAGTTTACACTTCCCTGTGCCAATCTGTCCTTAGCTATTGTGTGGTTATTTGGGGAGCTGCACTCAAGACACACCTTTTCAAGCTAGAACGAGTGCAAAGAGCAGTACTCAAAGTGGCATACAAAAAACCGCGTCGTTACTCTACCAGCCTTCTTTATAAAGAATGCCAAACCCTCACTGTACGGCAACTTTACATCCTAGCTGTGGCTTTGAGATTTCATAAAAAATCGTTACAATCCATTGAAGTCTCTACCAGATCAGCTCGCTCATTAAAATGGAAAGCTGAACCAACCAGAACCACCTTTGCACATAGATCCTTTAATTTTACAGGGCCCTTTTTATATAGCAGAATCAATTCAAAATTAGATCTAGTTTACAAAACTAGATCAATGTGTAAGAAAACTATTAAGGCATGGCTTCTCCATCTAAGCTACATGGATACAGAACACATTATCTCTATTAATTAAAAAAAATTAAAAAAAAAGTTTGCTTAAAAATAAAGAATTAATAAATAAATATATGTACTCAACTAATATGTATTCCAGTTACCATGCAGTCATTGTCGCTACAATAACTACACACCCATACACACACACACACACACACACACACACACACACACACACACACACATATACTCACACACACACCTACACTCACACACATACCCATGTAAATTTATGTAAGAGTTAATTTCAGTATATAGTATAAGTTTTATGTTTAATCAATGTAAATCGCTACTCACCTGCTATAATTTTTAAGTTACATTAAGATAGATCTTAAGGGAAGAGGCTGATTACCCACAACACAGGGAATCCTAGTGTGGGTGTCAGTGCGCAACCTAGTTTAAGTTTTGTTTGAAAGACAATAAAGATTTTTTGATTTTGATATATATATATATATATATATATATAATATATATATATATATTATATATATAATATATATATATATATATATATATATATATATATATATATATATATATATATATAGATATATAATATATATATATATATATATATATATATATATATATATATATATATATATATATATATAATATATATATATATATATATATATATATATATATATATATATATATATATATATCTATATATATATATATATATATATATATATATATATATACATATATATATATATATATATATATATATATATATTATATATATATATATAGCATTTATCATGAGTCCATATTTCAAGCTCTTCAAAATCAAAATATTGACCCATTATATGTAAATTTACTTAGTATTATTTACAAACAGAGTACAGCAGCAATCAAATTTGACATCTTAGGTCCGATATTCAATATATCCAACGGAGTGAAGCAGGGTGATCCGTTGTCTCCAAAACTGTTTAACAGTGTTCTGGAGGAAGTGTTCCGGAAAGTAGTGGTTGGTTGGGAGGGCAAGGGTATTGTCGTTGGTGAGAAAAGGTTATCAAACCTTCGATTCGCCGATGACATATTCCTGTTCTCCTCATCCGCGTCTGAAGTACAATTATTGCTCGAGGATCTGAGCAAAGCAAGCCTTAAAGTGGGACTGGGAATGGATATGTCGAAGACCAAGCTGATGACCAACAGCTCACAGCAAAAGGTGACAGTAGGTTTAGAGAAGATAAACTACGTCCAGGAGTACATCTACTTGGGCCAAATAGTATCCTTTCAGTGCCGACAAGAAAAGGAAGTCGAAAGACGAGTCGAAAATGCCTGGAGGAGCTTTGGTCTATGGGCGATATGATGAAGGGCAACCTTCCTCTATGTCTTAAAAGAAAATTGATGGACGTGTGCATTCTCCCAGTGCTCACCTATGGTGCTCAGACATGGTCTTTGACAAATTCGCAGAAGTCCACCCTTAAGGTTTGCCAACGCGCGATGGAGCGCAGCATCTTGGGTGTCAAATTGATAGATAAAATCCGAAACACCGAACTGCGCTCTCGCACAAAAATCACAGACGTTGGTGTTAAGGCCGCTACATTAAAATGGGACTGGGCTGGACACGTTTGCCGCATGCCAAACGAGTTTTGGGCTAAAATCACTACCGATTGGATCCCAAACTCCAGAAGGCGAATCGGTAGACCAAAACGGAGATGGCAGGATGAGTTGTACCAATACAAACCTGACTGGACCAAAATAGCGCAAACCAGGGAAGAGTGGAAAAACTGGAGAGAGGCCTTTGCCCAACAATGGGACAGTTCAGGCTAATATAATATATATATCTATATATATATATATATATATATATATATATATATATATATATATATATATATATATATATATATATATATATATATATATATATATATATATATATATATATATATATATATATATATATATATATATATATATATATATATATATATATATATATATATATATAATATATATATATATATATATATATATATATATATATATACGTTACGAAAAAGACAAGGACTCCTTCATATGTATAGGAAGGTCTGTGCTGAGCAGTTGTTGAAAATAGGTTGATAAACAAAACCTTGAAGAAAATATCCTTTTACCAAAGATCTTTCATTTTCGCAAAATTTACATATTATGTAAATTGTAAGTTTACTATTTTTACATATAAATTAAATAACTCTGATGGGTAATTAAATTTATTACCACTGAATACGCCTATTAGGAAATTCCCCAACAGATTCACGACTTGGAAAATTAGAAGATTTTTTAATAAGTTTTCTCAAATAATATTTATTTTTAGTTAAAGCATCGTTTAATTTTCACCCCATTTATTAATTACTGTAGGGTTTTCGTTATTCATAATTTCTTGTCGGATAAAATTAAGCGCGAGAGTTGTTCAAAAGAAAAAAACTGAACTCAAACACGATCATTTTGTTGTTTATGTTCCTCTCTCTGTCAAAAGATTGTTCTCAAGAATCCTAAGAAGTATCAAGTTGAAATTTATATCAAATATCCACTTCCCTTGAACCATAGACAAAAAAGAAACTTCTCTAATTCAACGCAAAGATACGAGCGTTTATCCTTCGTGTTTGCAGAATATTGTAAGGAATTAATCACGTGATCCAATCCTATAGGATAATCTAAGGTCAACGTAAAGTTTATGTTGACCTTCAGTTATGAAATGCAGCAAAAAGCCATAATTTGCAATAGAAATGAATAAAAACACCTGAATGTAGGTAATTTAAAGTTACTCGTATATCATGAAATTGGTACAAGACCCTCGGTGCACGGGTCCGACTCGCGCTTGACCGATATTTTTTATAAATCGGTTTAAATAAAATATTGGCAATTTTAACTGTAATTTTGAAATATACAATATAATTGCCCTCGTTATTCACAGTCCACTTTGTAAATGTAATCACTCAAAGCGTTTAAGCATAAGCATTTGAGATATACGCTTATTTAGTTTCTTATCCTTTATCATGTGACTGAACATGACCGAAGTATCTGAAGAATAGTTGTATACAATGTTATTTAAAATATAAGCTAGTCACAATTTACTCAAATAAAACATGGTGTTATTAATAAGAAAGTGGAAACGTAGTGCTGTACTACCAGATTCATACACTTTTCCACCGCACAAAGCACAAAAGAGAAGATAATGTAACATATTAAATTAAAAAACTATCGATAATGATGAAATGTCAGTTCAAATTACACTGCCTAACTCTAAATATAAAGATATTTGGGCAGAATATGGGCTGAGTGACTTAGCGACTGAGCTACTGAGCTACTGAGCTACTGAGCGACCGAGCGACTGAGCGAATATTTAAAAAAAGGTTAAGTTTCTTGCTAACTATCTTCAGCAGAACTGCCTTCTGCCAACTGGAGATAGCTTAATGTTAATTCAATGATATAAAAGTGTTCGCAAAACTCTATTTAAATACAAATTTAAATGGACGCATACAAAGTACATACTTTACGAAGCGTTTTATCAAGCTCCGATTAAATAGAACGAACGGTACATCAGTCGTTGCGGGATTTACTATGACTCAATTGTGATTTGGGTAAAGCTCGTAATTCTATATTGGGAGACAATAACGGAAATGAAACTATTTAATAGGCTTCTGCGATTGATATGCAAATTGTAGCGATTGTAACGAACAACGTTTACGTGTGCGTGCGCTTTTGTAGATATTGTAGTGTGTGTGATAGATGATGGGCCATTGTCGAGTCCAGTCGAGGAGAATAAATTGTTTAATGTCCTCGCTCTGGTAATGAGATAAAGCGTAGCGCTAAATTTCGCCACACAACACGGTATGTCAGTTTGGCAGTGCTAGAAGAACGTAGTGTCTTAACACTAGGTTCCCATGTCCACCCTGCTATGTGCGGGATACGGTGTGAAGGTATATAATTATCTAGGTCTTACACTAGGTTTTATTAACGGTGCCATATGCGCGGAGTTTGTATAAAAAAAAACAGTATTTACAATTTTTAGTACTTGTTTTTCGTAAGTGTTATTCTACAGTAAGAAAATAAACATTCTTAAGTAACCTGAAGAAGTAAAAAAAAGTTACGTCAGGGTATTTAGGGGAACTGAGACCTAAACCCTCACACCTCCTTGATACCGTCCTAGCGCTCCAAAGGAAAGCCAAAGCTCCAAAGCCAATGGAGTTTTGTTATAAAATATAAATTATATTATAATATTACTATATATAGTCTAGAACTAGTTACGAGCTTATTTCATTTTCATTGATCACACAGTCAAATTTTATTATACAAATGGGGTTTTCATTCAAATTATATTTTAAATGGAAAGCTCACGAAACTTCGCTCGACTAACTGTTTCCAATCATAAATTATTTTTCATGTTTATTTTCTTCTAGTATTGTTTTTATTTTAATTTGGGAAAGGAAAATGATTCTATTTTATTTAGGCTCGTTAAAGTCGTAAAGGCTACATAGTGAGTTACAGCGCTCAGTTCACATCTACAATACAGACACCACAGATATATTATATATAAATATTCAATCTAATATAATTTCACACGACCCAATGTATCGAGCGAAATTAAAAAAGCAAATTTCGGTCTAAATTCTTTTATTATGGATCTGTGAAGTTTTCCTAAGATAACAAAAAAATTATTTACAATTCTTTGTTCTGGTAAGACGAAGCTTAGCGTTGAGTTCCGCCGCTCTGCATGAAGTATAAGCTCTACAAGCTTATCAGAGCTTGACACCAGTGCCTAACTCTGAACACCAGATTCCCTATACCTAGAAAAAGCTGTATTGGAAACTGCCTGAACTTACCAAAAAGTATAGAAATTGTTTGTTTCTAGTTTTCCAATTTCATTTGCAGAAGGGAATTGGAAAGTCAGCCTCTTATTATTATATAAGGTAAAGGGCATATTGAATGAACCTTATTTCTCACATATTTGGCCAAAATGGTTATTTGATGTTACATCGCTCTAAAAATATCCTAACTTCTAACAGTATATATAAGAAATACATGCAAATATTTATATCACAATAATACTTATACTTCAATCAATTTTTATAACTTGCTACAGTTTTTAATGTTATTTTATGACACTTTAAAGAATATTATTTTTTATACTTATTATTAGTTACTCAAGTTCCAACACACAGATGAGAAATATGAATGAGCATAAAGTGGACTAACTAAAGTACTTATAGAAGACTAAAACTGATTCCGATATATATATATATATATATATATATATATATATATAATATATATATATATATATATATATATATATATATTATATATATATATATATATATATATACATATCCTTGCTTCCTTCCACTTAGCATTATCCCGGCCTATTGCCAGGGTCTGCTTTCCTACTTAGTCTATTCCACTTTGCACGGTCTTGAGCATCCTCAGTGGTTAGTCCATTGGCTCTCATGTCGTGCGTCACGACGTCCAGCCATCGCTTCCTTGGGCGTCCGGGGGGTCTTACTCCAGGGACAGACATGTCAAGGCATTTCCTTCCGACGTAGTTCTTAGGCCGGCGCAAAACGTGGCCATACCATCTCAGACGACGCTCTTGGAGCTTATCCGCTACGTCACGAACCCCAAGACTACCTCGAATGAATGTGTTGCATATGCGGTCAGCCCGAGTAACGCCACACATCCACCTCAGCATCTTCATCTCCATTACGTGAAGCTCCTGAGTGTGCCGAGATAATGCTGGCCAACATTCGCTGCCGTATAGTAGAATTGGTCGGATCATGCTCTTGTATATCAGCCCCTTGAATTTGGGTGGTATTCTGCGATCGCAGACCACACCAGTGACCTCCCACCATTTGGCCCAAGCAGCGCTAACCCGGGCGTGGACATCGTAGTCGATGCCTCCGGACTCGTGCATAATGGATCCAAGGTACCTGAAGTTCTCCGACTTAACGGCAGGCTCAGGCCCGATGTGCTCGAGTCTGGGTTCCCGCAAGCCATGTACTCGGTCTTTGACACATTCAGCTTAAGACCACCGTTCTCAAGCGCACCCTTCCAGGCATTCACTTTACGCTCCAGCATCAGTCGGTTCTCGTCAATGAGTACTGTCATCGGCATACATCATCAGCCATGGAGGCTGGTCCTGGATGTGAGCCGTGACAGTATCTAGCACTACATTAAACAAAAGTGGACTAAGAGCTGAGCCTTGGTGAACTCCTACTGTAATTGGGAAGGGTTTGGTATCGCCAACAGCGGTCCTAACTGTAGAAACAGAGTCGTTGTACATGTCTCTGATAATAGCAACATAGGATTCAGGGATCCCTTTGGATCGCAGTGCCCACCAGATACACTGACGTGGCACACAGTCAAAGGCCTTCTGCAGGTCTAAGAATGCCACATGCAGAGCTCTCCTCTTTTCCCTGTGTGCCTCCATCAAAATTCTCAGGGCAAAAATGGCGTCCGTAGTGCCTGATCCTGGCTGAAATCCATATTGACACTCAGAGACAGTACACTCTCGGCGGAGCCTGAGGGCAATCACGCGCTCGAAGAGCTTCATGGTGTGACTCATAATCTTAATGCCCCTATAACTACCGCAATCTTGAACACTGCCCCTTCCTTTGTAAGTAGGGGTAATAAAACTGTGCCGCCATTGATGTGGCATCGTCCCAGTGTTCAAAATGCGGTTAAAAAGATCAGTAAGCACGAGCACGCCACGAGAGCCTAACAATTTCCACGCTTCGATCGGAATATCGTCAGGTCCCACCGCCTTGCCGTTCTTCATGCGTCGAAGACAATTCCGAGTTTCATCAAGGGTTATTGGAGCAATAAGCCCCAGGTTAGGAGGTGGTTCAGACGGAATACTACCCGGGTGCTGAGTATTCAGCAGCTCCAAGAAGTAACTTCTCCACCTCTCCTTCACAGAAACATGACTTCAAAGCAGCTTGCCCTGGGAATCTCTGACGCAAAGACTTTTTGTGATATCTTGCGTCGCTTTATGCCACGTACAACAATTTGTAGATGAGCTTCTGCCCCTCCACAGTTTCAAGTTTATCATATAGAGGTAATAAACTTTCACTGCGGGCTCTGGCTACAGCTCTTTTGCTGGCACGTTTCGCTGCTATGTACTCCAGTCTGTCTTCAGGAGAGTTGGAACGCTACCACTCCTTAAATGCAGTCTTCTTATCATGAATCACCTCTTGTACCTTGTCATTCCACCACCATGTCTCCCTGTCCATAATACGTCCTCCCTTAGAAACGCCAAGAACATGTTTACCAGCCGTAATAATTGCTGACTGAGCTCGATCCCAAGCATCCTGAGCAGTTTCGGTGTTAGTTGTTAAATTTTGACTGTTAACCTCTGCCAGAAAGTCGGTCTGCATCGGTCCATTCAGCAACCACCACTTGATCTTAGACTTACGCGTCTCGGCTAATTTCTTTATCGGGGTAACGACATAATCCATGACAAGAAGACGATGTTGGGCCGTGAGGCTTTCACCAAGAATGACTTTACAGTTAGTTATCTTGCCAACATGACACCGCCTGGTCAATAGGTAATCTATTTGGGTTGAATGGAGTCCACTCGCATACGTAATAAGATGCTGCGGACTCTTTTGGAAGAATGTATTCACGATGGCCAGATCAGATGCAATACAGGTTCTTAGGATATTTTCGCCCTCTATATTTCGGCGACTGTGACCAAAACCACCGTGGGCACGTTCATACGTATCCGCAGCCTTACCCACGGAACCGTTAAGGTCTCCCCCAACTATGATCACCTCGGTAGATGGTATAGCGAGTAGAATGTCTTCATATTGCTCCCAGAATGACTCCTTTTCGGCCCCGCTACAACCAGCCTGGAGAGCGTAAGCACTGATTAAGTTGGCGATAGCCCCCTCAACCAGTACCTTCACCCGCATCAGGCGGTCGCTGCGTCGGTCAACTTCGAGGAGACCATTCCGTAGCTCTTCAGATAAAACTACTGCTACACCAGTTTTACCGGAAGGAGACCCAGTGTATATGAGCTGGTAACCCTGTCCGATGATACGGGACTTATTGCCCTTCCAGCGGGTTTCCTGAAGGAAAGCACACTGGACCCGACGCCTCATGAGTACATCTGTTAGTTCCCTGCATCGTCCGGTTAGAGAGCCAATATTCCACGTTGCAAAGCGGATATATATATATATATATATATATATATATATATATATATATATATATATATATATATATATATATATATATATATATATATTATATATATATATATATATATATATATATATATATATATATATATATATATTAAATTATAATCAAGTTCATCCCTTAAGTGATGTGAGTGTATCCATTAGATAGTAAGTGCCATATTAATTAATTAATCGTAATCGTTATACGTGCGAGTACTAACTGTTAATCTCAATTAACGATTGTCATATATTTATTCTATAATGCTTTTCATTTGAAACTACGTTATAAGATATGTTTTGGATTTAGAAATTTGATATTGGATGACGGTCTGGTCAAGTTCACCGGAAGCCAACGCTGCGATGTGACTAATAGTCTTGGGATGGTATAGGATAGAATATACGGGTTGGTTTTTATATTCAGCATACCACTAGTGTACTAGAACCATCTCTAATCAATTTTGGGATTATATATCTTGAACTGCCGTCGAAAATATGGAAAAATACCTTATATTTTTCTATAAACGGCTTAAAACATTAAATGGTTTATACACATGCCTACATATACATACCTTGCCACGAAAATTTCATCGACTTTCATATATTTTTTAAATCAAAACGCTAAAATACTCTTTGCAAACCGAAATAGTGGACAAAACATTTTTCCATTTGAAGGAACATTTGTTATGATCGATTTTCAGGTTGAAAAATTCTAATATTTTCATAATATTTATTTTTAGGTTTTAGAGTAATAGGTTCAAATATAAATCAAAATAAAAGTTGTAAGCAGTTTTTATTATGTCTGAGAGGAAACTACTTAGCATTCGATGGATACACCATCGCGATGTAGGATCGCGTTGCACCATCGAGTTGGATAAGAAGCTCCGAACAGGGTATGGGACTTGCGACCCAAGTATAGATTTAAAGAGGCCCTTGCACAATTAATAACGGGTAATCGTAATTATACATTGGAAAAACATTGTAATGAAATCTACAGTAAAAAAAAACCATTTTTATTCATTTGTTTGTAAAGACATACCTGCGAAACTGTTTAACAGATTTTATGGATTTTTATGTATAATCTGGCTTATCTGATTCTTGGCTGTAATTAATTTTGAAGATTGGCACACCTGATGTACATATAACCATAGTAATTCAGGTAAACAAAATAAGCAAAATTAACTTTTGTAACAAAATAAGCTTTAAGACAAAGGTTTACGCAATGTAGCGTCGTAATATAAGTAGACAACGGATGAGATTATTCTAGACTTCATATCTAAAAATAGTCCAGAAATGTGTTCTTCTTCTTCTCATTAGACTTCTCATTAGAATTTATATACAAACAGACAGAACACAAAACAGAAACAGAAATACAAAACAGAAGAAATAAGAACTGAGAGAGAGAAGTCTCTCTCTCTCAGTTCTTATTTTTTATCCATTTAGCGACATTGCGGATAGTAACGGAGTCCAATGCAACTATCCGCAGAGGTAGTAACATGTCAATAGAATCCAATCAATGATAATTCTGTTCAATTAAATTATTAGTAAGTATACATAAGGTTATTTATTATTTACTGGTGCTTTACTACTTAAGGTCTTTTTACGTGACCTCCCTCCAGTATGTTCTACACTGTGTTTTCGAAAATCAACCGAGGGCTCCCTTACCTCTCCTACCACTTACTTTTACTTTATATAGCTTTTTTACCATTGTATCACCACTCATTCTCTCGACGTGCTCAAACTAAACTAAGCACGTTCTTCTTCATTCTTACTGTGTACAAATAAATATGTAAATATATAAGCATACAAACAAGAATTAAATAGCTATAAATACTTACTTTCGCGATAATATGTTCCAAAGTCGAAGTACACTCACGTCATGCAAAATTTTAAATACATAAATAAGCCCTACTAAAATAATCGTAATATCAAAGAAAATAAATGAATTCAAAAATATCTATGTAAGATAGTATATGTAGGACAAATATAAAAACTCTTTACTTAACGTGTTAGTTACGTGTTCGACTCATATAAAAAAAATACTTAAATGCAATTAAATGCAAATATGATGCAACAAGATGAAACAAATGCATTAATAAAGAATTTTGTATTGGTTTCTTGCAAGGAAGGCAGTGTGAGCTTAGTGTCAGGATTTTTCACACTCCAGTCTATTCTGGGAATATATACATATACATATTTTATTATTTTAACGTGTTAATCCACTCTAAGTATACAATTTTTTTTTAATAAAACATGAAAATTTGAACGCAGCGGGATTTGAACCTAATGATTGTTCTTTGCAATGATCCTTGTGTGGCGGAAATTTGTAAAAATCTCACTACAGAGATGTTAACAACGTAATAAGTTGTAAAAATCATATAAAAACATTATTCACGTACAGCTTCACGTACAGCTTCACACAATGACGGTATGTACCGTCATCGTCTCATCTAATTTAGATTCTAAACAAATATTATTAATGTATCATGAAACTTTTGTTTGCCGGTTCCATTTCCACTCGGTGAGATTGAATTATTTCCATTTTCTTCGTTCTGGAAACAAGGCAAAAGCGTGGCGTTGAGTTACGCCACTGAACAGCTAAGGATCAAAAAACGGAAAGCGGGGAACGGAGTGTCTTAACACTAGGTTCCTTCAAACTACGGCTCCCTCTGCCTACCCTGCCATGTGCGGGATACAGCGTGAAGCTAATTTAATTTCTTTAATTTAAGAAACCTTTTAATGTAACGAACTTAAATTTTTCTTACAAAACTCTTACATGTTCGGAATTTTTATTAGTAGATTTGCGTACCGATTGTGGCGTATTATCGCTTTAAGTAATTCCAAGACCTTAGACCATTACCTCAGCTTTCCAAGGTAAGATCTTTAATACTAGTTCTATCGAATCTATCTATACAGGGAACGGCAAGTGAATTGAAATAATATAAATATAAACGTCCCTTACTTAGCTAGGCTATTTAATTTGCAAGATGGCTTTTCATTCGTCGAGTCTATAGTCCAGGTGGCGTTTAGAAGCTTTCATGGATTATAAAACTTGAAAGCTTCAATGTATCGGTTCCTGTGGAGTTAATTAACTGTTCCGTAAAGAGCAGGTTCACTTTTAATCAAATTAAATTCTAGTGTTATAGGTTAAGCAAATGTTTTTAAATACTTATATTTGAAGAAAGTCGACTAGAAAATTAAAAAAGCAATGTAATTAAATTTTATTTTCTATTTCATTTCTAATTTAATTTTTATCTATTGTAAAAGAAATGTCATAAAAAAAAACACAACACTAGCCAAAACTTGCCTAAAGATTTATAATACATATAAGTAGGAAGTAGGAAGTATCTCAGAGGGTGTCTAAGCCAATTATCTGTCCGATATTTGGTTTCCGGCATACGGGTACGCGACCCCGGGACCTCGAGCCACCACTTTCATAACCCGATCCAATCCATGTAAGTGGTGTCCCTCCCCTATATTCCAAGTCTTTCTGCCTCTTATTCCCTGTCCTTTCTTGGTTTCTCCCAGTAATGGGTTTGGAGGTCAGATGGCAATCGCTCCACCAAAAACCACTTCGCCACTCATATGGACCGATTGGTCTTAGTCGGAAGGCAGACCCTGGCAAAAGCCGGGACTAATGCCAGGAAGAAGAAGAAGAAGAAGATAAAGTAGGAAGTAGAAATGTATGTGTAGAATTTATAATGGCATCGTTTAATACTATTTAAAACAGGCGAAAGCAAGAATAACGTCTAATGGAAAACAAATGTTAAATATTCAAAGGACCAGAACGCATTCGTTCGCGGTTTTGTTAATTTCCACGGCGACTTCAGCAGCATTAAGCTTTAATGAGAAAATGGAAATTACTATGTAAATAAAGTTGTTTGTGAAACATTAGGGGTAAAATAGTCTCAAGATATTAAGAGGTTGATATTTTTTTAATCTTCAAATATCTCTTGTTAAAGTAAAGTATGGGTTGCGAGAACCTGGTCACATACATAGTTTCCGTATAACGTATTGAGTGGTGACACTCTGCTGGCCACTGCGCCTGTCTAACCTGACGGGAGCCCTGACAGGAGAAATGAAAGTAATGAAAATATCTACTTAATGAGATGATATGAACTAAGGACGGTTCAACAACAACCACGCTCACAGCCATCTTTTATTGTTAATCAATTTATTTAGATATATGGGTGGAAAACTTGTGGGCTGCACGGCCGGAACGCGTCAGTTCTGGGCGGTCTCTAAGGCTGCACTCGGCAACTTCAGCCGACCCTTGATCCCACCGTTACGCACAGATAATGACATCCTGGTACATACGGCCAAAGAGAAAGCCCATCTCTTGAGTACTCTCTTTGCCACGAACTCGACTGTTGATGACCGAGGAACAACTTCGCCGATCATTCCAAGATGTCATAGCTCAATGTCATCCAGTTCAGTCAAAAAGCTGTTGAAATCATTATAAATGATCGTATTTAATGTCAATTAGTCTTTGATTGACATTTGAGAGTAACATTGAATCTATTTAAATAAAATATTAACAATGTTAGTTTCGGGAGCTGCAAAGGCGGATTTTAGCTATGTCCGCTATGTTGTTATATCAAAATAAATCGGTTTACAGTATAAGCCCTCGTCAACAATCGCCGGGACGATACTAATTGTACCGAGTACTTGTCATGACAATCCTCTTATTTATAATCAAATCTAATATACATTTTAGTTAATTAAATATAAATTATACTAAAATAAATAATGAAATATGAAGTGCTATTTTTTTTTTGGACACTCAATAGTTGTGCATTATTACATCGGTACACAAAACATATACACATTTAAAAAAATCACAACACATTAAGGAGCTGGCTGTAACATGCACATGCATATTGGCTTTACACTGAATATTCAGCTATTCTCGCTTATTAAGTACGTTTTTTTAATATTTATGAAATAAACTTACAAAGAGGTATGTCTAAAATAATATATTTAGTATAAAATATGTTTAATACTACAAATATAGACAAGGGGGAAGGGGGTAATGTAAGGGGAGACGTCGGTTGACCTTGGAGAATACAATGTTGAGGTACTGGAGGAAAATCACGTATGAACGTATGAAGACGTTATTAACAGTGAACGAGGCCAAAGAGGTATGTAGGGAACGCTGCGTTTGGTCCATTCTCTCAATTCCTCTACTAGGGATCCTATACCTGTAAGTAAATATAAACATGAGTGGTAACCATATGTCAGAGATCATAGTAATCTCAACAAGCCGACGAGCGAATCTCAATGCGAAGAGCATCCGGCCAGAGCAAATTCCAAAGGATCAAAGGAGGTCAAATGGGATTCCAACTCACTACTACAGGTTACAATTACGATTAACTAACGTCCGTGGTGTTATTTAATCCATTATAAACCGATCATGTTATTGTGCTCGTGGTTAGATATTTGTGAGCAAACTCCTTTAAATCCCTTGAACTGGGGAATCTAATTTAATTAACCGATTGGACTAAGTTTAATGAAGATTTAGAAGTCATTAAATTAAAACAGTAAAATATTTAAATTTTCAAATTAAAAATATCATGTGTATTAGCATATATGTATTTTAACCATAATTTCACTGATATGAAGCTTAAGAGTTTATCTGTTAACTGTTGCTACGAAATGAAAAATTGTTTATGGATAGTTAATTTATGTAGCCCTCTGTAGGCACCTCTGGTCAGAGTTACCTCGGGCACTTAAAATGTGATATAACTTGACCACGTGGACTAAGCTGCAGGTAAAACCGAGTGGTCTAATATATCTAACATAATTCAAAATTAATACTCTAAAGTCTAAAATAAATAAAACAAATATATAATATAATAAAAGGTTAACGTTACCTTTTGATATATTATATATTTATACCAAGTGTCGTTGCTCCCATACAATATAAAATACTATTAATACAAGAAACTATGGTTAGATGTCCCACGGCCAATATTCAGTATTAATTAAACATTGCTTTCTGGCTGTCTGCAGAAAGTGGCCAGTGTTAGACTATTTAGTAATAATGTTTCACAACAACAAGGGCAAATATTATGTTATAAAATTAAAAAATGTAGTTTAAAAAAGTAAAAAAATGAAAAAGCAACGCTTTTAAGGAAATATAAAATATATATATTATATATATAATATATATATATATATATATATATATATATATATATATATATATATATATATATATATATATATATATATATATATATATATATATATATATATATATATATATATATATATATATAATATATATATAATATATATATATATTAGCTATTTTGTGCAACATCGACAGTTTTCGTAATTACCTCAAATTACAATAAGATGACACAAAATTCAATATTTTGGATTGGAATTTTAATAGAATTTTGCTATTGTGATTATTATTATTTACAGCTTATGTAGATGTCTTTAATTAAATGTAATCGATATTGTGACGTCATTAATGACTCCATAGATTAAATACATTGTAGGTACTGTACCACTTATTGTATACTTGTAAATATTGTAGAACTTATAATTTGAAAGTGAACAAGCCTCGCACTCCGCGTATCCAAGCTACGTATCCAATTAAAAAGTTTTTGTATATTCTGCGCAGTTAACGTGTAACGTTCTCATTCTATAAGGGGTCATGCCTTTTTCCTTTACAATATCTTATTATACATACAAAATTTATTTTCTTACAATTTTTTTTTTACGCAATTCTTAATTCAAAATATATATATATATATATATATATATATATATATATATATATATATATAAATATAAGGCCGGAAAGCGTCAGTTCTGGGCGGTCTCTAAGGCTGCACTCGGCACCTTCAGCCGACCCTTGCTCCCACCGTTACGCACAGATAATGACATCCTGGTACATACGGCCAAAGAGAAAGCCCATCTCTTGAGTACTCTCTTTGCCACGAACTCGACTGTTGATGACCGAGGAACAACTTCGCCGATCATTCCAAGATGTCATAGCTCAATGTCATCCAGTTCAGTCAAAAAGCTGTTGAAATCATTATAAATGATCGTATTTAATGTCAATTAGTCTTTGATTGACATTTGAGAAGAAGATTGAATCTATTTAAATAAAATATTAACAATGTTAGTTTCGGGAGCTGCAAAGGCGGATTTTAGCTATGTCCGCTATGTTGTTATATCAAAATAAATCGGTTTACAGTATAAGCCCTCGTCAACAATCGCCGGGACGATACTAATTGTACCGAGTACTTGTCATGACAATCCTCTTATTTATAAGCAAATGTAATATACATTTTAGTTAATTAAATATAAATTATATTAAAATAAATAATGAAATATGAAGTGCTATTTTTTTTTTTGGACACTCAATAGTTGTGCATTATTACATCGGTACACAAAACATATACACATTTAAAAAAATCACAACACATTAAGGAGCTGGCTGTAACATGCACATGCATATTGGCTTTACACTGAATATTCAGCTATTCTCGTTTATTAAGTACGTTTTTTTAATATTTATGAAATAAACTTACAAAGAGGTATGTCTAAAATAATATATTTAGTATAAAATATGTTTAATACTACAAATATAGACAAGGGGGAAGGGGGGGGGGAGGTTGAACTTGGAGAATACAATGTTGAGGTACTGGAGGAAAATCACGTATGAACGTATGAAGACGTTATTAACAGTGAACGAGGCCAAAGAGGTATGTAGGGAACGCTGCGTTTGGTCCATTCTCTCAATTCCTCTACTAAGGATCCTATACCTGTAAGTAAATATAAACATGAGTGGTAACCATATGTCAGAGATCATAGTAATCTCAACAAGCCGACATCAATGCGAATAGCATCCGGCCACAGCAAATTCCAAAGGATCAAAGGAGGTCAAATGGGATTCCAACTCACTACTACAGATTACAATTACGATCAACTAACGTCCGTGGTGTTATTTAATCCATTATAAACCGATCATGTTATTGTGCTCGTGAATAGATATTTGTGAGCAAAATCCTTTAAATCCCTTGAACTGGGGAATCTAATTTAATTAACCGATTGGACTAAGTTTAATGAAGATTTAGAAGTCATTAAATTAAAACAGTAAAATATTTAAATTTTTAAATTAAAAATATCATGTATATTAGCATATATGTATTTTAACCATAATTTCACTGATATGAAGCTTAAGAGTTTATCTGTTAACTGTTGCTACGAAATGAAAAATTGTTTATGGATAGTTAATTTATGTAGCCCTCTGTAGGTACCTGTGGTCAGAGTTACCTCGGGCACTTAAAATGTGATATAACTTGACCACGTGGACTAAGCTGCAGGTAAAACCGAGTGGTCTAATATATCTAACATAATTCAAAATTAATACTCTAAAGTCTAAAATAAATAAAACAAATATATAATATAATAAAAGGTTAACGTTACCTTTTGATATATTATATATTTATACCAAGTGTCGTTGCTCCCATACAATATAAAATACTATTAATACAAGAAACTATGGTTAGATGTCCCACGGCCAATATTCAGTATTAATTAAACATTGCTTTCTGGCTGTCTGCAGAAAGTGGCCAGTGTTAGACTATTTAGTAATAATGTTTCACAACAACAAGGGCAAATATTATGTTATAAAATTAAAAAATGTAGTTTAAAAAAGTAAAAAAATGAAAAAACAACGCTTTTAAGGAAATCGATATATATATATATATATATATATATATATATATATATATATAATATATATATATATATATATATATATATATATATATATATATATATATTTTGAATTAAGAATTGTGTAAAAAAAATTGTAAAAAAACAAGTTATGTATATATAAGATATTGTAAAGGAAAAAGGCATGACCCCTTATAGAATGAGAACGTTACACGTTAACTGCGCAGAATATACAAAAACTTTTTAATTGGATACGTAGCTTGGATACGCGGAGAGCGAGGCTTGTTCACTTTCAAATTATAAGTTCTACAATATTTACAAGTATACAATAAGTGTACAGTACCTACAATGTATTTAATCTATGGAGTCATTAATGACGTCACAATATCGATTATATTAAATTAAAGACATCTACATAAGCTGTAAATAATAATAAGCACAATAGCAAAATTCTATCAAAATTCCAGTCCAAAATATTGAATTTTGTGTCATCATCTTATTGTAATTTGAGGTAATTACGAAAACTGTCGATGATGCACAAAATAGCTAATATATATATATATATATATATATATATATATATATATATATATATATATATATATATATATATATATATATATATATATATATATATATATATATATATATATATATATATATATATATATATATATATATATATATATATATATATATATATATATATATATATATATATATATATATATATATATATATATATATATGTATATATATATATATATATATATTATATATATATATATATATATAAATATATATATATATATATATAATATATATATATATATAAGGTATATGTTTACATACTCACAGAGTATTCCACAGTATTGTATCACAAAATATGTATATAATTAAGTTACAAGGTGATTTTGATTAAATTTTCCAAATGACTAGAATTACATATTGTTTGTTTTTTTTGCAGCCTTATCTAGAGCGCCATCATGTCATTGTGGAATATTGTCTGATTGTAAATACATTGGTCGTGTATTTAACTACTGCTAGGAGAAATGATTTATTTTCATTTGACCGCTTTGACAAATCAAAACATGGCGTACAACTTCACCTCTTAACATGCCATGTCAACACTACATCTTCTTCCACTTCTATTGCATGTTCCTATATGCGGGATACATCATGTTTATATATATATATATTGACTTCTATAGTTACATATACAATGTTTTTTAGAATTATAGTCGTTATTTATCTTTAGACTAGACTTTATTCTTAAAACTGTACAATTAAAGTTATTACAATTAAAAACTAAAATTAATAAACTGAATTAATTTGAGTTGTTAATCTAAAGGTACTTTGAAGTTTTCTTTAACAACAAATTCATTTTAAATCAGTGTAATGTCTTCATAGTGTGTAGAATTTGAATACACCAATGTCACTTTAGAATGTATAGTAAACATTTCCACATAACATAACTTAATTTAAGAGATTCAAATCTGAAACAGAAACTGTTCTGGCACAACAGCAGTCTGTAAGCCCAACAGTTGTGGGTTCGATTCTCATCCAGGGTAACAAATTGTTTCACTTCATTGGTCTGGTAAGATTACCTGTTGAGTTATGTGGAACAGTCTTCCCTATTAAAGTGTAAAGTTATTTATTAATTTTATTTTGTTTCAGGTTTTTTCGCAACAAATACAAAAACAGTATTTCACAATAAATATAAACTGACCATTGAAATAAAACATATGTCATTCATAGAATATTTTCCAATTTAATAAATAATAAAATATTTGGTAGGTCTTTCATTGATTTTGACTTTGACATGAATTCATCTACATTTTTAAACGGCAATCAGTTTTCATTGATTTTGACAAACACAATTGAATATCTTAATAAATAATTGTGACATAATTGCCTTTCATGGTCTGACTATGAGTATGAGGTATCCAACCTGAAACATAAAAAATAAATACATTTGTTTTATAAGTTTAAATATTAAAATTTAATTAATGCAAATAAGAGAGAGTGTGGTAACACATTATACTAATTATTAGAACTGGAAATCTTTAATTTTAATAAATAAGTGAATTTAAAGTATAAGTTATAGGCGAAAGAGTAGTTAGTTATAGTTCAGCGAGAAAGTAATTATAGACAAAATGTTTGCACAATTTTATAATACGTCTAGATTTTTCTCTCTCTCTCTCTCTCATAAGCAAAAACTAACAAGACTGTAAAATATAAAACTACTCGCCTAAAAAATAAATTAGTACATTTATTAACTTCTTCGATATCCTGCATTTTATGAACTTCTTCGATATCCTGCATGTTTAAACTTATACAACCATCTTGTATAAGTTTAAACAGTGTCCACATGTAGATAACAAATTATTGTCGCTAGTGTAGCAAGTGGAAATTATATGAATAAAGTAGATAAAAACAGAGTGGGTAACGCTGGGTTGAAAATGTTATAATATTCGTTACTTAACAATTTGAAAAATATGCAGTATAAAAATTACCACTATTTTCGTAGTAGGAGCATAGCAGTAATTAAAAACTATCCTTTTTTGTCTAGTAATATAATTCTAATCGTATAGGTACATTGTTTTCAAAACCCTGCACTTGCTACTTTAACGCCACCTTAATTTGCTTTTAGCGGACACTTTTTAATATACTGATTCGGTACTCTTTACTTTTACGCCACCTAAGAAAAGTAAGCACTACATACTAATAACCACAGATAATAATAAATAATTACGTAAATAAAGACTATAAATAATATCTAATGACCAAAGAGTAAAGTAATATAATACAGCTCATGACGCAATGCGCTCTACAATCTCCATTCGAACAATATTCAATTGTAAATAAAATAATTTGGAAAAAAATTATTCAATAATCAAAAAATATGTAGATTATATATTAAATGTAAAAATAAATTCCGTTAAGCACAGACCCATTTCCCAAACGAAATAAATATTAATACAAAATTTAAAAAAACTTGAGAAACTACCCAAACAGTTGGTAGAATTTTATTTTTATATGACCAATAAAAAATTGCTACCGCTAAAGTATTTTATCTAGTTTTATTAATTATAATAAAAGGTCAATTAAGCCTACACTTGGGTCATATATATATATATATATATATATATATATATATATATATATATATATATATATATATATATATATATATATATAATATATATATATATATATATATATATATATATTATATATATATATATATATATATATATATATATATATATATATATATATATATATATCAGAATAATAAGAATAACAAAGGCAGCATATTATTAGTCGGCAAGATTTTAATGTTAATATTTTACTTACAATAGAAATTATCGTTCTTGCATATTTATTAAATATAAATCTTGGTAAATATTTCAAGCTATAAATATTATTCAATTTAAAGTTCAAGCAAACATAATTTATTTAAATGGTTTGAATACTTTTCAAAATTCTCAAATATCTATATTATTGCTGACCTATATTTTCCAGTATTGCGCAATCTTAAGCTGTGGCGCTCTTTTCTTTCTGATACAAATTGGTAAATAAACAATGTTATAGGTTATTTTCATATTAAACACACAACGAGACGAATTAAGTTCGTTGCTGTAATAATATCAATTTAAATATACATTTTACGTTTCATATAGCTATTTTTATTTGAAAACTAAGCGCCTCCTATAGTAAATACATTTTTATACTTCGGAATAACTTGAATATTTACCAATGTTTTGCCGCGCATTTTATCGTACAATTGTACCAATCTATAAAATGAAAAAAAAATGGTTGTAATATTGCCATACGAAAAATAAATATTATAAATTTTAAAGTGTAAGATAATTCCATTTTAGTTTTAATAATCATAACATAAAATAAAAAGTGATATTTGATAACGTAATAATAATTGTGTCTCAATAATTTTTGAATATTATAACTTAAATGGTGGTTATATATTCAGATATTTTCGCCATTAAAATTTTATAATAAAATACTATATAATAATTTTATTTTTTTCACCAAACTGTTAATATATTGAAAAATAATTAATTTTTAGTACCTTATTTGCAAATCAGAGAGTACATTTTAATTCATAATTAATACACTGTGGACCGTCAATAGATAATTCTTGACGTCCGACGCCGTTCTTTCTCCTTTTGTTAAGTTGCCATTGCTGTTGCTAACGCCATTTTTGTTATACACTGTAAGCTTCATATGGTGATTTCTTTATACTCATAGGACAGTTGTGTAAGTGCGAAAGAGAAAGTTGAATAAGATTGGATTACGCAGCTGCAACTAACCTGAATATTTTCTTCTAAGCTTATTTACGACGTTTCTCATTGTCTATGCTATAGATACGCATCCCGAGCGATACATACGGTGTAAAGCTTTAAGTGACAAATGTATAGTAAAAATGAAGGAAAACGCTGTACTTAAGTGGCAAAAAGTTTGCAATCCCAGCGGCCCGCAACCACGACCTCGTCATGGCCATCGTGCGGTTGCCATAAAGGATTTGATGATAGTTTTCGGCGGCGGAAATGAAGGGATAGTTCACGAGCTCCATGTCTTCAACACTACTACAAATCAATGGTTCGTTCCCGTCACGAAGGGAGAGGTGCCTCCAGGATGTGCTGCCTACGGCTTTGTGGTGGACGGTACGCGCTTGCTGGTTTTTGGCGGCATGGTGGAATACGGCAAGTATTCCAACGATCTGTACGAACTGCAGGCGTCAAGGTGGGAATGGAAGCGTCTCAAGCCACTACCGCCTAAGTCGGGCCTGCCACCGTGTCCTCGACTCGGTCACAGCTTTACTCTCCTAAACGGTAAGGTGTACCTATTCGGTGGGTTGGCTAATGAAAGCGACGACCCCAAAAATAATATACCTAGGTATTTAAATGATTTATACACTTTAGAGCTGTATCCCAATTCGTCTATGACTGTCTGGGATATTCCACATACTTATGGCCAGTCTCCACCTCCGCGCGAATCACACAGTGGTGTTGCTTATACAGACAGAACTTCTGGCAAATCTTCATTAATTATATATGGAGGCATGAGTGGCTCACGTCTAGGTGATCTGTGGGTGCTTGATGTGGACAGCATGTCGTGGTCTAGACCTGAACTGGGTGGCCCACCACCCTTACCTCGTTCTCTCCACACAGCCACTGTCATTGGACAACACATGTATGTATATGGTGGTTGGGTTCCACTTGTGCCTGATGAATCTAAGCTTGCTACGCATGAAAAGGAATGGAAATGTACAAATACTTTAGCATCTCTTAACTTAGACAGTATGACATGGGATAATATTGCATTGGACAAATTTGAAGAATGTGTTCCACGAGCTCGAGCTGGACACAGTGCTGTTGCTATTCAAACTAGACTCTATATTTGGTCAGGACGGGACGGCTATAGGAAAACATGGAATAATCAAATCTGTTGCAAAGATCTTTGGTATCTAGAAGTTGGAGTACCACCACAAGCTGGACGTGTGGCACTTGTGCGAGCTGGCACCACTTCTCTTGAATTATGCTGGCCAGCTATGAACACTGTTACTACATATCTGCTTCAAGTACAAAAATGTGGCAAAGTAACTCCTGCACGTTATCCTTCATCTGCTGAACCAGTAGCGGCACCTCCTCCAGCTTCACCAGTTGCCGGGCAGCCTGATGCAGCAAAGGCATTTGGACTAATTTCACCTATTGCGTCTGGTTTGCCTCCAAATCCAACGGACATGCCAGTCCGACCCGTCGCAGCAGCTGCATCACCTGTAGCAACTCCTATTGTTTCTACACCTCAAAAAGTTGTGTCTGGTTCTATTAAGATGCCAGCCCAGGCTGCAGTTAAAATATCTCCAAACACTCCATCTCTGAAACAGACTTACCAAGGAAAAACAGTTGTAAAATCTCCAGCAGCAGGTTCCTCTCAACAAATAAAGGTTGCAGCTGTCACTCCTCAAGGAGTGACAAGGATAGTCAGTGGAGTCGGGACACCAAGCAGCGTGCGGGTATCTACTCCTCAGTCAAACGCACAGATTGTCCTCGGCACGGCGTCGGGTGGGTCCGGCACCCCACGATTCGTACAAGTCAAGACCGGCTCGAGTAGCGGGTTGCCGGTCAAACTAGGAAGCGGTAACGTTAAGCTCACCGGCAATACTATGCCCCTCAAGATTGGTGCTGCAAACATTCAGGGTAAACTAACAACGAATAGCGTGCAAAAAGTGGGGCAGGTAGCGACTAACGTACCACTGAAACTAGGTGCTGGTAACGTCAAAATTGGCACTAGCAATGTGTTAGTGAAGACGGCGGGCGGCATGCCCATCCAGGCGGGAGTCAACATGCAGGGCAAGGTGGCGACCGGCGTACCAGTCAAGCTGGGCGCCGGCAACTTGCCCGTCATTGGCAGCAGCGGCGGCGCCATACAGATCGCCAGCGGCGCCATCACAGGGCAGCAGATGAAGACGCCCGTTTACAAGATAGTGACAGCTAAGTCAAGCGAGCAGGCCACAACGGGCACGACGGCGGTGACGGGCGCGGTGAGCGGTGCGACCGTCCTGCGGCAGGCGGGCAGCAACGCTGGTATCCCCGTCATCATCAAAAAGTCGCCAGGTGCAGGATCGCAATCTAACGCTACGCCGCAATACGTCACGTTAGTGAAGACGTCGACGGGCATGACGGTGGCCACAGTTCCCAAGATGGCTATGGTGCAGAACCGGCCGACGGTGCCCGTGAGTGCGGCGCACGGGCCCGGCGCCACCATCGTGAAGCTGGTGTCGGCCAACACCGTAGGTGGCAACAAAATTATCACGCTGCCTTCCAACGTGCTGCAGCTGAGCAAGGCAGGCGTGGGCGGCAAGCAGACTATCGTCATCACCAAGTCCGCGAGCCAGTCGACGCAGGGCGGCGCGCCGCAATGAACGTGCCGCAGTGACCGCGAGTGCATGGTGACCCTGTGACGTGAGACAGTACTGTGGAATATTTTAAATCATATAAATTTTGTATGTTATTGGGTCTGCGTAGTCGTCCTCGTAGAGTTTTTACTGAGAATATTTTATTTACTCTTGTAATATTATGTTTATCGTTGTCTGTTTGCAACCCGCTCGGGCCCCGCGCAAAGCTTCAGCGCGGCTTGCGTGAAAGTGACGGAGGACGGAGGACGGAGGGCGGTGGAATGAGTGCGGAGTACGGTGGACCGAGGATGGCGACATGTTTAAATATCACTTTTTTAAAAGTTATTATAATAATTAGGGTTAAAGAGATATTTCGATTTGAAGTTATAATTTTATGTGTTTATAGATTTATTTTGAAATTAGAATATTTTTGTATGTAATGATATATAAGGAGAGGATAATATAAAACTTCAGTAACAGTAATCATGACCAAATACTGCCATCTGGAACTTGGAAGCTGAAATGTGTAATGTGCTGGAGCCTTCACTATTTGTGTGCTTGTGTGACTTGTCTTCCGAGCACCAGTTTCAGTAGTTGTTACCTTTCATTGCCCCGTGACATAGGAGTGGCATTCTGTTGGGTATTTGACTAATTTTATACAAAGAGAATTCAAAATATGAAAGCCCAGCTTAAGCTTATTGTTTATATTAAAAACAGCTATTGTAATATATTGAAAATTTAACATTAATAAATGTTTCAATTCAAAAATAATGAATGCAAATTAAACTCAACTTATTAAGTTATTTATTATTATTTTTTATATTGTTATTAAAATTAGTTTATTTAAACTAAAATGAGTCAAATACCACACTGGTTTTCAGACAGACATTGTATTGAATAGTAATATATGTTGCCTGGCTGCGGGTCCTGAGGGAAGCCTCACCAAGTGACCCCCTGAGGGACCCCAGGCGGGGTGTAGGCTTAGTTAAATCACATTATAATATGCATTATTTAAGTTTTGACAAACCATTGTTGATGTTGTGGTGTTATTGATATCTGTGGAGAGACTCCTTTATATTGGGTTTCATCTTGAGGCTATGTCACTTCCACAGATCTGAGGCCGTGGGGACTTTATTTGACTATGAGGGACTTAAAAGAAAAATCTGACTCCTAAACAATACTTCAATAAAATAAATGTTAAATACACTTAATAAACTCAATATGTTTGCACTTTTGAATCTTTCATAGTCTATAAGCCCATAGGCATTGTTTGGGGTTTATAAGGGTGGGTATACCAGGCAGGTGATTCATTTATGACAAAAAAAAAACATGCAGAATGAATTTTCATTCGCTTCCCACAATGATGAAACTTAATGTTTCGAATAGATTCTCTAACGAACAATGAAACTGTTCTGCATTCGGTACGTAGTGTAAGCTAGTGTAGGAGAGAGGAGCCGAGTGTAAATAATTTAAGTAGGTAAATTTTAATGTTATAGTTTGTTCATAATATGTTCATTTGCTTGAATAAACGATTTGGATAACTGCGGTTTTTATTTAACTATACTATGTGGAAGATATTTAGTTTATAATTTCAGTATAATTTTGGTATGTTTCTTTTAGATTGCCATTTTGTTCAATGAACTATGAGCTATGAGCTATGAGAGGGGTGCTGTGGGTTGCTTTTTCAATATAGCATATGTTAAATAATTATTAATTTATATTTTTTATTTATATATTCACCATAATTTCATGTTATACAGCAAATGAGTGTGTATTAAATTATTTAACATGGCGGGAAATGAGATTATCCTTCTGCTATCTACATAAATGTGTCCGTACACTGTTATACGCACTGCAGTAAGAGCCTGCAGTGGGCGGCCGACTACCTGTACAAAGAAATAACAAATTATTATTACATCATTCTATCAACTTTCACCTCTAATTGTGTTCGTGATTGAGTACTTGATGTTGGGCTAACGGTCTCAATGGACTGTACGATCGGTACGGGTTCGGGGCTCGTAAGTTGTTTTTTTTTTTTTTTTTTAATATGTTTTATAGAAAAGTAGAATTTTTTTTATATATATTTCAAAAATATAATTATTCAATAGAAAAGGTGGTCATTTTTTTATTTTTCTTTTTGTTAGATTTAATTACTGCTGTTTGTATATTTTGAGCTTAATATTTAAAATGAAGAAATGATATATTTGTCTTCGTTTTATTTTGAACTGTAAAACATTGATATAAAATTAAACAGAATGTAGGGTAGTAGTAAGGTAAGGTCTAGAAATTGATTGCAATAACTTTTCTTATTAGATATTTGAGATTACTATAGTAGTTTACTTTTTGCTTAAAGCCCACCATAATGATTTACTTAATTAATTTGCAGAAATGAATGTATTCAAAGTGAAAGTTATATTTTTATATTTTTACCAGTTTGCATTCAACAAACTAACAAACTTGTCTGATATAAGTTATATTTAATCTTCTGAATCAGGAAAAGCTTTGTCAAAGCTTAGTTGCACTTAAATTTAGCGCCATCTGTTGTATTTAATCGGAACTTCGATATTTATATATTAATTTTAATAAATTAAACACAAAAATATTTAATATTACAAATATATATTTAACGTAGTAGAAATTCTAATATAAGCACTACTTTAAGCTTTTTTCATTAAAAAAAAGAAAATGCACATTGCAATTTAACGCCATCTAGTGGAGTAAATACGGACTTCGCTACAGAACTACTAGTTGTCATGTTATTAATTTCCATCATCCTTACTAGATGGAGCTGTTAGTTTTATTATAATAATAGCTTAATTAATATAATTTAACTCGCAATATGTAATTTGTATAATGATCGTTATAGTTGAGGCACTAACGATGGTATCGCAATTTCTCAACTTTAGATGGAGAACGGAGTGTTCGGACACTATTATAGCTTCTTACAGTACTAAGGTACTAATTATAATATGGGTACTTTTCAATGAAATAAATCAAAATTGTTTACGTGTCGTGTAAGTAAGAATTGTATTGAACATTGTTTGTAATTATTTAATTTAATAATATTTATGTTTTAAAATGCTTCAAATATAATTGCCTTTATTGAAACTTAGACCAGGAAAATGTCATATTTTTAATAATATATTCAATAATTCCTATGACAACTATACAAACCTTAATTAAAACTTTAAAAGCTGCACTTGCCTGAAGAACAAAATCAAAACTTGTAATGTGAGAACTTTTTTTATTGAGTAATAGCGACATCTTTCATATTCATCGATAGTTATTCATAATCACGACTCAGTGTTGATATTGGAAGCGCATATAAAACCTATTAAGTGTATTTATCTATAATTTGTTTTCATTTAGAAATTTATATTGATCGATTCTATAGTTTATTCTGTCATTTTTGTTATTTGCTTTGTAAAGACTGCGATGGTTGCAGGTTCGATGCCCACCCAGAGGAATCGTATTTAAATGAATAGTAAACGTTATGGTACTGGGGAATGCAATCTCGATGCTAAAAAAAGACTTTTTTAAAAGGTATCTCGGCCTTTTTTAGCGAGATTAAATCTCGGACGGAAAAAAGGCGAGGTCTCGCGAATTTGACAAGATTGAAATTAATTGAAAATATTCAGCTTCAACTCAACTTCGATGATAAGTTTTTATTTTTTACTTGTCCGTTGTTTTAATTATTATAAGAGAACTTAATACTAAGAGGTTTTTGTTTGATATTAGAAGAGAACACTGGTTGGTTTTATTATTTGGTACATATGTACGTCAAAGTTTATTTCTTAGAAGTTTAAAGGAAAAAAAAAAATAATATACATAGCAGGAATCGTGGAAATCAATGTTTATCTCACAATGCCTATTTTTTTTCTAATTAATTTTAACATTTATTGCGATTATTTGCAAATAAACACATCCAAAACCTTCGCGAAATTGGCGAGATCTCGCAGGCGCCTCAATCTCGCGAGATTTGCATTCCCTATATGGTACTTTATATAGCGTGCCATGTTTTAACACTGGTCTCTCTCTTCCAACCCAGATATAAAGGAAATAAATCGTGAAGCTGCTTTTTTAATTTAGATAAAAAATTCTATGTCAAAAAAAGGAGTTGGTTCAATTTTTAATAAGATTTTAAAAAAAAAGTTATTCGGTTGATTCCTATGTGTTTGTATAGTAACATATTAGTCTCTAGATTAGATTGTATTTTCCAAAAAAAAAAAATAGACCTACCTATTATATAATAATCTAGTAAGTAAAATGTAATAATGGACAATTCGCTCTTCATTCGCTCTTCCAATCATGTCTTCAATTATATTCACCATATTAAATAATCACCATCTTAGCTACAAGTATACGGAAACAATTGAGTGAGTGAGTGAGTGAGTGCAGTCACTCATTACGCGGCTCTATTTCACACACTTCGAGTAACAATAAAGAGCTTTCGTATGTATTATAGTGAATTAATTTTTACGAGTATTGCATTGGCGAGCTTTTGCTTAAAGTATAAATGTATATTGTTATGTTCTACCGCATATGAGATTATTATTCATTTTTCCCGCAATCAGATATGCCATAAATCATTTATTTAAACAAGTTTCTTACAATCCACTAGTGATTGGAGCCTCCTTTTAAGCATGATATTGCCTGTACTAGGAGACTCCGCTCTTCCATTACCATAAAATTAACAGAAACCTTAGATATATATATAGAAAATAAAATTGTTAGCATTTTATGAATTCACCGCGCGCACCTCGTTGCAGGGACAGGAGCTTAAAGCAAGTGCCTTGGACTTGAGAAAATGTAGACTTAAGAGGTCATTTTAAAAAGTGCATTAACGCTTGCCTCCTGGCTGACCTCTGAACCGCCTCTGAAGTATATTCTAGAAATGAACTAGCGAGAGTCCAAAACAAGCCAGTAGCGAGTGACATCTACTCTTAATCTGACAAGGAAACCCGCAGAATGATGGAATTTAAACTCACCGTAATAAACATTATTTCTATTTGCGTCACAATAGCATTAAATTCACATTGTAAATATATATTATAAGTATACTATGAGAATATTTTGTCTTCAAATTACTTAATTTAACAAATGGTTGCTGTCACAAGAGTTGTCTCGATTCATTATCTATCTACATATTATATATTGAAAAGTATGTTTTATTTTAACATAATAATGTCATTGTGACGGATCATTTGTCTCGCCGGTTTAAAAAATATATTAATAATATTTCTATCACCAACGTACCTCCATACTTCACGTGTTTGACTAAGGCGATGATTGCGGTTTCGACGCTGGATATGCCATCCAGCACTTGTAACAACAATAAGCGAAATATAGCTGAGTGGGATATTATCTATTTTTCTTCGAACCAGGCTCCGGCTTGTGACTTGACCTACTACACTGGGCACGGTTTTGAGCATCCTCAATGGTTACACATCATCATCATACGTTCATCACTTCCTTGGGCGCAAGACCCTCATACACCCTCACCCTCAGACATCTTACTCTAGGGATAGAGGCGCATTTTTCTGACAGTCCTAGGCCGGTGTATAACGTAGCGACATCTCAGGTGAAGGTCTTGGAGCTTACCAGCTACGTGATAGCCAAGTCAAGCCACTGCCAAGACGAAGCTGGACGTCGGATCCTTCACTTAACTTAAGTAGAGCTTTTTGCAATTTTGTCTACAAGAGGAAAGCTTGAAAAAAGAACTTTAACAATTAACAATATCATTAGCATATACATTTGTATTTAATTTTTTTTAAATTAAAAACAGCTGCAAATTTTTTAATACTTCAACAAGCCTGTCCACATAATATTATAGTTATATACAAGTATACAATTTATTTAAGAATTTATGTTTAATGTCGCTTTTTCAATAATTTCATATATTTTACTTATTTATATATTAGCGTGTTTTTTTCTTAATTTCGTATATAGTAATTACTAGCAGATACTCGCACAGACAGTCTTTTAGTATTTCCTAAGTGACAATTTTTACTTTAAAAATATTTGGTTAATTAATATCTTAATTTATTAAAAAAAATTAAGTTAAAATAAAGAATTACAAATATAAAATTAGCGTTTTATTATAAAAGTATATTACAAAAATATAATATAAATTAATTTGTTGTAAAGTAGATTACAACAATATTTCGTATAAAATTATAATTCAGCGATATATACAACAGTTGGCAGTAGTTCAATAAACATACACACACAATATATGTCTTTAAATATATATTATTAAATAAATTGTGAACAAGATGGAACTATGACCTACGTCGATCTACGCTGGTATTCAAGCTGAAAGTTAAGCTGGACTTCACTGCCCACTGAATGGTCCAGATTGATAATGTTATCATTTACTTATTTCTTTATAATTTATAGAAGAATACAACTTAAGTTACTGCAGTTTTAATTGGCATTAAATTATTGTGCTGAATGCTTTTTGTGAAATATAAGTTCTGCTGTGAAATCTATTTTAAAATGGAATGGTACTCAGTCATACATTTTGAACGTGTTCAACTTTAAACACATATATTGTTTATATGTATGTATGTATGTATGTATGTATGTATGTATGTATGTATGTATGTATGTATGTATGTATGTATGTATGTATGTATGTATGTATGTATGTATGTATGTATGTATGTATGTATGTATGTATGTATGTATGCATGCATGTATGTATGTATGTATATATGTATGTATGTATGTATGTATGTATGTATGTATGTATGTATGTATGTCTATCCCACGAGTCCGCACGAGATGATGCTCATACAGCTCCTGCTAGCGGTCTCGGGCGCGGCGGCGACCACTCGCTTCTTCTTCTTGCCGTTCGCATCGTATTTCTTCTCTTCCTGTAAAGTTACAGTTATTTACTTATATTATTGTGTAAATGCTAAAAAAATATTTTCTTTAATAAATAGTGAGTGAGTAAGGGAAGATTGCGATCATTGGACCGGCTCTTTGATTGGACCACCTAATTATTTCAAAAACTATAGATGCTACAATAAGTTCAATACGTTGCTAGGCAACAGTACCGAGCTCGTCGCCCACCGGTCAAACCTCAGCGCGCTCGTGTCACGTTGTAAGTAGTGATATGTGAACCTGTGTCAGTGATGACCGTGATATAAAAACCGAGCCATCAACAAACTGATGTAAGTAGCATTGTATTTATCCATGTTTGATGATTGTATTAGATCAGAATAGCAAATTTAAGAATAGAATGCCCCTACACAGACTATGAAGGTTTTTATCTAATTTTACACATCTTTTAATACGTGCTTTCGTTCTGTTGATATGCCTAGTGGCCATCAATGGCCCATTAAGGTGACGCCATTATTGGACCAGTCCAATCAAAGAAACTTAGCGAATTACTTCTTGAAATGTTTTTATCTGTGTGAATTTCCTATTGCAATGGTTACAAATACAAATTTTCTAAAGTACCTATGGTTGCCTTTATTTCTTTTTGCGTTAAAATAAAAAATAATTTATCTTAATGGACACTCCAGCAATATTGAAAATGTAATGTCAAAATGTCAAACTACGATTTTTGTCGGCAGAGGAAAATAAAAGGAAATATTATTTTGGAATAAAACTAGTATGAAACTCGCTATAGAATGTTTAAGAAAAAAAACCATTGGATTAAATAGAGCGAGTCGAATCTATAGCGTTCCATAAGCCACATCAAACAGAAGATTGGACGGGAAAAACCAAAAAGCTGTCGATGAAATTCAGATAGTGAGGTCAAAAGGAGATCTCACTGAAGCTTCATAAACTGAATCAAGGGATCACATTGTGGAAATAGAAATTCTTTTTTGGTATTACTCCCAAAGATGTCGGAGAGCTGAGAAAAATAAAATTAAGTTGCAGGAAAAAAATGGTACTATGCATTCATGAAGATGTAATCCAGATATAAGTCTCTGTCATCCAAAAGCCACATCTATCTATCTACTTTTAAATAAAAAGTAATACTTATTTTGTGTTTTATTTGAGTCTCCTTCATTGGACCGTTGATATAAATGTTTCGAAGTCCAATGATAGCAACTAAGTGGTCCAAAAAGTGGTAAAAGTGAAAGCAACTCGTCATTGAAGAGTTATTGTAGTATATTTCTAAAGCCTCTCAACTTTCATTGCCAATAAAATATATATCATTAATTTACATAAAAAACATCACATTCCAACAGTTGGTTTTCATTTTTCGGTGATATTTCATGAGATATGATGTCATAAAGTTACGTGATCCAATGATAGCAACCTTCCCCTAATATTCTTCAGAGCGATCGTCGTCGTGGAGAGACAGTTGTAGGTTCGATTCTCATGAGAGGAGAATGTATTATTTCATATTACTCGCTCTGGTAACCAGACACAACCAGGCAAGGATAATGTACTATGAAGGTACTCCTTTCTCCGTTTTTATCTTGAATTCAAATTATTACATGCCTTAGTGAACTGACACTACTCTATCTAACCAGAGCATGGAAATGTAAACATTTAATTGTCCCGAGTAGTAATCGAACCGCTGTCTCTATCGCTGTCCCGGAGTGACTGCTCCACGAGGGCCTCATAAAAAATACGTCGAATGAAGGAAACGAATATAAAATATGTCCAATAAGAGTGTACTCGTATTGTCTCACTGGTAATGTTACAGTTTGTGCGAACGCAAGATGCCGTTAAAAGGGTCTGATGAAGTTAGTTAGGGTGATTACACACTTGCGTTGTTTAAACGAATATACTTGTTTATAAAAATGTGTTATTCATTTATATAGTTAATAAAAAAGGTTTCATTTATAGCAGTTTCTATTGTGTATAATTCCTTAAGTTACATAGATTAAAAAAACACACATACACACACATAAGTATATATATATATATATATATATATATATATATATATATATATATATATATATATATATATATATATATATATATATATATATATATATACAAATGTGTGTGTATGTATGTTATACTATTATTTAGTCAACTATAAGTATATATACATCAAGTTTGACTTTATTTTAAAAATTTCTTTTATTTTTGGTATGAAACAAAATACTATTACAATTGCTTATGTAAACCATGGGCTAAGTTTTCTTAACATACATTTCACATTTCTTTACTACGTGGTACTTAACGTTAATGTTACTATATATATGTGCGTGTGTGTGTGTGTGTGTCTACACACACACTGGGACCTCCCAGTCGGAAGTATTTCATACGACATTTAATTACATATCGGACCATTGTGTTGCCTTTATGAGCTTACGATACGAAAGCTTTCACTTAAAATCTTTGGAGCTTTTGGTTGAGCTTATTTGTGTTTTCTTTGTCTTGGAAAAAATATATAGGAAACTATTAGGGCTTTTAATGTTTCTCAAGTAAGTGAAAGTAATTTTTTTTTCCACTTAGTATATACATACCTCAATAATTTCACCAATTTTGAACTTTTTCATTATCGTGCGAGCGTCCGAGCTGTGGTCGACGTCATCGAAAGCTCCCGTGGCGTCCTTGCCCGCTTCGTCTAAGATCACATCTCCGCCGGGATGCTGGAAGAATATTGTTGCGTTCTCTATTATAATATAACAATAATAAAATTCCATAGTAAATAACAATCAAGTGATTTATTCTCATTTGTTTGACTTTCGTTTTATCCACAAAAGGTTATATGTTCAAATCGCTAAATGTTCTTTTAGCCGAAATTTTTATACTTATTTCTTATAATATCTACAATCTTACTCTAACAAAATAAGCTTATGTCAGTAAATTTCAACATATTCACAAACTTATCACGAGTAATGCCAAAGTCACGTGAAAGGAAAACCGCTTAAAACACTTAAGAAAGAATCGTAAGATACGAAAGTGTGTGTGACTTTGGTTTCACCTCTCATTTGCATCTTCAATACTCCACATTGAGATATCTACAGTTATGCTATACCAAATACTATTGTTAATAAGTATGCAAAGAGAGAAAAGAGAAGACACTATATTCTTTTTTCTTCTTTTGATAAATTTATTTATGATGGACATCTACAACACTACTACTACCATTAGTTATTGGATCCATTACTACGCAGGTGACAATTGACAGTTGCTGACCACACGTGGACGTTGACAAACAAAATGAATTATTTTATTTAAAAAAATAAATATGAGGACCGTCGTAGCGCAGAGGCATGGCCTCTGCGTGTAAACGCTACGGTTTGTGGGTTCAATTCCCACTCGGGGAGACGGAATTAATTTCATTTTCTTCGCTCTGGCAACAAGACAAAGCGCGGCGTTGAGTTCCGCCACTCAACACGCAATACCTCTATTGGCGGAAAGCGGGGAACGTAACAGCGAGTGTCGTAACACTGGGTTCCTACGGTTCTCTCTGCCTACCCTGCCATGTGCGGGATACAGCGTGAAGTGAAGCTAAAATAAATCCCATACTTATATATTAAACAACTTATATATTAAATAAGCAAAAATTGCGAGATACAAAACCACCTCTCGTACTTGCTTTGAACATATTGGTATATGTTTGATATAATAAAAGCGTCTAGTATAGATATTATAATATTTACGCCAATATTTTCTCATATTTTCGACGTTAGATATTGAAAAACGATGAATTGAGTGGCACTTGAATTCGACGGATTGCTTCAAGAGGGAAATTGACAAGCGAAGTAGCATATGACACCCACGATTCGACACGGGGTCCAATTTTGATAGTATATGCCTATATAGAGAGTGAAGTGAGTTGTCTCTCTGTCTTTTTCTTCTTAGGAAGACGAAGATAATGATTTATCCACGTACTTTCTCTAAGAGAGCACGATGTAATATGGTATTTCTAATCCATTTTCCTCATTCTGGTAAGAGGGCAATAGCGTGGTGTTGAAAAATGCAGTGTCTTAACTCCAGGGTCCATCTCTCTACCTTGCTATATGCGGGAGACAGCGTGAAGCTAGCGTCAAATTAAAAATATATATGGATAAAGAAACTAAAGCATACCTGACTGATGTAGGAAGTGACATCATAAACGGAGTCCTTGTAAATGATCCACGCGGGCGCGCCGCCTCGCCCGTTGCGGCTCCCCACGTCCGCTATAGTGTAACTCTGCTCTGCGGACATACTGGAAGTACTATTGAAAATACATATATTTATATGCTAATATTATAATATGGGGCCAGTTTAGGTATACAGAATAGTTACGGGTTCAAATTCAATAATAAATAATGCTTATTACTCAAAAAGTTAAGGTATATAAGGTGTAGGTGGGAACTGAATGACGTGACGTGCTTAGGTGCGTCTACCAGATCGGAGAAACTAAAATAATTGAAACATAATCATTCCCCCGATTGGTTTCGAAACCCAGTACCACCGCCCATTACATTACAGTCACACTCTGTACCACTGCGCCACAACAGCCTCATGCAGCCTAACATTGTTGATTGCTTCAGAAGACTGAAGCCTTAGTTATCACATCACTTATATATATTCGGCATATATTATATTACTAATATCTTAATTAATTTATATATATATATATATATATATATATATATATATATATATATATATATATATATATTATATATATATATATATATATATATATATATATCTATATATATATATATATATATATATATATATACACAATCTTAATCGACTAAATTAGATTACCGGTTATTGCGTTTATTACGTTAATACGTTTTAGATAAGTTTCAATAGTCTATTAACGTTAATACGAGTATGTATATAATTAAGATATTTAATAAATATTATAAGAGTAAGTCATAAATTTGCTAAATTCGAAATACACAAATCTAATGTCGATGAAAATAATAATTTGATAATTACTCGAGTACGTCGTCGCGTAGAGGCACAGCGTTACCTGTATACGCGAAGATTGTGAGTTCGATTCCCATGAGTGGAGAATTAATTATTAAATTTCCTCGCTCTGGTAACAAGACAGAGCGTTCACACAAGAGTTCCGCCACTCAACACGCAATGTCTCGAAAGGCAGTGCGCGGAGAACGGACTGTCTTAACACTAGGTTCTTTCTGTTTAACCTGCTATATACGGCATAGAGCGTGATTCTATTTATTTTTTTGACATATATTTTTGTTTAACAAATACAATTGTATTTGATGTAATTTAAATATTATATATATTATAAAATATATATAAAAGAAAAATATATGATAATAACTGAAATAAATTATACAAGTATCGCAAAAAAAAAAAGAAATTTCTTCTAAATCTTTACACGATTTTGCAGCAATAGTAGTGTAGTGTGACTGTGGTCCTGTACACTGTAGCAACATACTAGTAATCTATGACACTTGACATTGCCCTCTTAATCATTTTCCAATCCCGACTTTACTTATTCTCCTAAAAATTTCGACGAATCCCTTAATGCTCTAATATACAAAGTTCAGGGAAGTTCTCGTAAGTAACGGAATCTTTTTATAACTAGTCATCGTGACCCACGTGTAAAGTTCAAAATTCAACGCACAGGACATTCAAACGGAAAGCGAGCCGAGAAACGGAAAGCGAGCCGAGAGACATTTTAGATATTACATGTTAACAAGCGGATCAGAACAGGGTAGGCAGAGCGACCCGTAGGCTGAGGAAACCTAGTGTTAAGACACTCCGTTCTCCGCGCACCGCCTTTTGAGACATTGAGTGTTAAGTGGCGGAACTCAACGCTGCCCAAATTTATATACATTTTATAAATATATTAAAATTTACATACATTCTTGGTACGCTATGTTTTGACATATAAAAAAATATATATACACATATATATACATATATATATACTATATACAAAATATAGAATATACTTTGCCTCACCTCAGTATTTTCCCCGGCGCGTCCACTCCACAACTGATACACTATCACGCTGATAATGTCTCCGTCATTTTTTTTATCATTACACTCATTAAAAAATCTTTTTTTTTTTCATATCGAATGCCGATAATGTGACTCAAATGATAGGCCAATTATATAATGACAGCTTTTTACAAATTGTAGGAAACACTTTATTTTAGGAATTTGTTAAGTCGCTAGAAAAGTTAGTTTGTTCTGGTATTATTTGGAATTTTCTATAAAATAATTAAATATTATCTGTCCATTTTAATACATTATCTGTGATCATTTCGTCTATGTATATATCAACATTACAGTTTAATGGGCTATACATATAATTAAATAGAAAATAGAATTTTAAAGCATATTATGAAATGAAACACAAGGAAATTTGTATTTAAATAGCTATTTTTAATTTTTTATTTATATAACTTAAAATTTCTAATTTGTAAGTCCTATAACCACAAGGAACATTCTGCTGTATTTCTCTTTATCTGTGTGTGTGTGTGTGTGTGTGTGTGTGTGTGTGTGTGTGTGGTGTGTGTGTGTGTGTGTGTGTGTGTGTGTGTGTGTGTGTGTGTGTGTGTGTGTGTGTGTGTGTGTGTGTGTGTGTGTGTGTATGTTGTATTTTTGACACTTGCACATCTATTTTTATATGCAAAAGCTTATATTTAAAATCTGTTAACACTGTTCTCACTTATATTTACCTTAAAGTAAAAAGGTAGTACATTGATTGGTTTTGTTAATAAAACTAATGTATTGTGCTGATAATAATGTTACAAGATGCATGAATTAGATAGTGTAGAAATTGAAAACTAAAAAACAAGCGAAATTATTGATACCTGCTTAGGTAATAGGTATACCTATTACCTATTTACTATTTAAAGTAAAAATAGATTTAATAGATAACTGCTATTATCCACAAAAAGTTTATAAAATTATTTTAAAAAAAAATTACTACACGGACATCGGCTCTACAATAAATAATCCAATAGTATACAACTAGACTTCTATAAGTCCCTGTCATTAATATTCCCTCCCTTTAGGTATTTAATAAATATTTGAAGAATTATCCTGTAACTCTACATTATTGTGATGTGAAATTTCTGATATTCCATCAACAACTCGAGACACGGAAGTACGCTCTTACGAATATATAAGTTATTATTAAAATATTTTCACAAGTAGTTGAGAAATGGACGTACATAAAAAAAATATAGTCGGCATAGGGGTCGAAGTTAAGACCTCCATCTATATTGAAATAGTTTTTAATGTAAACTTTAATGTTCAGAATTTAACACACCTATTGTTAGATCGAAAAGGTTTGTTCAAAATCATTATGCATACTATTATGCCAGTATTTTTTTTCTAATTTAAATAAAACAAAATATAGAATAATATTATAAAATAAAATTAAACTTTTCACACCTGACCTATTACACTATGCCTAACCAAAATGACTTTTGAGGATTCAACTTTTTTTCACTTTCAACTGTCATTTTTTTAGCTAGAAAAAAAATGTAAATAGAAACAAAGCCACGGAAATTGGCTTGTTAAATTATAGATAAGGGTTATTAGAAGAAATAATATGATAATGATATATTATATCTTATCAATTACCGAGCTATATTTACGAGTGAATCGCTAATTTTGTAATTTTAGTACATTTACGAATCTAATGAAACTTTTTAAATGTACTTATTTTGATTTCAATGATGCCGGTTAAATGTAAGCAATAAAACCTAGTCGACTAAAAACTCTGGCATAAGTTAATTTCTAGGATGTTGTTCAAAGGCCATTAGTAGGATTTATTTCAAATTTGGTGTCAGTGTCGGTTGAAATTCGGACTAAGTCGGGAAAAAAAATTAATTATTTTCATTTTCCTCGCGCTGGTACGAAGACAAAACGCGGCGTTGAGCTCCGTAACTCATAACGTTTCAAATATCTCAAAAATTAGCTGGAAATTGGGGAAATGAGTGCGACTCTCGATATGCGGAATGTAGTGTAAAGAAAAAAAAACATTTCCTCGTAAAATTATGTGTATGTAATAAGTTAATTGATAATAATGACTAATAGCTTTGAATAATTTATATCTGGGCATTATGTGTTGTTGTCGTCGGCCTTCTGGAATGAGAGAAAAAAAGAGACACTAAGAATTGTTGTTAAGTAAATAGTAATGAAAATATATACTGTTGTATAATTTTAAAGGGTTATGGTTTTGTAGAGGGTTGAGTTCGAGCCCCGTTGCGTTTATATTTTTACACGTTTTCTACGATATATAAAAAATATATAATTTTATTACAAACATTATCATTTTGTATATATATATATATATATATATATATATATATATATATATATATATATATATATATATATATATATATATATATATATATATATATATATAGACTCCCTTACGTACAGCTTAAAGAACATAGTGTTAAAACACTCGTTTTGTTCATAGTTACAATTTCCTAACTAGTAGTAGTAACTATTAGTAGTAGTAGTCCATAATACGATGGCTAAGAAGAAGTACATACAATTTGTCCAACAGAAAACATTTTGATGGCCTCATTGAACACGTAGCCAGGCATGCCGGCTGCGCGCATCAAGTGCGACACGTCCGTACCAGCGTTCTTCCTTATATGATGACTGCCACCAGCGTGCTGTAGTAATAAATAGCAAGGTCAAATTACGGATTATTTTAGTATAAATATTAATTATAACGAGTTGCAGGCAAACCTCATGCTTGTATCGATTATAAAACTCAAAATTCTGTTTGCTTATGGCCAGCTACTTCGCTAGGGATAAATCGTGAAGCTATGTACATATATATATATATATATATATATATATATATATATATGTACATATATATATATATATATGTATGTATGTATGTATGTATGTATGTATGTACCACACCAAAATACTCTAAACATATTTCATATTTCGGCTGTGCATTGTGGAATGGCGTCTGACTGTCAACGGTCATGGTTGTCAATCTCCATTTAGAAGATCAGATTCCTGCTTATATTTTGACAGAGAGTTGCGTCACTAAGCACGTTATATCTCAAATTCAGGCGGAAAGCGTAGAACGGAGTGTTATAGCTCTAGAATCTCTGTATTTACACTACTAATTTTTTTACTATACTCCCGGAATAGATAATAAGAACTCTATAGAGTGTTTTAAACTTTCATTTTTCATTTTATGTATGTAAACTTTGTAAAGGCGCCATGTTTTAATCAAGTATTATTATTTTTAGTTAGTAACATTGAATAATAGCAGAATTTTTTGCTAGAAAATTTTTACGAGCTCTTCCAAGTCTCGTAGAACAGGCGGCGTAGCAGCATAACGGCATATTTCATAACATATTTCCTTGTAAATAGTTGCTTCTTGTAGACGATGCTAAGTATTATTAATTTGCTTTTTTAATTACACTCTCATCTTTCTGCATTTTTACTTTGATATTGTGAAGGTATTTAATACTTAATAGCAACGTTGCTTTGAGAACTGCTACATGAATTTTAAATACCTTTCAGTCTGTTTTTAAAGAAAACAAAATGCTTGGCCAGCTTTTTCCCGCTCTGAAACAGTTTGACAAGGAGCAACTTTAGTGTTAAGACACTCTGTTCCACACTAAATTACTTTACTTACTACTATTACTCCACAAAATTTTTCTAATAGAGCGGATATAATACAAACGGGAATGATTTAAACCCACAAATGTAGTATAGTCCAGCTGCGCCATTTTTTAAGAAAAGTAAGTAAGTACTTACTACTAGGAAGTAGGAGGTTTTCGCTTACCATGTCAGCAAAATCTATGACATCATACACGTTGTTATCCAGTACTATATATAGAGGGCGTCCATCTTGTCCATCGCCCTTTGCTACTTCCGACCACGTGAAACTTCTTTGAGGCTAAACATTAAAATCATTGTATTAATATATCAATTAAAAACAAAACTAAAGAAGAGCGTGTTGTATATGCATATAACAAGAGAACATCTGACTTGGGGATCCTCTCGATGATATAAAAAACCGAATGTGTCTGTATAAGAATGGTTCTCGGGCATAGATAAGTACATCTTTACATCGACAATCTTTTACTCGAGTTAGAAATAAGTTTTTATTGTAATCATTTTTAATTCATACCTGAAATATATATATATATATATATATATATATATATATATATATATATATATATATATATATATATATATATATATATATATATATATATATCATATAATGACATTTTTTATTAACGTATTGTATCACCAGCTGTAAAGTAAAGAAATTAAAAATGCGAATATATTTCTATATATAAAACAATTTTCTTAAATAAAATATTTTCATAGGATAATTTTTTATCGTTCATTTTCTTACAGCTTCATAGAAAGTACTTTGAGTAAGACTGACCTAGATATACAAAAAAATTGGATTGATCGATCAACGTCACGCTAATCCTGGACGGGTCGAGCTTAAAACTTTACAAATAGATTGATTCCTGTGAAGAGGATGAGGTGACGTGAGGTAGGTAAGGGGGGGAGGGGGACAACCACTAGCAAAATGCAAGGAAATTGATTTTTAGTATTGATAACATTCGTCACTCGAACAATATTTATGTATTCAAGCAAAATCTACTTAGTCCCGAATATAGCAGGGTAAAGGGAACTTAGTGTGAAGACACTCCGTTCTCCGCTTTCCGCATTTCTAGACATCATGTTGTGTGAATCGAACTAACAACCTTCGGACTTACAATCATACGCTGTGCCGTTGAGTCACGACGGCCTCTGAAATAATATACATGAGTAGCACAATTGTTACTTAAAAGTATAAAATTTTATACAGAAGATAAATTAGAACTACGCCAATTGAAGCCAATGCATTTTATTGCTATTTCAACAAAATTCAGATATGGTTTTTACAATTTTCAATGATAAACTGATATTCTTATAGATTATTGATTTTCCTTATAGCAGAATAATATTGACAAAAGATTATACAATAGCTTTATCTATATTTATTTACTGATGACAAAGAAGATAAATACCATAGACCGTTTTTATTTTTTATTAACATTGAATGGTTACCAATCGTGACTTATCCTCGAACTGGGCGAAATCTTCGACTCCTCTGATAACAGATATTGGGTTCAAGAACAACGGCAGTGACGGCCACACCCAATCTGCATTTACTGTAATAAAAAAAATGACTATGACAGTTGTTAAAATAATATGACAGTTGTAAGATTTTGTTTATTTAATACATATTTTTTATATATTAATAACATACTATATATTTCCACATTTTGTTCTATAATATAATATTAATGGAAACATATATTATAATTAAATTTAAACTAAATAATAGCAATAATTTAGAATGTAATGTAAAAAAAAAGAAAAAAAAATGTGGTTAGAAATAAACAGGCTTTATTATTATTATTATTAAATATATTAAATAGCCTTTTGATATCGGGAAAACAAAATTTATTTTAACATTAATTACAGTTTTTTTTTATATTTAATATCGCCGCGGTGGGGAGGAAATTAAAAAATTAGAATACCACAGAACAGTTTTCATATATGTATACATATTAACTATCCAAAACCAATTCAGTTGACAAAATCGTCACAAATCTTATCTTTAACTAAATGACTATACTCGTACAACAATTTACGATAGAAATATTATCGCATTGACACACGCGATGATCACATTCTATATATATATATATATATATATATACATATATATGTATGTACGTACGTGATACACAAACACAGAGCTGTTGACTCAGCAAATTACTTGTAGTGAATTCCGAGACGGTTTATGGGTTCGAATATGAAGATTAGGATGTATTTATATGTTTATATATGTTCTTTAGCTCTAGATTATTAAAATTTGCGTCGGCTATCCAAATATAATGTGGTACATGAAATATATGCTAATATATGTACGTACTACAACGTTTAGCTTTTTATATGTAAATTTTAATTGGAATTAAAAATCTTTTACTTTTTAAAATGTTACGTCACTGTAAGAAAAGAAAAAAAAAACAATATATGTTTTCTAAACAATATTAAAAACTTTGCCTAATATGCTTCATAAATAAAAATCCAAACAAAATGTTGTATTTAAATGAAAACTATTAGCCGATAGACAACTATATTTTTACTGATTCTATTGGATTAAAACGATAATATCTAGTATTAAATGAATGCAAAAATTATACAAAGAGCAGCATTTGTTGGATTAAAAGACAATAATAATAGGTTGAGGTCATGGTGGCGCAGTGGGACAGTGTCAGACTGTTAGCGCGTTGTTTGGGATCGATCCACACTCGTTCTGGCAACATAAATTACGCAGTTAAGTTCCGCCACAGATCATACCACGCCTGGAGATCAGGCGAAAAGAGAAGAACAAAATGTCTTGACATTAGGTTCTGTCTGTCTACCCTACTATATGCAGACTACAGTTAGCTATAAAATCGACCTAGTCTTAAGACACTCCGTTCCCCACTTTACGCCTTTTGAGGCATTGCGTGTTGAGTGGCGGAACTCAACGCTGCACTTTGGCTTCTTTTGCCAGAGCGAAGAAAATGAAAATATTTCATCCTCCCCGAGTGGGAATCGAACCCACAAACCGTCGCGTTTAGAGGCAGGGGCTATGCCCCTGCGCCACGACGGTCCTCATGCATATTATACTATGTCTATTGTATTCCCTATAAGATATAACATATTATAAAAGTAACCTCTTAATTATGTAACATAGTGTTAGTACAAGTTCCAAGTAAAACATCCTAACTAACGAGCCTCAGCGTCCGCCCAATGAACATAAAGTCGGAATAAGAGCGCTAGTAAAGATCATTTAACAACTGTCTCTAATTGATTTCAATTATTGGAAACTTTATAGACCTTTATTTGATAGGGAAAAGAGTAAAGATGCTGATGTACTTATATTTACTATTATTTTTATGTTTTTTTTTGTTGGTACACAGTAACCAGGAATATTGAAAGTGATGTAATTAAAAAAAATGTTTTTTTTTTTGAAATATAACAAAATTTTAGTTAGGTCACTTTCATCATATGTATTTAGATATGCAACGTTTATTGATGTAAAGAGAACAACATATAAGAATATCATAATTCGGGCAAAATCTGACATTTAAATTTGTTTAACCGCATCAAAATGAAACGTATATATATATATATATATATATATATATATATATATATATATATATATATATATATATATATATATATATATATATATATATATATATATATATTTATATTTATATGTCTACAGTCCACACCATGTATGTCATGGACTGGATTCTGACATGTCTTGGACTAGATTCTCAGTAAGCAGAGTGCCTGTTTACCTCACCCATGGGTTCAGATTTGACATGGTGTTGAGCTATATCAGCTTGTACCGTCTCTTTCTTCATCTTCAAAAAGAAACGATATTTGAGACCAAAATGCTAAGTAAGTGAGGCAGAGCTTGTTGATTTAAATTGTAATTCTTAATTAGTAAGCTATTAAATAATTTTAAATGTATTTACAAAGTATGCTCTGTCTGGACTTTCGTTATATGGGACTGTAAGTTACAGTTTATGTAGCACGAATGAGATACTAAAATTTATTCAAACATAAAGGGTTATAGTAGTGAAACATCTAAATTTATTTTATATGTAGAAAACATAGGATAGTTATGTTTTGAACACATAAAATAAAATGATTTTTTCTGGAATATTTGAAATATTTTAAATAAATATCTGTTCATAAGTCCCTCCGGTTCCTAAGTTGGTCTTTTAGAGTTCCACATCAGATGTCACATCACATCATAATATAGAATTTTATATATTATTAACAATTATAAGTCACGCTAACAACATTTTTTATATAAAACAGACTTCCAATAAGGAGGACATTAGGTTAATTCGACTATTTAAAAAAAAAGAAGTTATAATCGTACATTTACGCTGATTAATATTGCTTCTCTTTTTAAGCAGGCGCATGGGTATTTATTTAGTTAATATAAAGGCAGTTAGTTACCTTGACAGGACAGAGCGAAACATAATTATAAATAATATACATAAATGATGTTTTAGTTTGTTAAAGCTATATTAATAATTTTATAAATCTTTAACTTTATTTAAGTCAGCATAGGAAATGCTAGTATATACAACGCTAGGAAATATTAATATATTTTAGCCGAACTATTTCATCGCTCTTCATTGAGATTCATAAGATTTTATTTCAAATCTTTTTTTTTTCATATAACAAAGATATTCTTGTTACGCGTAACAACTTTTACTAAAGATTTTTTTTTATATTATATAGTTTAGCTTATCAATTGTGGCTCCTCATCAGGTGTTCCACATCCATGATTTTTATATGTCAATGGAAAATGCTTATCATGTTCAATCATTATTGTGATGACAGCATTTCATTATTTCTTATAGTTCCGCTGGATTTTTGCATTTCTATATCAGGTGAGTCATCTAGCTGTTAGCAGCTATACAAAATGCAGAACAAACCGACAAAATTATTCAAAATCATAGATTCATATTCTAATGTAACTCTAACTGTAATAACTCTATGTAAAAAAAAAGCTAAAAAATAATTATTTGTCTCTGAACAGAGAACAGTGAACAGCGGTAGTGTTAACGATTTCATTTAAACGGTGCTTTACGAGCTCCCCTTATAGTGTCACTTACAATTGGTGTTTATTGCATCCTCGTAAACCTAGACTTTACGCTCTGTTTGGCGAACTATCCAAATTATTTCATAAAATATTACATAACTAGTGGAAATCCTTGGAATTCTCTCTCTTTATACATAATTAAAAAAAATTATATATATATATATATATATATATATATATATATATATATATATATATATATATATATATATATATATATATATATATATATAAATATATATATATATATATATATATATATATATATATATATATATATATATATATATATATATATATATATATATATATATATATATATATATATATATATATATATATTGATAAGCCAGATATTGACGGGTGTACATACGGTCTAAATAGTTTGTTAGAATTAGAAGCACAACAGAAGAAAAACAATTTGAAGAAATAAAATTTGAATATTCTAAGTAACGAAGGCCAGGAGATATTAGCAGACATTATTAAAGTCAAAGTCAAATACAGTATAGTAAAGTCTAAACTATGGAAATGGACATATTTTTTGTTATTAAACAAAATATTAATTGATCATTATATTAGCAAAAACCATAATCTTATGAAAAATCAGCTCAAAAAGACATATGTGTTATAATATAAGTTTATATACTTTTATGGCAAAAGTAAAAAGAAATCTTGTTTACTACTACTACTAATTTTTATATTAATAATTAATTATTACGGTTTCCTTCCTTTATGCTGAGAGATAATTAAGCTGAAAAATGCCCAATCTTGTGAAAAGCTTTAAAGCTTGACATATGACCTTAAGACCCATCTGTATTGGTCATTAACAAAATTTTTGTGATGTCACACGTGACGTCACCCGGATTTTCAGTCAAAAGAGGCGGAGCTTTAAATGACATGCGCTTTTAAGCTCCGCCCATCGCCCTCGCAACCACCAACGAGTATATAAGGCTTTGACGGCGGGCAGGCCAGCAGTAGTGCTCTGAAGACAACGCAGGGCTGTACTGAAAATACTGAAAAAGTTTTCGCCGAGTCTACAACGGTAAGTTTCATAGGTCTTTTCATAATTATGTCTAAGAAGATCGATACTGAAAACCGTACAAATATTGAGAAACACTAAAACAGAAAGAAGATTATACGTCATATTATAAATGAAATAAATAATGCCTGTAAATATATAATTAAATAGAAACGCGTGTCAAAATTTCTCTATAATTTAAACAAAACAGAATGAAAACTTATTTAGCACCTTTATACTTATATATATATATATATATATATATATATATATATATATATATATATATATATATATATATATATATATATATATATATATATATATATATATATATATATATATATATATATATATATATATATATATATATATATTATAAATACAGAAGCGTTAGGGGTCTCAGAGATCCTTAGAGAAAACGTAACAATACACCATGGTTATTACCACTTATACATTATATATTTTTATACACACATACACATTCTTAAATATAAATTTAGACAAAAAAATACATTTAAAATATTTAAAATAAATTATCCGATAGTTGAACAAGGGTCCAAGCCATCGGTAGCTCGGTAGTTTCTGGCTCCAAGTAGACAACCTCCTCATAGCACGCGCCGCCTCAAGCAATACTGCTTTCGGCTTCCGGCTTTCGTTTGGAAGTTATCACTATTTTAGTTAAAGATCGTTTAAGCTAGAGACTTTCTAAAAACACTCTGCTCTTCTCACTACACTCAATTTTAAAAGCTAATTTAATAAAAAAAATAGTAGATGCCCGTAATTTAATCCTTGCCATCCGATTTCCATTTAGCTAGTTATTGCAATGGAAAATTGGGCGAAAACTGTGTCCACCTTCAAATTACTAAAAATCATAATTACTTTACCTAATATATGTCAAATCACACGTCACTCCAATAATATTTTTTTACATTGCAATTTCCATAAATTTTATTATGTTGCTAATCTTTAAGTGTGGAAAAAATTATTTACCCTGGTGGAGCTAGAACTCACAATCAACGAGCGTTGAAGCAGCATTTAATTATTTAATATATTTTAGCGGGACTAACACCGTTTTTCGTTGAAATTCATGAGATTTTATTCCACATCTAAGATTTTTAAATCACAACAAAAAAAGCTACTCAGCTACGTCAAGTGTTCCAGATCCTTAACTTATATGTATCAAAATAACAATGAAAAGTATATTATAATATTATGTACAATATTATGTAAAAAGTAAAACGGTATTTATAATATACGCATATTATATTGAGGTAGGTCCGACAAGCATCGATCAAGCGGGTGAAGCCGCGAACGGGTCGCTAGTTATAATAATATAGAAAATATATAGAAGACAAATGATCCGCTGAAAATTTACAAAAACACTTAAGTCCTTTTAAGCAATTACTCAGTCTAAAGCTTGTATATGATTATCTGACAAGGGTTGTTAATAACGACCCAACATCGATGTCTTAATTAATTATAAATAATGCGAATAGTGGCTCAGTAATCGATATTCTAATTTACTAAAATTTAATCGATTCTTAATACCTTTCAAGGCTTACTCTATTTAAGTGACTGTAAGAATTAGATACGTAAGGATACTACTTAGTATTCAATCAATAATATAAAATGTCTGTAAATATTGCGTTACTTAGGTGAATGGAGGTTTTACGACATTTACTGGTATTAATGGTAGCAGGTTCATATACATCATATTCATATCAACACTACATCTAAAAACATAAAATTTCAATGAATTGTGGGCGATTAGTCTTTAATAACTAAAAAATTAAGTCTAAAGTAAACTATTTGCTTATGATCTTTTTTATGTCCACTTTCTGTTAGAATTAAGTGGAAATATAGTGAACAAATGCGATAATTTTCTTTAAATTAGTAATATGAAATAAAATATAATTAATCTTAAATTAATTTCATCTGAGTCTATATTTTTTTAGTATTTAGCAAATCTCTGTATATATTAAAAACGCACAAAATCAGAAAAAAGGACAAAATATTAACAAAAGGGATTTACGAGTAAATTATACAGATAAAAAATAGAAAAAATTACGATAGTGTATTTTTTAGTCTGTTCTGTTTATAAGTAATGGCGTTTCGAGTGTGCCAGTTAAGCACAATTCACTTCGAAAATGATATTTTTAGTCAATACCACTTAAAACTAAGTAGCTGTCGCTTGTGGAGCTCCCTAATACATCAAAATTCTACTGTCGTTCGTTTATTTCCGATTTATTTCTGTCCGATACAAAGGCAGGCTTTTCGAACATTTTTTTTGTGGCCTATTAGGGAAGGAACAAAATTGTTGACGAGGTAATACTCCTGGCTTACTAATGAAAAATTATATGGAAAAATCGATTAGTTATCATGTTTGTATGTATTCTATTTATCAATAATTATAGTTACAATATCAAATAGCCCTAGTAATCTATCTCGGAACAGTCAGTATATAATATAACCCTTTCAAGATTTTACCATGATACATATTGTCTCTAGAAAGCAGAAAATTGTGAACGTCACTTTATATATATATATATATATATATGTATATATATATATATATATATATATATATATATATATATATATATATATATATTTGTACGTAACATAATATAAAGAAGCTTGTCATCAATTTTATTCCAAAATACATTAATTTTAATTTTGAGCAGAGGGTTGAATTTTAGTAGTAGCTAAATGAATTATTATACTAATATTGTTTCTCATTCAACTGATTAATTAACTCTAGTAATTATATTATAAATAAAATATTAAATAATACATTTTTTATTATTTTAGCATCAACAATGGCACCAATATTTTAATCAAATCCAATTTTCGTCTAAACTCTACCAAATTTAAAATTAAAACGTTCACAATTAATTTGTTATGAAATTTACGACGTCGACACATGACGCCATTGTTAAATAGAAATTACAGAAATGGGTTGAAATTCGCATACTCTACATTAAGTGCAGGCGGCGGGCGGCACGCGGCGTAGCGCTACGAGAGCGCTACGCACACTTTTCCTTTCTAAAGCTTTTCATATATGAGCTGCTTAATTAAATTATATTACTTTTAAATATATATCATATATGAGGCTATCTTGATGCAATGAAACATAGCCGCTCTGAAAACGTGTTGATTGGTTCGATCACTCAAGGGAATAATTTTTTTTTAAGTTGTGGCAGCCCTTTACGTATTAGCCCGTTATACATTACACACTAATCTTATTATTTAACAAAAGCTTATGAAACTATAAATTAAAGTTAATTTTTATTATACACGTAAAATGCTTTACCATTGTCATTAATATTCTTGTATATAAATATATATAGATATATCATGTAATTCTTATATTAACTAGACAAAAACTTGTACGTTATAGCAGAGTACTTCGTTATTATCGTTGTTCTCATAACAACTGACATGTTACAGAAATTGTACAGCAAATAAGAACACCAACTATTTTCATACAACAGCAATTACTTTAATTCAGTTGTAATTTACAGTGGAAATTGAAAGTAACTGAAACGAGGCTAAAAGAAAATATTAAAATGAGTTGACTTAGCAATATTTACTTACAATATAATATATTGCACCATATATCTATAGATATCTCTTTCCTTTGGGTTACTAGATACATAAGCGAAGCAGGGGGCTTAGAGTATACCACAGGTACGAAACAGCATTATTTTAATGTTATAAAATAAACGCGACACCCTCGGTATATTATAATAGGTTCCATTCTATATCGAAAACTATTTATAGTTATAAGGGTCAAATTAGAATCTGTTACGGTTACATGCAATATCAGGCAGAGGTAACCGCAGGAACCGTAGGAACCTAGTGTTTAGACACTCTGTTTCCCGCTCTCCGTCTTTTGAGGCATTGCGTGTTGAGCCATTGCATGTTGAGTGGTGGAACTCAACGCCGCGCTTTGCCTTGTCACCAGAGCGAAGAAAATGAAAATAATTCTTTCTCTCCGAGTGGCAATCGAACCCATTAACAGTCGCGCTTACAGGCAGACGCTATGGCGCTGCGCCACTACGGCCCTCTTAGTTATAAGTTATTAATAGTGAAATAAATAAGTAATCAAACCTCAGCATATAATAATCGGCGACAAAATATTACAGTAAGTATAAGAACAGTTTATTTAAGCCATCTTAACGTAAATTTCAAGTATTTCGTCTGAAACAAATGCTTGCAATTATAAATTTTCGCTATTTTGTAACTAACGAATATACACTTTAATCATATGGCGCTAGAGTAGAAAATAGATTTGAACAATGCGAAGGCTTCAATTTCGGGGAGGTCATTTATTGAATGAACGCTCATTCAACAGGCGTCACTGCGGCACTATTCATTGTGCCTCAATAAGCATATTCCTAACAAAAGAAACATTCGAGTAGACACTTTAACGGTTTCAAATCATTATTATGTAATAAAACGCTATTTTTTGAACAGTCTATAGGTTACGATTGTGAGCTAGATGTGGAATAAATATAGTTCTTCAAATTTCTTAGGCCAAGCTCAGCTTTGTATTTGATTAACGAGCTCGATATTTCTTCAAAACAGCAAAAATGTGAACGACACACACACACACACACACACACACACACACACACACACACACACACACACACACACACACACACACACACACACTTGTATCGTATCCGCTAGAATACTTCACGTTTTTATTACATTTGAAATGGTTGAACAGTATTTCAATATCTTACGTACTCGTAGTATGTAAATACGTGTACAATTTGATACCGATCAAACTGTATATGGATTATAACTTTCAGACAAAGCTTGAAAGCTCGAATTTCGATATAATTGAAGTAAACTTTAACATCACATCTACTAGTTTATTTTAAACGTATACAAGTCAATTAATGTCGACTTGGCGAGATACTCGTCCAATTTAATTGCTCCTGATCTGGCTGCTAGGTGCGGTGGCCGCTGTCGGCTCGGGCTATCGTGTTGCCTTATTTGCAAGACATCAGAATAGTCGCTCAGTTTTCAGAATTGACTAAAATTATGCAAAATATAGTGGCTTGTATTAAAACTAATACTGTACTTCAGTTACATTTAATTTTGCTTAATGTTTAACTTTACGTACTTTCTTTACGATATCGGGCTACTTAAGAGAGCAGTTTATTGGTAACACTGATGTTACCAATGGACCTCTTTTAAACCATTTTCCCGGTACTTATATTTTTAAATATTTTAAACTATTTAAAAGTTAACATGAAAATGGATGAATGGATAAAATGGATAAATAAGTAGACGGTCTATAAGCAGTGTGCGGGTGACGCAGGCGGCCGGCTCTCGCTGCGATGCTGATATGTACAAGAAAAGGCACTAATATCTAATGAAAACTTGCTGTTTTTAACTGTTTAAAGTCTTAGATGCGGTAAATTTACAATATATAATAATTACATATTTATATTTTATCATAAACATCTAACATTTATAAAATCCAAGTAATCTATAAAGTATTTTAGATGTAAAAAACCTTGAATTGACGGTTTTTAGCCACCGTTGTACCGAGTCCTAGCCACTTAACTCCTATACTTTCGTAATCGCATTACGAAAATTCTATATAGCTCTTTCTAAATTTTCTGTATAATTTTAACATTTTTATATATTTCAAATATTATAGCCAATAATTACTTTCACCGGTGTCCAAGTGCTACACGGAATAGCTGATTTTTCGATATCAGATCAAACAACGTCCATCAAAAGGCCTTTGAGGAGTCTAATATCCGACGCTGTCCCAATATTACCAATATCTAATATGCAAATACGATATTTTGATGAAAATTCTCCTCAGTTACCGTTCCTCCTTATAATGCACAATATATACTTGTTTTTATATAATACAAAAAAATTGCACTAAAAAGCACCTTGAAAGTATTTTTGTATATAATTCTATTGACAAAGAGATCGTATTTTGATACAATACAACAAAAAAATCAAATATTAAAGTCTCGTTCATTTTTATTAGCATTTGAAGTTCGTTTTATTAGATTCAAAATATCATTACTTACTATAACGTAAATTGATTTAAATTTATAAAACTAGACAAGAACATTCTTAACACGGAATGGTGTTATTGTGCTGGTGCCCATATTGTGCATATTGGCGTGCGTTGATGCACACTCGGAGTAGTGCCTGGGGCTTGTCACCCAGGTCTTAAAAATATACGTGAGCGCTCGCCTTCTCTGTCTTCCTGCCAAATTTGAATGAATCCTACTAATAACATGTTTGAAATGTAATTGGAAACAAACGTGCGGACAGTACAAATACCTAATATAAGAGCTATATGTACTTAACGATTTTATCTTGTGGAAAATCTAAGATCTTTAAATGTTTTTCCATTTTACAAAAAGGCGTTCGTTATTTATTTATATATATATATATTATATATACTATATATATATATATATATATATATATATATATATATATATATATATATATATATATATATATATATATATATATATATATACATATATATATATATATATATATATATATATATATATATATATATATATATATATATATATATATATATATATATATATATATATATATATATATATATATACATGAGATTTGCACCCACAATAGTCGTATTAAATCCAGTAAGGACAACATACTATTATTAAATAATTTTAATGTTATTTCAACAAGCTTTCACAAGAAACATTTAAATGTAGGACGATTATCAAAGAGCAGTAATGAGGAAATATTGCCAGCTAACCGTCCCGTAGCGCCCGCCCGCCCTAACGAAATGAGGCGACGTAGTTCTAACTAATTGTTTCTACCATTGCCTCTTGTGAGGATGTTTTATAAACGTTTTATATTAAATCCGCAATAAACATTCTATTATGTAAAAATCATTCACATAATTAGAAAATTTTCTCAAAAAATTTGTTTGAAATTAGTTTAAACTAGTCCAAATCTTATCAAATTATAGTATTATTATAAATCATTCAAGTTATAATATAGAATATATACAATATATATAATTTATTTATTTAGATACGACGATATTGTAATATTTTAATATAATTGTTTTAATGGGGGACATTTATTATTTTATAATTACACACTTTACTAGCTTTCTATATTAAATTGTACACGTGTATGTTGTTTGGAGCATTCAATCGATATTGTTTTATATAAAGTGAATATGTGTAAATAATTATCACTGACGTAAGCATGAAATATACGAAATCAAAGAGTTTCATATCTGTAACTAATGTTTTTTTTTATATATAATATTTACATCGGATCGGATAGACTGCGGCGTTAAGTTCTGCCATACAACATCCTTACTCTGCCTACCTTAAAAACTATTTCATATGTGAATGAGAACTATGAAACAAAACCGTATTGAACCTATATGACAACTTACAGCTGTATTGTAAATTTAAATACAAATTATTACGCGCTCGAAACGCCATTACCGTAGAACAGAACAGTACAAATTATTATGACAGTGTTACTATAAATTTTCATTATAAATATAGAATTAAATATCGCAGCACGTTGGTCGTCTGTTGCGAACACGCCGTTGTTTTCATTCGGAACGTAATTTTTCATTTGAGATTCGATTTCCCTCAGCGCACTGACACTTGTGAATATGTGATAGATTTACCGCTTTCCGTTTTTTTAGATAGTATTCAGGGAGAGACTAGTGTAAAGGCCCCTTCGCTTGTTCTCGAAATTCGAGCCGTTATATGTTGTGTGGCGGAAATCTGTCCCGCTTTGCATCACACAAAGGTTGTTTTGTAGCCTTTCATATAAATTCAAATATTTCTGCTTATTTTATTATCTTTTTAGAATGATTATTTTAACAGTATTATACACACACACACATACAACCAATATATACATTTTACTAAACATGTATTGAAAAAAAAACATTTAAAGACGTCGATTACACAAAAGTGCATTTATATTTTAATATAATATATTATTATTTTAATATAAAATAAATCAGGCTGTACAAATTATTTATTAACTCTAATAATTTTAAATATTAGAGTACAAGTGCGGAGGAGGGAGGGGGAGGGATGCGGTGCGGGCACGACGATCGAGAGATATGATGGATGTTTGAGATTAATCATGACTTCGTATTCAAGGGGCTATATTGACAATTTTTATATGATATATACATACATGTATGCTATTTCACTGACAACGTTTCGTATAATGTAAATAAATATTTTACACATGAGTTATGTACGTAGAGGTCAAACTGTTAAGGTTATTTCATAATATTTTAAAGTAAAACTTTAAAATTTGTTATATTTATAAGCATATATTTGGTGTAACAGGAAGTGAACTTTAAATACTTCCCCACTTTCGGCCTAATTTTGATTAGTATTAGTATTGAGTGGCGGAACTCAACGCCGCGTTTTGTATTGTTACCAGGGCGAGGAAATTAAATAACTCATTCTCTCCGAGTGCAAATGGAGCCCACGACCGTCCCGAATACAGTCAGAACAGAGCATTTTAAAATTCATCATTGATCATGAAATATTATATATATTTCTTACCGTATGCAATTTTATTTCTTATAAAAGTTCGGTTTAAATGTTCTAAAACTATTGTTCTAGACCATAGAGCTTAATTTCTTAAATTTAAAATTTAATAAAGCACTCTAAGCTCAATTAAAATAATGATTTAGAATTAATTTGAGTTTTTACGTGGAAAATAAATTTGTATATTTGTATAATTAAAATTTTTTTTGTGGGTTCAGCAGTATAAAATATTGAAAAATAAGCGCCTAATTTGAAACGGAAAAATCTAATAATTATATTACAATAAAAACAAATAAGGCCGAGTACACAATGGGCATAATTTCCATACAAATTGTACGCGCAGATGGCGCTTGAATATTAAAAGAATTTTAATTTAACTGTGGCCCTGTTACATAAATTCAGTAAACACCTGAAATTTCATATTAAAATAGTTAGTACAAACATTTATATATATATATATATATATATATATATATATATATATATATATATATATATATATATATATATATATATATATATATATATATATATATATATATATATATATATATATTCTTTTATTTTAAACCTGTATTTGTTTTGAAAAACCACAACACAACAATATATAAATGTTTTTCCATTTTGACTTTTTAAACGGTAAAATGTGTTATGTATTTAGCTAAGAGGTTTAAAATCTACACATCACTAAAATAAAATAGAAAAGATAGTATATACTTTAAAAATACATTTTTTTTAAAAGTAAATTCGAATAATTTTAATATTTATTGTCAATATTTAATTAGTAACTAAAATCTTATTTTAGACTCGATAACAAACAAAAATATAAGAAAAAAGAAAATCATTTCCACTAGCAGAGCTGCTCTTGACGTGACTGACGCTTGGCGGAAGTCAAGAGTACTTTATGTCAGTTTGATGGAATCTTGTTTATTACTGACAACTTAAGTGACAACCTAATTCATTAGAATTTAGTATTAATTTAATACCAAAATAATTACCTTGATATCAATCTCAAGGTAGCATTTTGTCTCAATTATTTATTTTATTGTAAAAATCAAAGAACACATAGAGCAAGATGACATTAACGCTTGACACGATCCAATGCTGATAGATTAATTTGTATAAATATTTCAGCTTCCTGTTTAGAAAATTAGAGGCGTTGGTTTTTGCCACAAAGCAAATAATTACTTTAAAATGGTAACATTGAACACGATGGCTCATTTAGATAAAAAAGAGCTTCAGCAAATCGAACTAAGCTTTATTTGGTGTTTTAAATTTTTTATTTTAAAGTAAAAAAAATAAAATAAAGTAAAAATATCGATACACGTCGTAATATTTTGTAGCTGTAAAGTAACTTTGAGGTACAGTTAAAAATATATTCCATACGATTAACCATATAGTAAAGTTATTGAATAAAATATGATAAGACGCTCGTAAAGACGCTAACAACTGTCGTACGTTTATCTCAAGACAGTGCAATAAATCGTGTCCTCGTAAAGGTTACGTTAGCTAAGTACGAGTTTGTAATATGTAGGTGCATGTTACGTAGCTCAGTTCTATGATCTATGTGCTATTTTATTTTTTAATATTGGCAACACTTTATAAATCGATATTTGAATAACAATAAAAACTCACTATTCCCGCCTCTTTTGATGATTAGTAAATCATATGAACATTTTAAAAAATTACTTAATTAGTATAATATCTGATATTATTTAAATAAAAAATACATGATATAATATTTTAAATAACAACTTTATAGATTTAAAAAACAACTTTTTTATACAAACAGTTTTATGTTTCATTTCTAAATATCTATACAAAAATGTATTGAGACTAGATCTAGATAAATAAATAGAAAGATAATCTAGTTTGCCTGCCAAAGCCTATGTCAAGCGTATATACGTTCCGGGTCAAGTCAAATCTGATTATTTACTCGCGTAACCACATTCGCTAATGAATGATATATTAGTATGAGACCGCGGTTGTTATAATGAAAATTTATTTGGAAAATTGCTTGCAAAATGATAGTTCAAATCACGGCACTACTGGAGTTAGATAACTTTACACTATATCAGTATATACTTTCAGCAAGCATGGCGCGTTGATTTGTGGAACTCACCGTCTCGCTTTATCATTTATATACCAAAGTGGGTGATGAAAGTAATCAATTCCTCCGAGTTGGGAATCGTACCCGCAACCGTCGCAATCAGATTTTGTACCACTGCACCACAACGGACACGAACTTTACATTTATGTATGGATACAAACTGAAATGCCACTGTTTAGGTATATCCAAATATAATTCCTTTCTACAGCCTCAGTGACATGGCTGGGGGCGCGCATGTGTAAGTCAAACAGATATGTTATCGCGTGAAAATATACACCGTAAAAGTTTCGTTTTTAATAAAAATTTTATAGCATTCATATTGTGTTATAAAACACTTTACTTTGTCGTGAAGTCGAGTGCTGACTGCTGAGTGCATGACGTTGAAGTTCAAACGCAGCCGTCGTAAATACCGTGACAGTTATTTATGATGGAAATCCAAACATTATATTATAATTTGTAATTTTTGGAGTAGAGAACGTAGACGCGAGTCACTCCGTTACTTATTTGATCTACTGTCACTTATTCATCATTATTGTAAACATATCGTGGCGCAGAGGAATAGCCTCTGCCTGTAACTGTTTGTGGGTTCGATTCCGACTCGGGGAGAATGAATGATTTTCATTTTCTTCGCTCTGGTAACAAGGCAGAGCGCGACGTTGAGTTCCGTCACACAACACGCAATACCTCAAAAAGGCGTAAGGCGGGGAACGGAGTGTCTTAACAGTGGGTTCCTACGGTTGCCTCTGCCTACTCTGCCATGTGCGGGGTACATACGAGATTCATAAAGTCATAATATTAATATAAAACTAACAATCACCTAATTTGTAAAATATGACTGACATTTGATGAAAATAAATGGGGTATTAGGTAATGGGGTAGCAGATTGAATTTTTAATTTTCACCCGAGAGCGTCGCGCTCGCGTCTGACTCTGGACGGACGACAATTACGCTTAATGCCTCTTATAAATAACTAAGACGCGGTTATATTTATAGCTCCAGGATATTTTCACTTATTTCCTCATCGTACATTTTATATTTTTGATTTTATTTTTTATTTTTATAGAAATATTAGACATTTTTGCTTGATTCATGGGCTTCTGTGTGGTAATAAATATTTTTATGAGGGATATTCAGCTTGTAGAGCAAATAGAACGCGCCATTTCTCTAGTTCTCGAGTAATAATTTTTAATAATTCATAAGCTATATATTCTGATTGACTATACTGTTATTCAATTTTTTTATAATGTAAATATGTTTAAAGTTTTTTTAGTCAAGTATATTTGACCTCATTGCTGTCACTGTAATCTGAAATGTCCTTGATGTGTGTGGTATGTGTCATATCATGTGCTTTATGTAACAGTATGTGATTTTTAACATTAAATTAATGGCGTTGCAAATCTGAGAGACTCTCGAGTTTAAAATATGCATTCAAATTACTAATAATTATCATTTTGTTTAACTAAATATAAAATTTAGAAATAGGTATGAAATAAATATTTAACTTTCTAGTCTGTACCATAGTGCGCGTCGTTGCCACAGACAACCAGCTCCATCTCCATATAAAATAATGTATTGAAAGATAAGAATTTCTAAACCATTTTCAGCTTCTATTCTTAAAGAATTTCGCTCAGTCTTTCGCTCAGTGTCAGTAAGTCAGGGGCCATCTGTTCGGTTCAGGGGCAATCTATGGAAGGGGTATCTTTGGTGCTCCGAGTTTCTTTTCATAGTTTGTTTATATAAAACGCGGTCCGACGATGACCATCTTGAGAATAAAATATTGAACAACTGATTGATTTAATGCAGGAATTATTGAATTTATTATTTTGTATATATAAAATACACTTTATATGCAAATTATACTCGTATATAGACCGTCCATATGTCTGTCTGTCAACAACAAAGCTCTCATTAATGAAAACTGCTCGCATAATATATATATATATATATATATATATATATATATATATATATATATATATATATATATATATATATATATATATAGAGGCTTTCAACGTCAAATCATCATCATCAAATGATAAATAAATTTACCATTTAACACTTTTACTAGTACCGTTCCTAGTAGTTCTAGTACCATTACTAGTATCTGACAAAAGCGACAACTGATCGAAGAGGATATATCTATATATATTTGCTATACGTCAGTGTCAGTACGTATTGGTAGGTACTGGGTACTCGTTATACGTATGCGACATTGTCACGTCTCTGCATCGCAAAAACTTCTATAGTATGATAAGCGATGGAACGTTTAAGCGCTGTTTGCTGTTCTACAGACTATACGATGAAATTCATAGACAAATCAATTTATTACTCGTGTTTGGTAGATTTGTTCTCGTTGTAAGTAAATATGTTATATTTCACTCATATATTATTATTTTACACACTCAGTGGTTCTGTATATTATTTTTAGTACGTCATATCGAATTCCATCAGCCAGATTAACCCCGACACGTGTCATATCATTCATTAGTTATTAAATGGAGTATGTAATATAGTTATATATCTCCCATAAAAACATATATAACCGTATATAACCGTTTCCTTACATGATATACTGTCAGTAATAAAAGTCTTGTCATGAAGTGGTGAGGCAGCACATTGCTGCCCTTCATGTTCAGTGTAATACGAGTAAGTCGCGTTGTAACAGTTAATACTTGTTGTATCTACTATAAGCTTCATATATCGTCTCATCATTTACGTCATAAACAACTCTAAGCTCTAATGTAACAGCTACTATAATAACATATTAACATTTTATTTTCCTATATGTACATAGGAGAGGCCGCCGTGGCGCAGCGGCACAGCGTCTGACTATGGCGATGATTATGGGTTCTATTCCCACTCGGTTAGAATGAAATATTTCATTTCTTCGCTCTGGCAAGAAGATTTACCGCGGCATCACACGCAATGTCTTAAAAACACGCGATTAATGGAGAACTGAGTATTTAACACTAGGTTCCCTCTGTCACACTGCTATATGCGGGAAATAGCGTGAAGTTATTTATTTATATTATTTATGTATGTACATATAAATATTCAGGTTATTTAAGTACATATATTGGAGAAAGCATGCAAAATTTTAACTGGAAAAAGATATGTTCTTGCGCAATTAGCTAAAATTTTATAAAAAGAAACTTATGGAATTTTATTATAGAAGCATAGACATCAGCACCGCTACTTACCAGATCAAATTTATTGAAACTTATTTATCAAAGTCATCGATATCAATATTATGGTATTTTGTTTGAATTTTTACAGAGGCTGTCAAAGTTTTGTATTTTATAATTTAAAAAAAAACTGTTCAATAAACCCAGCTGAGGGCAAGTTAGATAATCTCCAAATTAAATCAAGGCGGTTCCCAAACTTCATTCAACTTATTTGAAAAAGTTAATCGTGAATATTAATCACTTCACTCTTTGACAGTTTCAAACCAAACTCATGTATCTCATTAATTAAATTATGGAACAAAATGAAAATGACGATCTCGCAGCGACGCGGCGCTATCCGACTGCAAATTTATATAAAATAGTAGGTTTATGTATTAATATATCTATATTTTTTATTATAACCTTTTCGATTCGAAAGTTATAAATTCGAAGTCGATTCCATAAATATCGAGAACTGTGACGTCCACAAAATCATAGAATAAAAAATATTTGTATATCCTTAAAAGTGAAGTTTTAAAACAAGCAGATCTCGTCGATATTCAAATTGACTTACTAAAAAGAGCATCGTAGACATTATTTAAAATTAGCGAAACATGACAAGAGCAGGTGTACGAGTATGTCCCCCCGTGAATAACCGCCCTCAGTGGCTATAAATTCCCCAAAATGACAAATTTAATTGTTTAGAAAAATTGCTCGCAAACCCAACTCATGCCCATATTAACAAGCTTGATTATTTTCGTGTCTCTTTTTCACGCCAGATACAAATATTCTCAGATGTTAACAGGTCGCTAAGTAAATGTAATTAAAAATATTCGTGTTCCATTAAGCTGGATAAATAAACTGAGCAATTTAATATTTGAAGAATGTGCGCTGCTGTTGTAGACAATTCATGCATATTGAGTAATAATATTCTTTAAACAATGCTTCACGCTATATCCCGCATATAACAAAGTAGGTTAAGAAAACCTAGTGTTAAGACACTCTGTTTCTCAATTTAGAGACATTGGGTATTTAGTGACTGAACCTGATGATTCCTCTTCCGACGCTGTCACACGAGCCACTACAATAATTGCATACTATTAATAGACTAAAAAAAAGCATTTTTTCATATAAAACAACTAATCAGAAAAAATCGCCTATCCCTTCAATTACAAAGCATTACTTGTAACTTTTTTAATTCACTAACAGAGTCGTCAAGTAAAAATATAATAACAGTTAAGTCCCTTCTGTATATACTATGTTACTTAAGAGTCGTTGCGACAGTGTTTTATTCTTTCAGTCGCTATCTCTTTTAATCTCCGGTAATGAAGTGGTCTTTGAGCTCTAACTACTGAAGTCAAACACTTGCGTTGCGACAAAACGCGAGCGGGAAATTCCCCTTTTACTTACACTTTTATCTTTAAGTTATACATTTTCGTTTTTTATTCTGTGCTTTATTATTGAAAGTTAATATAGAATAAATATATTTTTTATATTTTGTTTTTTTTTTATATTTCTTGAACGTTTCGATTAAATAAATTTAGCAAGCTATTTAGATAAAATTGGAAACGACACCATGAGATATTTATTTAATCTTTTTTTTTGACTTTGTGTATTAAATTGTGAAACCGACCGATTAGAAATGTCTTTTATTTATTTCATTTGTAATGGACTTGATAAATCATATTGATTCATAAAATTAAATTAAATTAAAAAGTTTTCAACTTTATTATTAATTTCATTTAGTTTTCCTCTGTTTCAGTTTTTAACTAACAATGAAATAAACATAGGTACACCAACCAAGAATATTTTCCTTTCTAAACATAATATTTTTAAACAAGCCGTTCAGCAACCGACATTAAGTAGAATTACAGGCAGCAAGAGTATTCAGAGCACAAGTTAGCGTAATATTATAAGAAGGAATCTCATCTCGAGCTCATTAGAGCCTCGTTAGGCGGCTGCGGTTAAAAGTGGAAAACTGGAAGGTATCAAAGTGTCTAGAGTCCGCCCGACTGCTATACTCATTTTGTGCTTCTATCTGTTGATGGTAGATTACTTTCTATATTTCCGATTCCGTTTTTCAAGAAAATGTCTTTAATAGACAGTTCAAATTTTTTATTTTAGTTATAAAAATACGACAGTTGTTTGTGATTGTTTTTGGAATAATTCTCGTTTTCTTATATAGAAGTTATTTTACATTACCTATAGCGCGTATGTATATAGATATCTATTAGAGACACTGGTCGGTCACATCTTGACGTGAGTGACAGTCCTAATGAAGCTGTACCAGTTCATGTCAGTTTAAGGGAAATTAATAATACATTTTGTGACTCAAAATTATAATAATAATAATCACATATTTCCACTCACAACGCTTTATATAAGTAGTATTATTAACTTTTTGCCTAAAATATATTATCAACAAAGTCCAAATAATTATTGACATAGACTAATTGTAAATTTATATAGCGAATGACATTTAATTTTTTTTTTGTTTCCCCCGTCCATTCTTACCGTACTCCGTACGCTGCAATGTGTGCTGAGTAGCGGAACTACTTTTATAAATGAAATTAATAATAACAATAAAAATAAATAATGAAATTAAAATTTAGTTTTTAAGAAAAATAAACTAAGCAAAAATACGTTTAAAATCTTCCGATAAGTGTGAATCGAATAGCATACAAAGACGTCAACGCTAGATCAAACAATCTTTTATATATCGTTTAGCTTCACATAAGTTATTATCTTTATAATATGAGGCACCGTCCCGCTATCGCCACATCTGTGATTGATGACGTCGCTGCCACGTTAGTTCTACTTTAGAGGATGTCGACTAGATTTTCACATTAAATTTGTATAGTTGGCTTTTAAAATATATCATTTTAAACGGTTGAACTAATTTTGTAATAATATCTTCTTTAAATATTCACTGGTTCGTAGGTTTCGTGGTTAGCTATGGGTCATAAGCGGGGCTGTAGATGTGATGTGTGATTTAATATTTGTATACTGTAATTATTGGAGCGATCATCTGTGTTGTAAAAGCTAAAAACAGGACCTTGGCTAATACATAATTTAATTGGCATTAGTTTCTCGCCTGCCTCGTGTACTATCCTGGATTCCTGCAGAATGAGCTAACTGTGTCCTGTCCTCTGGTGTGGTGGGTTTCAGACTACAAATATTTTGGGTCTCAGACTGCGTGGGTCCCAGGCGGTGGAAAGCTTCCAATTGTCCTCTATTAGAACATTTTTCTATTTAAATGGCCTCCCAACTAATTTTAAGAATATAGCTGTTTTTCCTTGCAGAATATAAGGCTTATCAAATATTTTTCTGATTTTTAAAGTGTTAGTCCAAGTAGAAAAAATACTTAAAGGTTTCTTATCATATAAAAATGTTAAACGCAGTGGGATTTGTACCCGCGCCTCATGGAAACCGTCCAAGCGCTCTGACCACTAAGCCATGCGTTGTTCCTCATGCTGCGTCAAAATTCTTATATGCTTTTTACAAAGCGCAGCGGGATTTATTGGATGGATGTTTTATTTAAGTATTTTTTCTAAGCTTATTAAACATGATGTAATACTTGGTAGTTTAATATTTTAATTGTATCAACGGACTACGGCAAAGTGTTCGATACGTTGGGAACGTTAAGGACCTTCATTTAAAATGTGTCAAAAAATCGAGATAATCAAAGATCTTGTTAAGTATTAATTTTATTTTTTGTTCCTGTTGTAAACTTATAAAAAGCTTACGCACTAACTAAACGAATAAAACATAATTCACACTTATTATTTTGATTTAGTATCTTAAAAAATATTACATATAAATAAGTCAATTAAATAAGTGAAATTGGAGACTAAACAGTTAATATTCAAATGAATGACAGGACATTCAAAATGTCGCTGTTCAATCCAACAATTCTATATAATTAGATAATACAGTATGTTGAATATTAAAAGTTTGGGACGCCATCACCATCACTGTCAATGTACCGAACGGCCACACAATGCGTAGTAACTTGTGGAATGTAATGAGAAAAGTTACGAACGATACGTTACAGTGTTTATTTGCTCGCGTACAGGTGAGGTTGCCCCGTCACCTCGGCACCAAATAGTTGATAGGCTTTAATGAAGTTACTTTTAAATTGTCATTCAATCTATAGGATTCACTTTTTATTGTCGCATATTTGAAAAAGATCACCTATTTTATATTTAATCTAGTAACGAGGCCATGACCTTTCAAGCTCACTAAATATGACGAAAATATCTACAATTTTATAATTATAATCAAAGATTTTTAATTTTATCTGCACACTGTCCAATCTCATCCCTATGACAGCTCCATTAGCTACGATATAGATTATAAAGCACACAAACTTAGATTTTGAACTAATAGCAATTATAAAGATGAAGGACACTTCGGAACTGACAGCGTGACGTCGTGGCATCTCTCCGGCTGTCAGTCGCCTGACGTAACTGTCGGCCTCCACAGATTATGTTCTCTTATAGACAATCAATCTATTTTAAATGATGTAGGTTATAGTGAGCGATTAATCAACTGTTTATAATATATTGTAATGAATGTAATTTATAATATATTATAATATATTTTAAACAATTAGTAAATATTATTTTGTCGGTTAGATGTGCTCGGACACAATGTTTGGATATTATGCGGTCATATAATTTGATGTTAAAATTTCGAAATAGTTATTGTAACAAAACTGTTTAATATTGTATCTAAACTATTGAACTGAATAATATATTAATATTATTAGTGACCTATTCTTCTTTTAAATATTTTTTTAGTTTTGGTTAATATCTTTTTCAAATACCATAATATTATTAAGTGCCAAAGAGAATTACAAATTTGTAATATTTAACATAATTAAAGTAATATAGTAAGCTAGTAGTTGTATGCAAATGTGGTTATGTAATAGTTAAATATGCCGGTAATGTGCCGACCCACGGCCTACCAACATTATAATACACTGGGACTTACTCAACAGACTCGTAATTGTCTTCTAGCTCCAATTAAATATTTTTTATATGATAAATCAGTCATATTCTTTATATAGATCAAAAAACTTACCCTTTACTAGTAATGTAAGTAGACACGCAGAGATTAACAATTTTGGTGACGTCCTGAAAAAAATGTGAAATTAATAAATAATTTTCCATAGAAACTTTGTAAAATGATCAGAGTAATGAAGCCGGCATAATTACCGACGATTACGACTCGAGGGCCGTCAAATTTAATATAACGACTGGCGATATTAAAATTATTTTTTATTACCATGTTAGAGCCTCCTTTCAATTGGTTTATTGGAGATTAAAATATTAATAATTGTTATGAAAACGTTCAATGACGGACACTTCTGGGTAAAGCGGACGGATTTTTCAAATTTAATATCTACACTTTTATATTAATCTTAGTGAATTAGCTTTTTTTAAACTTTATATTAAAATTTTCAATTTATATTATCATGATTTTTTTATTTAACATTGAATGAATACAATAAATTTAATATCACATATGTGTTAACGCAAATAAATTAACTTACATTACTGACAATGCCTACACAAAACACGAATGAAATTTTTCTTCTAACAAACCCGCCTCGGTAATGTAATTTCAAATAGAAAGCCTACTCGTGAATGAGTTTATATTTGTGTTTCAAATGCTCAAAAATGAGGTCACACCTGAACTAACGCACTAAGTAGAGCTCGAGCTTAGTTTGAATGTCTTTGAAATCTAATAAATCCAAGCTGATCCAATATTACATAGTATGGAGAACAAATAAATCTTTTTACTAAATCACTATTTAATCTATGTTGAAATTAATAAAGGTAGGGAATAAAGTTACGCCACTTCGTTATTTACATACAGGTAATATATATAGAAGCTAGCATAACAATAAAAATGGCCAGAATGTCAATATTGATGTTTTCAACACAGGATTTCATATGAATTTATTGCAATGAAATAACGAATAATATTTGAACAGCATGGAATTTTGCAACATTAAAATCCTGAAAAATATTTTCATTTAATACTAGGCGACTACAACCTTGTTATGACTCACTCTACATTACTTTCCAAAATTAATCTGCTATTACCACTATTTTGATAAGATGTATGTTAGATGAGATGTTATTCATTCCCCAAGTTATCGAATTTACAAATGAAACAAACGAATGCTTTCGAACGTATACTACCAACTATATTTAAAACCATCGATAATACGTATGCCATTAATTATTTATGATAACTTAGCTGAACTGACTTATTATAATTCTGTATCGGGCGGTGTACACCTACTTGTCTTCAAAATAAATTATAGCCTATATCCCAAGGCTAATAGGTGTACAACAAAAAATCATTTTTGCTTCTTAGAATTACATTTGTATGTTTACTTCTTAGCATATTCAGAAAATAAACTAAAATAGTCTAGAAATTTCTAACTTATGCAACCCCCGTCATTACATTTATTTAGCACCTTGCCTTGCCTTGCTTGCTGAACGTCATCCACTTCATCAGATCAGTATTAAAAAAAATTATTTAGCACAAGAATGTGAATTTTTTAATTAGTTATTTTATTTCCCCTAGCGGTGTCTACCACGCTACGCTAAATGCTACGGTCACAGAATACCGCCATAACTATTAATTTCAACAACTTCATACAAGCTCTCCGGGGGGTCCTCGTGCTTTGTACGTGACTTTCCTCGTAGCCACTGTATTCTGCTGTTTTACTAATTTCTTAATATTTATATTATATTTATATTATTTATAATATAAGTGTCGGCAAATGTTCTACTTCCTACTTGCAATAGTTATCTATTAATTCGCCTTAATACTTATTATACTTACTTTATTTACATATATAATAAAGCTAAAGAGTTTGTCTGTTTTAAAACGCAAATCTCTGAAACTGCCAGTTGGATTTGAAAAACATCGGTGTAGATACATGATAGCCACACTTATGAGGAAAGCTATAAGCTAACCAGCTTTACTATTAAATATTGGTATTCGTAGAGTAAATTAAATAATATGTTTGACAAGTAGCTTATATATATAGATTACTCAAGGGATTACCATTATGAAGATTAATGACTGAGGTGGTAAGACAAAAAGCAGTATTATTACTAGATCGTAAAATAACTTATTATAAATTTTACATCGTGACATTGAAATCAATACCAAAATGATAAACTTAATCCTAAAATACACGGCGCGGTACAAATAGAATCTTAAACGTTTACTGAAGTTGACTTCAAGACTTCTTTAAGTAGCTCATTGGCTAGTCTAGACCCCAACAATCAATTCCTCATGATTTTTTAAGTAGCATCGATTGCGGCGCTCGTCACGATGTCACCAGGTGCTTATATCCAAAAGCTATGTAAATCAACTTTATCTTGAAAATATTGTTAAATCCTCAAAGCCATAAATAAAGAGCAGTAGCACTTCCTATATAACGTAATAACTATCTTAATACATATTTTCTCGATTGATTAACATTGCTCGTTTTATAGAGACGTCGCGGGCGCGGCGTCATCGCTTTGTCCGTGTCTTTGTCCATTGTGCACGGTCATTACATTTTTATCGGCATTCTCGATGATTTCACAAGATTGAACCTATACCGTATAGACGATATGGCGATATAACCGATATATTGCGATAAATAGTATAAACATTTTATGCTTTGCAAAGTTTTACTATAATATTCATAATAATGGACTCATTCCTATATAATTGTGCTAATATAATTAAAACGGGAAACAGTATAATTAAATACGATTGAATTTTTGAACGGTAAACTGAAAACTATTTCTGGAAGCGTTGACATTGACGCCTGTCAATGTCAATGTCACTCAGCTGGAAAAGAGTATGTAGGCGTTAGTTATAATCTAGTGTCATCCAGCTGTGTGTAACTTTGTAAAAAAAAATTGACATCTAAATAACATTTAGCTTCTCTCTGCTTACAGCTTTCTCCCGAAAACAAAGATAACACAGCAAGAATATATAATATTATAATAATATTTAAGTTGAGTACATTAGCCAAAATGAATTTGTCCTGCTGTAGACAATCTGAGTATGTATTTTTTTTGTGTTAATTAATTTGAATAAAAAACAATGAATTTAACTATTATATTCAAATAGATATGTCAAAAAGATAAATTAATTGATATTTGAGTAGGAATATTTTCAACAATTAAATGGCTTAATTAAAATTCACACATAGGTACAGAGTATTTAACATGATTATATAAACACAAGACAATAGGCCTCTTTCATTCATTACACAAACGGTCACACTACACGAGCACCAGCACACACACCTCTAGGCTGAACTACAATTATAAAATTAAATTATACTTCAAAAACATTTTACATCGACAGCGTCTCGGCGACTTTAATTAATTTTGTCGAGCGAATCTTTCGAGATCAATGCCTCAATACCGTAATGCCTCAGCTGATAACAGCCTTCTATCGGTCGTATTATACTGCCATTAGACATGAGGACGGGACAATCCAATTGTCATAATGAGTTTACGTGCTATACCGGGGAGTCGGGTTTAGACGCGGTGTTAGCAGTAACTAGTGTATAGTGCCTATATGGCTTTTAGCTTTATTAATGTTCTTATTATCTGGAGCAAAAGTTAACAATTATTAAACATTTTAAATATACTTTTAAAGATAATTAAACCCTTTCTATTTGAATATCTAACGGTCACTTCTACTTTCCCTTATCGTTTAAGCCAAGTGTAAACGAACTTATTGTACAATTATCGCACAAATATTGGTCCTTACATATGAAATTAGCGTTTGGTATGGGGAGAACAAACTTGCGTCTCTCGCCGTCCACGGAGCTTGTTCCGCAGTTCGAAATTTCCAGTGCGAAAACGTTGGAACCAAAAACGCACTGTGTTTTCTTTTGCGACGCGACGGCCATACACATCATTAACTTGACTTCGTGATTGAAACAGAAATTTGTGATTAAAGTGGTCAGTACGACAATACACCAATTTCATAAGTAAGGACCTAATATATCCATGAAAGACAAAGACTAATTTATATGTCTTTTTCAATGAAGCATAAGTTTATTTTATTTTTACTTTAAGTAGCACTACTGAGTCTAACACTCGACAACACTAACAGTACAACAACCTACCTAACACTGTATGGCTGTAAGCAACACAATATCTCCATAATCTGTGGTAGATAGACGATAGACGGCACACTAGCACACAGCACATCCAAAACCACTGAATCATCAAATTACTGTACACAATCTAAAATATATTTGCGAACATAAATTAATGAAATGTAACATCTCTGAAGTGTGTGAGTCTCTGGACCTCTTAACCCTCTATATATAAGGATCAAAATGAAAATCAAGCAAGGAAATGCTTCAGACGTCAACGTTGTTTACTGGAGCTATGACAGGTTATTATTTGAAGTAAGGGCGCGACATGCCCGCCAGCCCGCCAGCCTGCCTGCCGGGTCGGTGCTCGGAGCTCGGCGCTGGAAGAGGACGTGTGCTTCAATATTCATTAGTTAAGCTCGAATTGTTGCCATGTACGATAAATAACGTGCCCTTCACATGTCACGACGGAAGCCGCTTAAGATATATCGTAATAGTACTACATATTATTTCCTAAGGAAACTATTTTAAATTGTAATTTGGCTTTCCTTTATATTTCATTTATATATGTATGATGTTTTATTATTTATTAGAAACGCCTACTTAAAACGGTTTAATCAAAAAAAGTTATTCCATACGATTGAATATTAATAATTATGTAAATTGCGATGCAGAGTGTGATACCTTTACTATTTATAATTCCAATTTATTTATGATTGCATCGAGTCGACGTTGCACCGACCGCGACACACCGACGGGAGCTCCTCAAACAGAATACATGCATATTGATTATTTATAAATAAATCGAAATACTGTTATTTTTAACATAAACAAGCCAAACTAAAATATTTTTCATTCGGAAAAATAGCCCAGTATATTAATTTTCACATATACACTTTTATTTTCAAGCTTCTGCGTCAAACGCAGTGAACGGAAATAGCTAGTGAGGTACGTCACTCCATTCTCGACCTATTTTTAGCCTTTTAACCAAGAAATATATACCCTTTTGACTATATACCTGTTGAATGATGGAGCTGAACGCCGTCTCTTGCAAGATGTGGGGAAATTCAAATAATTAAAATTTTAACACAGTTCCCCGACTGAAGATTTTTGTGCATGAAGGTGATGATGATCACGTTCTTTCTATATACATTAATATAAGCTACGAGCTTCAAGAACAAAGGCGATATGTATAGTTTATATGATATATATTATATATATATATATATATAATATATATATATATATATATATATATATATATATATATATATATATATATATATATATATATATATATATATATTTATATATATACAAGTAACAGTACATAATAATTATTTCATTACTACTATTATTACTAAGGAGGCTAATATTAGTAACCACTCACTCAAACGAAGCATCTAACATTCATTCTATGTGATATGAATAGATTCAATATCTGATGTAAGTAATAATAACTTATTCTTATTCTTCCTAGTTGCGGCTTTGCAGGGCTGTTCAGCCCGGTATCACTGCGACCATAGATCAACATCTATTGTGCATCTACAGTACACAGTCAAGATAGATTTCTGCACAAAATTGTAGTATTAACTTTGCTATGAGAGTCTTCACCTATTCTGGGTACATTTGATGTTTCCCCAGGATGGTATAGCGCCGTTGCATAAGTGGTGGACATTCAGTGAGAATATGGAGAGGTGTTTCTTCAACCTCATTGCATATTCTACACATTCTTGTGCTGCTGATGCCAAAATTTTCCAAGTATTATAGTAAATATGATAAGGTTTCGTTGCGGAAATATAAATTTCGCGGCACATACTTCTATTGATAGAACGCATAGGCTTTATTCCGTAATTTATTGTATTGTAGTTTTTTTTTAATTTCACGTTTTACTCTAACGGGGTAGTCAGAGACCTAGGATGCCCGTATACCTATTATGCCTCGTCCACTGTCATCAACGTCTTCATATGTATGAAGCATGAGGATCCTCAAGCTTTTTACGTGACCTTCCTCCAACACTATCCAAACTGTATTCTTGAAGGTCAATCGAGGTCTTCACTTACCCCTTAAATAACCCTCTCGCCACACCAGACTTGCATCGCCACTAAAAATCAACACAAGCAGTTTCACTAACAAAAATAACATATTATTTAAGCAAATATCAGAACATTTTCAGCAAGTTGGTTCTTAGAATATCTTATTTAACTTAAACATTAAGCAATATTGGCATTATTGATTATTCAAATATGAGCTATTAATTTCAATTGGAGTGTTTGCCGAGACGTCGACTTTACTAAAGTAAGACCCCATACGTGTGCTGTTTACTCGGGATCTGCTGACTGGGAGTCAGGAGTCAGCACATTTAGCTCTGAGACGTTTGCTCCTGCGCCCTGAGGGTAATGTTTGAGACGAGAGTGTGTCGTAAAGTTAAGAATATTTTTTAGTAGAAAAGCTTCGTCTGCAGACTTAGTTCATTACATTTTTGCACCAGTGCATTTATATATATATATATGTAATATATATGAAAATATTTTGCAGATTTAAGTATTTTTTATTTTGTACATGTCACAGGAAAATACCCTATATTGAAAATATTTATTAAACAGGCCAAATATTTTTTTATACGGCATTGTTTCTCTCGTCACTTAAGTTTTCTTAAACTATTAACTTCTTAGACTCATTACATTAACGAATTATGCGAGATTTATTAAGCTTTATTAAAAATTTAATTACCGTTCAACAGATGGCTTCGTGATTAGATTATTACAATGATCTTCTGATTTGTGGAAACTATTTTACTAATGTTATATATTTATGAAGTCATCGTGATGTGTGATTGTTGGCCAATAACCTGTTAAGCTGTAAAAGCAGAAGGGTGCTTAGAAAAGTTGTGAAATTAATTATAAATTGAATCAAAGCGAATCTAAATATTTAGAGGCTAATCGAGGCAGTATGAATGAACGAATTATACATTCACACCGTACTGCGTAGCGTCACCCCTGGCCCCCCTCGCCCCCCGCCCGCCCTACGCCGCCCCCGCCCTACGACGCCTCACTGCCCTAAGCGTTTGACACGGATATTCGGATTAATTTTAACTCGATCAAATCCTAAAAGTTAATTTCAGTTATTAAATTATGCTCAACACCTTCCCATCTGTGAACAGATTAAATTTCATCTGAACATAATTTATTTTTCATGATCTCGGCGAATGCTGAATGCTGTACTTCTAGTTTGATGGCACAATATTTTTTTTACTAAATATTTAAAAAGTAATTATTGTAGATACATAGCACGTTGTAGAAATTGTAATTTGAATGCTTTAAAGAAATATTCTATGGCTTGATAATACAGGTCAAATTATGAATTATCTTGATATTTTAAGAATAACATACACAAATATTGAGCAAGAATCATAGATGAGCGACCATTGGATTATGAACCCATGTAATTCATAGATGAATGCTGATGGTATTTTATATAATTTTCTATGCTTCATAAGCATTTACAGGTTAGGTTAGTCGTAGTACTTGACAGTGCGTCAGGTTAACAAGATTATCTGTAAACGTATGCATTGTAAGCGCTTGTACATATGTACATATGAATATATATGACAGAGTAGTCGTAATTGATGCGACCAGTCAGAGTGGAACTTTATATATTGAAGGGGATCAACAAATGCTAGTAAATAGTATATGGTAAATCAAAATATATTTCAGTTTTCTTAAGTTTTTAATAAGTAATAAATTATTCTTTACGTAAAAATATATAAAATACTACTCTTTGAAGGCAAAAAACAATCAGTATGCACGTCATGAAGATGTATCTTCTATAGCCGTCAACCAGTCTATGATAATTTTTTATCACAAGGTGTACAAAGTGTGCAGGGGTCATCGTAGGCTGGGCGCTACCTGCAGGTCATCGCTTCAATATCCTATTTATAATGCAATATCGATCCGTTAAGAGCCATTTGTCATGTCTAATAGGATGTGGGGTAAAATTAGCCCCTTTCCTTGCCCCTCCGCTCCTACGTGCTTCAGAACACTTTTTTATATTTGTCTATAATAATCGCAGTTTTTGCGCATAATTTTTTCTCATAACGTATTTCCCGCAAAGAGTATGTAGAGTAGTTCGAATTCGAACAACTTTATTCAAAATAAGCATACATGATTCATTTTTTGAACGTCAAATACATTACCACCGGTTCACTAAAGTTAATGCCTCGGACCTGAGAAGATCCGGCGCAAGAATCTCAGCGGGACATTCCTTTCTCCTTTTTTTTCAATTTCACTCACTTTCCTTCATTGTTGACAATGATACCTTATGTAATATACAAAATTTACAAAAACACAACGGTTATAATTTACAAAAACATTAATAAGGTTAAAAAAATTTTAACACAGAAACATCTTTTTACATTTTTTTCTGGTATTCTATCGTAAACGCGTACATAGTACCCCCTGAAAGAATTGCAAATTTTATGCAATCGAGTTATAGGCGCTGTAAGTTTCAGCCTATTTCTAGTATAAATATTGTGTAAATCACAGATTTTATTAAAATCATTAATATTTTTTTACAAACATTACATTTGCAGGGATATAATGAGACGCAACTGTCAATATATTACTTTCCTTACATTATAAATTAGTCTGTGATTTTGTGTTCATAATTCATGCCACATATAATAAGAGCAAGTAGAAGGAACCTAGTGTTGCTTCCCTCAAAAAAGAAACATTACAAGTGTGTGTATAAATCCAAACCAAATAAACCCAGAACTTAGCTTAAATAAACTGTACAAATACATCTATATATAGTAATTTATAAAAACATTTTTAAAACAAATTTGAACCCACAGCCATCTCAGTATTAGCACATTCCGAGTTTATTCTAACTTTAAATAGTCTTAACTGTATCTCACACAACATAAACGTTTTCTATCTATTATCTGTAAACTCCGACTCGAACACGGTTTGTACTAAAGTGTCCGTTTCTATCGAAGCCTTTAAATCAACGATCAGATATACATTCCTCGACTTACCCGTTGGTTTCATTCAAAGGCTCTATACAAAATATGTAAGGTAGATGCTCACAACATTCCTGCTTTTATTTTTTCCTTTTTTTTATATTTTGCGACCTACTCAATATTATTTGTAGGTCAGATCGTGAGAGATGTACACGTTTTAACATTCTACTCTCTGTTTTTATAAGAAACTATAAGTTATTTATAAATCAAAAAGTTAGAATGGATTTGTATGTGACTTATAAAAACATACAGGCATTAGCTTTTTTTTTGATTAAGCTTGAGTTTAAAAAATACACTTCAATTTCCTCTATAATTAAGAGCAAATCCCCTAAAATTCCACATTCCTATGTGTAATGTGAACACACCAGCTACAGCGCAGCATCAGTTCGATTATTTAAGATTCCATCTCATTCATCCCGAGTGTTTGCTCGATTTCTGACGAATTGACAACTCATTTGTGCTCTCGTCTCGGCGCTCTCGTCGGTCCGCGTCTAATGTTTAGACTAGGCACGCTCATCGCTTTCAATGATATGCAGAAATCTGAAGATAATGCAGCAAATTGCATTAAATCTCAAAACAAATATGGATTTCAGGTTGAAAACTATAACTCACTAGTATCATGATGCACACTATATCAAAAATTAACAGAAACACATACAGACTCCCTCCTAGCGGTGTTAGGAGATGGAGATAATCAGTAGGCAAAAACCAGCACTTCCCCATTCTGCCTTACCACATAAGCCCCTAAACAATAAGTATTATTTTTACCTGAGTCTCAGATGAACTCATCATTTCTATAACGGTATATTGTAGATACTTAAATTATTAAGTGAAGAGCAATAATACGACATTGTGCTCAGTTCAAATGTAATATATCGCGACGTACCTGATATTGTAAATGCTTCTTGTGAGTCGATTCCTTTATTGCTTCCATTCTATTGTTGATGCGATACTAGTTGCATCGATCTAGAGCTTTTAAGTCTTTACCTTTATTTGTAGCTGTCAGAAGATATGAAATCTAAGTTATTACTATTGCCACTACTATATTATACTACGATTTCTTGTAGTTATTGGTTAGTTTTTTTTTTATTAAGTGAATCTACCACCACATGACATATATATATAATATATATATATATATATATATATATATATATATATATATATATATATATATATAATATATATATATATATATATTTGGATCTTTTATCAACACTTCAGATTCTAGCTTATAATAACAGCAAAGGTGGCACGTGGGTCGCTTCGAGAGCTCCTCAAATACTTCACAAAGTTTTAGTACAGTTTCATCGCAAAATCACAAAGAATCTATTTCTATCATATTCAGATGTTATATTTAGAATTGAAAAGTCTTATTTCTGTTTTTCCACTTATTTTATTTAATGGTTTGTAATCAAAATGGTTTTTGATTATTTTTTATATAAAAATACTGTAATAATAATAGAAACGGGCATATATATAGTGAGGGAATAAAGATTTTTTGCTTTTACACAAAATGGCCCTTTATAATAAAATAAGCAAATAAAGTTAAAATTTGTTATAATAAAAAAAACAACTAAAAATAACTAAATTTAAATTTCAATATTTAATAGAGTTTAGTGTCTTTGTCAAATATCTTTTGAAAAAGCTTATATCTTCCATACATAAATAACATATTATTATTGTTCAATATTGAGAAAGCTTCAGAAGCGCGGCCTGTCACACGACCAGTCGTGTCTCATCAATATCTATTTAGCATTTTGACGCTGTCTAATGTCTTCCTTAGAACGACCTTAGAAGGTGTTGTATACATTATTTATTTATAGACGCCACAATAGAGCTATTGGCGGGATTAACACGTGGTGGTGTGGGTTCGATTCCACATTGGAAACATGTGAATTTAATATTGTTAACCGACTTCAAAAATCAGTTGGTTCAAAAATCAGTTGGTATATTGTTTTTTTTTCCATATTACCAGTTACAACAATATTAGTTCTTGAGAAAACCGGTCTTAACCGAAACAACATACCGGTAAAAGAGGGACACGGTAGAAAATTATATTCTCCATTATGCTAATTCTCTATGTGAAATACTTGATCATATATCCAATAAGTATACATTTAAATGTCACGTAGAGTAAAGTATCGCGGTATCGCGTCGCGTGTCGCGCGTCGTGCGTCGCGCGTCCTGCAAACATATTGTGTTATTTGGTATCGACCGCGGAGTAATGCCGGCCGCGACGACCGCTGCACGCGCGCGGGCTCATTGGTATCGCCCGCGCCGACCGCATATTAAATGTAAATAACATACGATTTACATGTCCTTTAGTCTATTCAATAATTACCAAGTGCGGGAAAATATTTATTTCTGCATATGTTAGTTTCACAAGGTTTTATCACTTAGGTTACCTTTAAGATGTAAGCAACAATCAGTGTCTCGATTTAGGATTGACTTTAAGGTCTCTCCCCATACAATATTATTGGGAAAAATATTTGAAGTTGTTACGGGAGTCAGTGGTAAAAGGGGAGTCGGAGATAAGGTTAACCTTCGAGGGGAGTCGGAGATACTGGAGGAAGGTCCCGTGAAAAGCATGAGAACCACCTGACATGAGGAGAGCATGTATGAAGAGGCTAATAACCCTCTGGCTACCCTGCTAGAGATAAAGTGTCGCTTTATTTTGTATACGATACATAATTTACTATGACTACTGTGACTAAATTGTAATACTTAGGAAGTACAATATGTACACTCATTTTCAGTCTCAGAGTTCAAATGACCATCTCTGCTTGGCTAATGTCTTTTTCATACATTACTTCTATTCTATTATTTTATAATAAAATCAAAATTGAAAATGACGTATAAAATTAATATATTTGTAATTATTTATCGTCATAATGAAGCTGATCGGTGCGCAGGCGCGGGGCGGCGATTCCTTCATCAAGTGAACAATGTTACGATAACACTTTCTAATTACATTATTTTGTGACAGTTTAGACAGAAGTGACAGATTATTTAGAAAACATTTTTGTCATATGCTACAATTTTTCTCACATGTTCTGAAGAGAATTATATTTATTAGGTAAATTAATAGAATGTGAACCTTCTATACTTACTTAATTTTACAAACATATTTTAGCATTATTAAATCAGTATTTTTTAGTAAATGATCACTTGTTCAAATAATAATAGAAATGCTAATTTCCAAATAAGATTCTTTTGTGTAAGGTTGGAGACGCCGCGTGGAGGTAAGGAGGCGGCTCCTTACCTCCACTGGCGGTGTTTAGAGACAATGGTATTTCAGTTTCAGCTAAGCAATAGGGTCATCAAGCTGCAGACTCCGGCTGTACTAATTAAATCAATCTGATGTGAATGATAATGTAGACTATTATGAAAACGGGAACGGCTTTAGAACTCAGCGCCCGACAACAACTGATCATGAAGGGCGGATTGTCTACACATAATTTATTCTTTTTATATCCTAATTTGTTTTTTACTATTAACGTTTATTTTTATAGTTTTATACACTTTCATTTCAGTGAGGCGGCTGTCAGCGATGCATTTTTTTTTATTGGATAAGCAACAGAAAGCCAAATTAAATTCGAATGCATTTCTACCTGGCATTATCCCAGGCTAATTACCGGGGTCTGGTAAGGTTGCTGGCAGAGTATGCACGATTTTGAAAATTCGTAGTCATTCGTCTGTTAGTCTACATCACGCCACGCCATCTAAACCTTGGACCTCTCTGTGGTGACTTAATTAATGTTCTCTATTATTTTCCTAAATTAAATTACAATTACCTAAACTAAATAACATCGTATAATTGTGCTAAGTATAAAAATACATTGTTATAAATCGCACACACACACACACCACACACACACACACACACACACACACACACACACCACACACACACACACACACACAGAACCTCATTAACTCTAATAGGCTTTAAATTGAATATGAGATGACATATTAATACAATCGGAAGACAAACTTTAGATGTAAGTTATCAAGTTACGTGCCACCAGCATCTCCGCCACAGTACCGCAGCACCGCCTCCGAACCTCCTCCGAACCTCCTCAGAGCCGCGTCGTGTGTCAAAGCGACCGCGCGGTAATCGAAACTATTAACTATCGTAGTCTATTAACACTTAATATATCGTATTTCCAATGCTTAATATCATTTACAGTGACAATATTCGTTGGTCTTTTGTCAATGTCGTGTAAGGGATGTGCCGATTCTCACCTGCGAAATATCGAGATTTTATATAATTTTAATTAACGAATTTAGCGTAAATGCAGAGTACAATTAAATATGTTGTATATGCTTAATCAATATAAAGATATTTTGTAATCTGTGGTAATATACGTTTATATACGTCATAAAATAACTCATAATTTAAAAAAAATTAAATCCCCAGAGAAACTCCTATACAGGTTCGAATACAGATCATCAAAAGACATGTTGAACGTATATTTAAATCTCAAATATTAGAATTGTCTAAACAAGAACATGAACATGAACACATTATACACAAAATACAAAATGTCCTTAACGCGTCGCGTCGTATCAATAATTCCAAAAGCAGTAAGTCAATTAACGTCGATTCGAACCACCGAGAAACATCAAAGAGACCGCGAATTTATCGATCGCTATACTAAATATACTTTGCCTTTCACTTACAACTGCTGGAAACATTGTTAAAAATATTGCTCTCTAAACATTTTTGCAAAGGATTTTCGGAATGTGTAATAAATAATTACTTTTACAGGTCTTCTAAGAAAATGTATATATTTATTTATTTATTCATTCAAAGTGGATCTTCAACAATTATACAGTGTACATAATACGATATATATATATATATATATATATATATATATATATATATATATATATATATATATATATATATATATATATATATATATATTATATATATATTATATATATATATATATATATATATATATATACACTGTATGTACATATAAGTAACGCTTTTCAATTTGTATATTTTTTCCCACGAAAGTGTAATTTTGTTCAGAGACTTTGAAAAATAAGACTACTGCACGTTTTTCTCGCATAGAGGGAACGTAGTGTTTAGAAATTCCGTTCTCCAGATTTCTCCTAATTTTAGATAAATAAATATGACCTATAGTGAAAATATAGGTAAAATAGTTAAACATTATCGCTTAATGATCTAACTTGATGTATTCAGTTATCATCTGTTATCTGATAGACTGAAGCAAAGTCACGTCATCAAATAGTTTCCAACCGGGTCAACTATGTATAGACCAAGCTAAAGATGCCTGACCTGCTCCTCCTCCTCCTGCTCCTGCGTCACACGACCTATACCATTATTATCATCAAACGCGACTAACGCGATATTCAAAAAAAAAATCATATGCCTTTTAGATATTTTTATATTTTTGCTAAATATAGTGACAGTAGTGTTCTATGTTCTTGCATGTTACAATTATAGCTGTCATTTATATATTGTTGAAAACACAATAACTTCTTTTTGATAATATTTTTTAATAAATTCACAGTTAATGTAACTTAAAAAGAAGAGCAAAGCAAATTCCTTAGAAACGCTAAATATATGAATTTAGATATTTATTAATTCTCGGAATCACACACTGTACTTGCAAAGATTTTTGGTAAACTATGTTCTTTGCGCTATTGTAATCATTATTTGACAGTGTCAATATGTATCTAAAGCCGAATAAAATATACATTATGGAATTGTTTTATATGTGAAGTGAATTAATTGGAACACTCTATGTAAATTAAAATGAATTAAAATTGGAAACACTATCTCAAGCTCTCAAGTAGACACTCAAGCTGCATATAAACTTTTATGGTATCTCATGGGAAATAAAAGAAGAGCTAGATTTCGTGCTTTCAATCGTCTCATCGTTAGACATGTCGGTTGTATAGAAAGCTTTATAAGAATGACTACTATACTTAGATCGTTCTTAAATTTATTCAAATGGTCTCAGCGCTATGCTCATATATACACATTTTTAATATATAATCGTAATTTGAGAAATAATATTAAAATTAGTTTAAGAAACTTCCACCTTAACATGGAATGAGTAACATCCCTGAACAAAATTTATTACTATTTTAATATTATCTGAGCTGTCTTATGTAATCAATCTTAAGTATAATAAACAACACTAAAACTTGTACCGTTTGAATAAAAATATACGTAATTGAAAAATTAGTTTCCACATATTATAATTTAATCTCAAATATTACAATATCGTACAGTATTCTATCTTTAAAAATCTATCCTCTGTATCCCGCACGCAGCAGGGTAGGCAGAAGGAACCTAGTGTTAAGACACTCCGTTTCCTGCTTTCCACCTTTCGAGGCGCTGCGTGTTAAGTGATGGAACTCAATGCCACGCTTTGCCTTGTTGCCAGAACTGATAAAATGAAAATATTCCATTCTCCTCTCATGGGAGTCGAACCCACAAACCATCGCGTTCACAGGCAGACGCTGTGCCTATGTGCCACGACAGTCCTCAAAAGTTCCTCCTCTGGAGTTACAACAATATAATACAAACAATATCTACATACATTCTGTAATACTATAGTTTACTTAAACAAAATATTATAAAAACTCGTGTGAACCAAGATAGCTCCTCTCAACGCCCACAGACTCCTGACATTTCAAAATCAGTATTTATATGGACACTATAACGGGCGCCGCACGCACTTGCCGCAATGAACTGACGTTATACATATATCCATATAAATAGAATATATTATATTCTTAATATAGCCTTTAATATAGTACATATTTTGTAGGTACAGAGATTTTTTTACGCCAAAGCTCATATAAATTTATGCTTTGGTTATGGTTATGGTACACAGGTATGTTGTTGTAACACAATTTTATTTATATATATAATGAAACGAGGAACGTAGTCTAAAAATATTCTTCTTGGAAATACATTAAATAATAAGATATAGGTACTAGAAGTTTTATGCTTTTATTTAAAATAGCAGGGTAATCAGAAAGAACCTAGAGTCAAGACACTCCTCCGTTTTCCACTCTCCGCGTGAAGACTTGTGAACTTAATGTCGCATCTTGTGATACCAATACGGAAAAATACAATAATTCATTCTGCTGAGTGAGAATCGAACCCACAACCATGGCATTTACATTCAGACTGTGCCTTACTTTTTTATTATATTTACAATCTACAATTAAAATTACTTTATAGTTTATATCTACGAAGCAGGATTTTTGTATGTATCAAAAAATATTACTGTGGAATAACACTTCAAAAAGTTATAAAAATAATAGAGTATTGTCTAAAACGATACTTATCTTTATTTTTTTAAGTTCCAACAATGATTTAGACTTATTTGCATTTTTCTTGTTGTACCAGATGCGTTGCTGCATAGCTATGGTGTGCGCAGCGGTCACGCTGGCGGTGGCGGCCGCCGTCGACGACGCGCCGCACGAAGCGCCTCCGCCGCAGGTAACTTATTACTACGTACATTCTAGAGGGATATCGTGTTCACTTACAATGTGTAAATAACTTGAGCAAATAGCTAAGAATTTAATTATATATGGTAAAGTTATATCTGCAGATAGAACCACAGATACATTAAAGATTGTATAAATTTGACTATGTACGAACAACTTACTAAGTTATTGTAAAATTCTACATTTCTTCTTCAAACACGAAAAAAGCGATACTCTTTCTCTAACACTGACGCTCTCATTGTAACTTTAATATAAAACCTCCTTAAGTATGACAAAAGAAACTTAAACGATTCAATTTTATATCTAGATTTAATCAAATATATATACCCCTTCGATATATAATTCATTAAGTGCTACTTGTGAAAGAGAATAGAATTTATGATCAGTTTTTCACAGAAAGATAAAGCGCGTAATGTTTCGAAGTCGGGTGTCTCGATACTCGGTTATCTGTAGAATACATCGTTCTCCACTCTCTGCTGACAATATATATAATATTTAATTATATTCACCTGTAAAATGCTGTAAGAAAGCGTGGCAGATGTAATGTAAATAATATTCCATTTGTCTCCAAAGTTCCAGCCTACAGTCTACAGCCTACAGTCTACAGCCTACACGAGCACGACACACTGGTATTAATGTGAGCACATATTTGCTCTCTTCGTCCTAAACAAACAAGCCTTTCGATTTCACATTCCATCGACCACACGTTTTACATTTTTCAGTAAACGTTTAAATGTCTAGTCTCGTCCTTTGCTCGCTCATACGTCAAAATTTATGCGAATAGCAAAATAATCGTATTACTTTTTAAAAAGGCTTGTTATAGATACATCGATATATATTTCGATATTACACGCGATAGTTATGGATTCAATTACTAACTTAGCGAGAATATTATATATGAAGCATTTCGTGCGATCTTGAAGAAAGTTAAAGAATGGCGTACAAATTCGTTACTCGGATATATTTGTGTGAAGTTTTTCAAGCCAAAATAAGATAATATATACGTCAATATATTAAATCTTGATCGATTTTGAAGTAGAATTGATGTTTTTTAAGAACTCTAATACACGCTCTATTATAACTCTAATTAAAGTAAAGTATATAACAAAATACGGTAAAACAGTTTACCTGTCAGTGAACGTGACAGTGGACACAGACACCGACATTGCGTAACAACGGCGAATTACACGGACAGACAGTTAATTACGCTTCTGTAGATGTTATCTATAGAATTGAACAAAAGGAGCATTTTAGCTTAAAACAATCAATGTCTAGACCATATCGCCACCGCCACATCTACGCTCAGGTACTATTGAATAAGTTATTGTTTAAATATCTCTGAAGCAAATATATATATTCCAGAAATTGGAATTGTATTTCAAATTTGCTTTAAGAAGAATAATTTGAATTCGCACCGTCTTTGTTCACTCATTAGACAATCTTACTTAACATTATTATCAGGCGGCTGGAGCTATGTATATGTGTTTTCAAATCTTTGTTTTATGTTGGTGTGTTTGTTAAATAGCTTACTGTTATTTGATTTTGTTTTATATATAAATCAACTGTTGCTCATTTGTGACACACAGACATATATCTAGATTATCTAGACATAGAGCTATTGCTGATATAAATACTACTTGGGAGAATATTATTTATTTTATACTTAAAATCTTCTTGGCTTAGATGAACCATGGAGGCACCCGCTTACTCACAGCAATAATATTTTTAAATATTCTTTTAGATATTCTATAGATATGTCTGCTCCACAAATTTCGAAAATATGACAACAGATCAAAAATTAAAACTACCCAACGTATGTCATTAAGGATCATTAAAGTTTCTATGAACATGACAATGGCCTCTACCTAATAACCTGACAATGTCCGACACCGCGGCAACATTACAAGTTACTCGTAAGTTCTGTACCGCACTTGACTCTGTGTAACTGAAGCTTCGTAGCTTTGCAAATTGTTTACAACTGAGAAGTAATATCTGATCATCTTGTTAACTTCTTAAGAGATTCTAAAATTAATAATATTGACAGTATTAAAGCTTATATCGTTATTGTTATAATTAAGTAGAAAAAAATAAGCCGTAGAAACTATAGTAAAAAATTTGTGCAGCAACTAAAAGTTTATTTTATTATACATTTAATTCAAAAAATATTTTATTTTAATGACATACACAACAGCTTATGTATTAAACTACAACTGTCTCTGTCTCCAGTAAAATAGCCGAGCGTTAAAATAATATTTATACGGACATTAAAAAGGCCATTTACTTAAACAAATTGAATGGCGCACCAGATAATGTATGTTTGTATAGTGTAAGCGCTCTCATTATGCGCGGATAAAAAGCTTTCTAATATTAAGCTCTTTAAATTTCCTCCACGACGAAGCTCTGTAATTCATATCTTATAATTTGCATAACAAACATAGGGTTGGGATATAAAGAAACTCGTGAGGTCTTTAGCGTTTCTCTCGTTTATACGAAGTGTCTTTAAAGACGGACAAAGGCGCTTTGTAACTGTAACGATAGTCTGTATCTCTCGAACGTTTATTAAATATTTTGCTATTAGAGCTTCACTCAAAAGGCACTCGCACTCAAGTTCATATTTGGAAAGAAGTTTTATTATTCATATTTGACAATTTCCAACTTATTTCACAAAGCAAGTGTTTAAGTGTTAGTAATATTACGAGCTATTGTCGTGTAACGTGAAAATAGCCTTATAGCAGCTGTATACGTCTACTTTAATAAAGTTTCAATCTAAATACTTCAAGCCGTACTTATTACCGAGATTGCTTTGTTCTTCTCAGTTAAATAACTCCAGACCAACGGTTTGTTTGCCTCAAAGGAGGAAAAACCGTAAAAATGTACAAATAGAGGAAAACTTTAAAGGCAACTTGTATGCAACCTTTGACCGCGAAATATTGCATTTGTTGAATTTAGTTTAACTAGTTAGGTACAGAGACGCTAACAGAACTGTCACTTGTATATGGATATATAATTTGCTTTCTTAATTCTATATAGGAGTATATTAAACACCAAGAAGTATTTATTATAATACAATATTAATTACAAGTAGGGGTTCGCACTCAAAAATGATTGATATTTTTTTTATTTATATTGTTTCCATATAGTTATACCCAATATTTTCCGATATCCATCACAATATCTCTATAATAGACAACAAATCCAGAGAGAAGAGTGACATATAACTAGGTAGAATGTAGGTATAAAATGTAAGCTCGCGAGCACGACCTTCTGTTCCCACTGTAGCCACTGTAGCATACTGGTACAACGCAAGCCACAACACAATTAACATTCCTATCTACTCTTAGCTCGAAACTTCGCTGACTCGCCGCTCCGTAACTAATAAAACCATTTTTCCTGATTGTAAACAAAGCTCGAAATCCTGGGACTTAATCTAATGGAAACAATGAAATAATCCGCACCATTACAAGATAGCTTCTGTCTTAACGAATATCCAATCACAGCGGCTTAATGCTCTATACATAAATAAAACGAGGCTCTATTATTGACGGCCATTGAGTTGACAAAGAATATTCATACGTTAAGTATTGACGAGGGTATTGACACTTAAATTAACATCAAAGTAAAAAAGTAATATACAAATAATAAGTTAATTTTCTTTAAATAAATTTATGTACAAGTAATTATTCAATTAAATTTGTAATCAGGTGGACACTGATATGGAGTTGTCAGAAGAACAAAAGAGGGCATGGTCTAGCTTACATGGCGGTGGCGGCTGGGGAAAGCGAGGGTGGCAAGATCTGAACTCTGCATGGGGCAAAAGGGGCTGGCAAGACCTCAACTCTGCTTGGGGCAAGCGTGGCTGGCAAGATCTGAACTCCGCATGGGGCAAGCGAGGCTGGCAAGACCTCAACACAGCATGGGGCAAACGGGCATGGAGGGATTTATACCAAGCTCCTTGGGGAAAGCGAGGCTGGCAAGATATGAGCTCCGCATGGGGAAAGCGAGGCTGGCAAGACATGAGCTCTGCTTGGGGCAAGCGAGGCTGGCAAGACATGAGTTCGGCGTGGGGCAAGAGAGCACCTGTAAGCTACTTTATATAAAAAATATTTCTCTTATGAGTTAGTTTAAAAAATCACTACTTTCAAAATATTTATTTACTTATTCCTAAAAAATAATCATATGCACAACAGGCGGGCTTAATGCTTATGATCATTTCCTCCCAGCCAACCCGGTTATGTGAGAAATAAATGTGTAGGTGTACAAAATACACTAAAAAAATATGATAAGAACGTAACATATAAGTAAAAATAAAATATACATATATATAATATGATATACTATACTTATACAAAGTATCAATATCTATATAAATATGTACATGCAAAAATGAATACTATAGTATATACATAAATTAATATTTTGCGTTTTTAATGATTATTATATATGTGTGCTTTTATTACTTATTTGATTACAATACTATGAGTGATTATTTTTGTGTTCAATGATAATATATAATTATATACTTCCTTCATCTGCTAGGAAAAGTGGGCCAACTTTCATGGTTCTTGGGGAAAGCGATCAGGACCTGAACCCGACTACGAAGACTACGAATTCGCTTACGACCACCTCATCCCAGTTCAACAGGTAATAAAACACTTACAATTTATAGAAGAAAATCCGTACTTGCGCCTTACTCGAAAGACCAAAAAATGAAAATATTAACTTGCTTAAATCTCTAAATATTATTAAATATTTTCACATTTCAAATGTTATGCAATACTAGCTACCTATCTTAGATACTAATAAATAAAGATGCTAGTAGTAATAGCAAAAGCTTTTAAAATGAATTTTGTTTGTATAAAGTATACTTTTTCTTTAATAAAACGCAGCGCCTCATCCCCTCGTACTCGCTACAAAAGGGCTCTCTCCTCCACTGACAGTCCCATTTTGAAATATTACGCGCTACATATTGGCGTATCTCTGATGACATCATCATTGTTCCAGAGATTAATTGCCACAATATTACATTACTATTTTTTTATTTTCTCGCTTGCTCTAGCACGGATATAAATAGAAGTTGAACATATTTTCTTTTTTTTTTAATATTTGTTTAGAATGTTATCTTTTTCATACTAATAACTTTCATACCGTTGTTACAAAAATACCTAATATGTACTGTGTGTAATCAATATGGTATAATTATGTGACAGTTTTCACGGATAAAATTAATTCGAAATATATACAAGCAGTCATCCAATCGGACACAATACAAATGGGCAGTGGATTGCGTAATCATTGTGACACCTTGTCCTCGCACATGCCTGAGGAACTATAGATAGAGTATAAACACACTGTTTCAGTCACATTGACTTTCCTAAGTAAGCTCATTGAATAAACATTAATTCTATAAATAAAAAATTGCTTAATTCTCGCCACTTCAAGTGATGATATGTAGGAGGGTACTAGGGTCGATGCCATGGCGGCACCATGGGACAGTAGGTGCATTGAATGATTGTACAATTTCTAATTTAGGAAGATGTCACATTAAATTGTTGTATGTCTCCGTCCACACCGTCTCTAAGCGCAGTGGAAAGAGGAGAATATCTTATAAGCAATTGCTTTATTCGTTCATTTATTATGATCAAGTGATGTTAACATTAAATATTAAAAAAAAACAGTAAAACAATTGAAATAATTAAAACTAAACTATATAATAAAAATGCCTAATCTGTAGAAATATATAGGAAAAATGTGAACTTTACAAAACAAAACTTACAAAACAAACAAACAAAACTCGTTTAAATCGTATTATATCGGTCTAGTACGATTAGTAGTAGTATTGTAGTATAAAGATACGAATATATTATAACAAAGTAAAATTTCAATCTGACAAGGTATTTCAGATGGACTCTGACAACATGAACATGGACATGCCGGAGAAAAAGGCATGGTCCTCACTGCACGGCGCGTGGGGCAAGCGGCCGGTCAAGCAAACGCAGTATAACAGCGGTACTATACTCGTATACATTGCATTACTACTTTGACATTTTATAGAAAAACCAACGGCTCAAGCTTAAGCTGTCTTGTTAATGCTAGAAACTGTTCAAGAATAACAAGAATTTATTCTTCCAAGTGGGGTTCGAACCCAGAACTGTCGCCTTTTAGAAACATGTTCCTTTCAGAAATATTAGAAATATGTTGTCGAAATAATTTCGTAAATCCCCTTCTAACTTGAGTCAGTAAATATATTAACATTAGATAGTGACAGTCGAGACCGACAGTGCGGTGAACAAGTAACGCTGCAACTTGTAGCTGCTCTACATTTATTTGCAACAACCGGATATTGGTTTACGCTGGAACGGATATAGTCCTCCTCAAACTCAATCCTCTAATTTATTCACTTCTAATTTATAATGTCGTAAATAAAATTGAAATATAAATTGATTAATTTTATTATTTAGTACTATTATGATATATGGCAGGTATGAAAGAATATTTATTGAACTCTACACTCTCGTTTTTGCAATGAGATCATTTATTACCGAGCTCAGTTGTAATATTATGTGCTTTAAAAAGCTTGAAATTCTATCACACAGATTTACCTGGTTGAAATATCTAGACTTACTGATTGCATATCACTTTTTTCATTACACGCTTTCAAGTGGCTCTTCCCAAAGCGCTCATAGGTGAGAGTGCGCAGTGCAATGCCGTGCGTCATTCCGCATGCTAACAACTTATATTGCACTTGAAACTATCGCGAGCTTTCGTATTTCGTACAATTATTAACATACATATTTTGGTTATTTAGCATAAAAAACCATATATTCTTCTTTTAGAGAGCCGGTACAAATGTAACATTTACTTACATTTACAAATTTACTTTAATATCCCTCGAGATGGTTTGTACGATTTATTAAATAATCTTCAGTTTATAACGGAAGTAAAATTCAGTCCACGCTTGCTGCCATCAAACTGAACTCATATTATCTCAATATAATTTTACTGTATTTTCTCTCTGAGCTGGATGTGAGCCGAAATATTAGTATAAAGTACTTTTTACTATAATTTAAATACAAATTAAAGTTTATTTAAATATTTGCACAATTAAACTACGTCTATATACACTCTGAACGGCGCTCTACTTAAATGACAATTTAAAACAAAGTGCCTATAAATATTTGATAACGTCTTTAGTACTTCGACTGTACAGTGTAATAGGGCTATCTGGAGCTGAGCACTGATTGATGCGGTCGTGTCCCGTTGATTGATCTACTCCGGAGCAATGTGGCCGTGAACCAATCAAAGTCATTAGTTCCTACGCTGTATTTACTCCTGCATTCTGTTAGCTGTATGCGACATACAAATCACATACATATATATAGATAAATATGGAGAATTAATCTTCTAAGCTCCTTTTTGATTTGTTTAACTATTTAAATTTAAAATATTTGCCTTACCTACATTAGACGCAGAGATGATGTTTGGTTTCGTTATTTAACACGCTATATTTTCATGTGGGTGGAATATAATGTATAGATAAAACGAATATAGAACGAAAATATAGATAAATAAGAATAATTCGTCAACAAGATCTTTTGTCTATTCCACAATCGTTTTATTTAAACTTGAACAATTGTTATTTTTCAATAAACATACAGAATTAGTTAAGATTAATCGAATATAGCTTTAGCGAAATACCCAGTACTCTTATAGAGCAGTCAATTTAATAGGAGGCACTACGGGCATTATATTTCTATGGGAGTGCCGCTCGATTATAATTTTTATATCTCGATATTAAAAACTGCAGCTCGAGAAGACTCATAAATAAATCTGTGAGAAAAGATGAGATTTATGAAGCGGAAATATAATGCTTAATTATGTCGCCGGGGATTCCCACGGGAGGTTAGTGGGTCCTCGTGTTTAATATATACAGCCAATGAATGTAATTAAATTAAAGCCTTCCATCGAATTAATAACGGAAAATTTAATTTATCAAATATTAAGTGATGAAAGAATTTCTGAAGTTAATTACGCACGTGACTCCGAAGGGAAGTCGATTGAATTATAAATAATTTGTAGCGTTTAGTCGCACTTTTATAACTTTATTAATAATAATTATATAGATATATATATACGCATATATACTTTACACGTGTAAAGGCACGGAATAGAATTTTATCAAAACAAATATGTTAGAAACTCTGTTTTTTATTAAATTTTACAAAATTCATACTAACTAATACTGCTTGTCTGTTTAAGAACTAAGACTACTGTACTAATATAATAATAATAATATTTAAAAAAATTGTATGTTAGTTCTGAAAATTAAATGATTGGAAATTTATTAATCATGGAAAGGCGTCCAAATTGAATTCCGGATAGTTTTTAAATGAGCATTAATCTTTTAAATTGATCCTGTTATTGAACGCCGCCTACTCTCTGCCGCTGTACTCGTAGCGGGTAGGTGGTCGCGCCGGGGACGCCGGGGACGCCGGGGAGGCCGGGGACGCCGGGGACAACCTGATTGCTTCGCGATAAAAATATTTACGGTTAAAATTTAAATACATGTTGCTTTTATGGTCATAAATAATCTAATTATGATCTTAAATCAACACATGTATTACAAAAATACTATGATACTTCATATATTTTCGTACATAATATAATGCGTTTAAGAAAACCTCTTTGCTGTTCTCTAAATAATATATACTTAAATTTCTCCACAAGTCTTCGATGTTTAAAGAAATTTTAGACAATAACGTATGAGCCTACCCAGCAGGATCATATTACTGGAAGCGAGAGCCCGGCTGGACGAACCTCAGGGGAATGTGGGGCAAGAGGGCCTCACGCGACCCTCCCCTAGATGACGACCACGGTAACCTACTCGCCATGCCTGTGTAGCACCACTTCTATTACCTCCACAATATTGATGTTCTAGAAATTCCTTTTCCTCTGTCTTTCATCATTTTCTTCTGTCTCACATCTGTTATTTTCTGTATCACGTTAGCATTTGTATGTTTATTATTTACTATTCCAAGTGATCTAGTGCCTTGTACATACTGCCTCGTAGCCCTTATACTTTATAGACTGAGCAGTAGTAGACTGTAGAGACTTCTAGATTTATTAATATATAAATGTTGTTATACCTTGACTGGAGATTTGCGTTAGTTTAAATAAACGGTTGGATAAAGCCCACTTTCCCATACACTTGTCGTAGCGCCTTCACTGAAATGCTTTGTATGTTTCTACTGTAGTTTTGTCAATTCACGTAGAATATTGCACTTTACATGTTACATTCTAATTGAGTGAAAATTATAAACCTCTTATTGTTATTAAAATTAAACCCACTTTAGTAAATCCGATTACAAAAATCAACAGTTACTATAAAAAAAAATATAAGCGTGTTTTGTCTTCTAATTCATTCGTTATAAAGAAAATATTCTTAATTTTATTCTACGACTCAGATAAAACAATATATGATAAAGATAAGAATATCTCATATAAAACAAATCGAAACAGTTCAATTCAATGTTATAAATAAACATAAGTAACCAGCCGACTCCACCGACTCCACCGACTCCACCGACTCCACCGACTCCACCGACTCCACCGACTCCACCGACTCCACCGACTCCACCGACTCCACCGACTCCACCGACTCCACCGACTCCATCGACTCCGCCGACCCGCGACGACTCGAAATGTGTTTATTTTTTAATATCAATAAAATGTACGGGTATATTTTGTTTACGTAAGGTAAAAGAAATACGATTATCCCAAGCTCACTCGGCCGAGCGCACTCGAGCACTCGGCCGACATGACGCAGCGGAGTCAAGCTCAAGTCAAGATATGTTTTATAGGACGGTCCCGTCCAGAGTGTACCTACACTGTACAAAAATTATCTTATATAAGTTTTGTATGGGAATGGAATTCTGGAATAAACAATATAAATATTTGTAAGCTTTATATTAAATTGGTCTAAAATCTGGTATAAAATCATGTTTCAAATCGATTAAAATTGAAAATTTAAAGAGAACTTTAAAGCTACACTTAGATACCTTAAATTATTATTAATAATTTGGAAATTATTTCTATACGAAATTTTAGTATACTGTACATAGTTTCATATACTAAATATTATTAAATATATATATATATATATATATATATATATATATATATATATATATATATATATATATATATATATATATATATATATATATATATATATATATATATTAAGTAGAAGTAAGAAAAAATTATACAAATGGTACTGATATAATTTGTCTGCAAGAGCACGGTCTAACAGATGTGACGGACCGTCAGGTCTCTCAAGTGAAAAAAAAACAGTCACCTGCGCCTCCAGACTCGAAGGGACCTTTGAGAGCTTTTATTTTCCCGTTACACATGTGTGGATAGAAATTATATTGTAATATAATTATTTTTACCACGACAGAACGACCTTTGCGCTTTACAAGTCATTTGTTGTATATTTTTATATTAGTTCTCCCTTCCAAGTCACAAGGCATAAGCTATAAGCTGTAAATTTATATTTTCAAACAATTTATTACAATATTATAAAATGACATTGTGACCTTTAACACTCATGGCTAGCAAAGAGCGCCTTGAAAAGAGGTATTTTTTTTTGTATACGTGTATTTATAACGTTTTCTTCATGCATGCAATAGAAATAACTCATTTAAATTCTCTCTATATATTTTTAAAATCTGGTAAAAAATCATAAAATAAAATAAAAAAAAACAAATTTAAAAAGCTATGTAATCCACCAGACGCGAACTCCAGATGTGAGGTTCCGTAAGCCTTCGTCAAACGTACCTGCGCCCTTTTCAGTACACACGGAATATCAAAAACGACGTTACCGCGTTAAATGTAATCTCATTATAAGCCAATTTGAAAGCCCTTAACAAATTCCCTACAAAAACACAAGCTGCTACACAAAGTGTTCATTAATACAATAAAAGATAATCGTCGGTCCTAAGCACCCTTCACACGGGACTTTAGGGAGATTTGTAACAATAATTTGCATAATATTTTAATTTAATTCCTCCCATGTGTTATTACCTTTATAAATATTAAGTTAAATGGTGAAAGAAATTTTGAATTAAGCAAATGTGAGCTTAGAAATGTTTTAGAATTATATTCAAACCTACTACTTGCTTCTCTTTTACTAGAGACTGTTAATACGTGAAGAGCTCATTACGCCACAAAACGTGACACATAGTGTAGGTATATGTGTTTGTCGTGTTTGATTGTTAACAGGAAGTTTGTGTGTTAGATTTCCACTCGGAAGAATGATTATATGTAAATTATTTTCGCTCTAGTAGACAAATCTTTAAAACTGGTCGGAAAGTGGAGAACGACGTGTTAGCAGTTAGTTAGTTAGACTAGGTGCAATGCGAGATAAAACGTGACACCGTTTCTTTGTGTTGGCTTAAATTTGTTTGTTTGGTCTCCACATTCACATAACGCGAGAGTGTACAACTTCATAAAGTACAATGACCTGCGTAAAAGTGATATATTATGCTCCAAATCGTCCAAATAGCACTTACAAAATATTTATTTTCGCCTTTTTGGTATATCTAGAATGTATTGATGATGTTCAAATTATAAACATCTGGTCACGTTTAATCATATGTTGTAGTGCCCAGTATCCCTCATAACCACCCCCTCCCCCTCTGCATCCCCCTTCCACCTCTTATCTCCCGCAAATAATTAATCTCTTAATATCGCCGCATTTCAAGCCCTTCATACGAAAAGCAGCTTATCCAAGTCCGCTTTATTCTTAACTGACTTCAAAACAATTTGCAAATAGACTTGAAGGCTTTAAGCGTCCAAAGGGAATTGATGCCGTAATACACATTGATATTTATGCCGCACTGGTAAATTACAACTTGGCTTAAGTATTAATTTAAATGTTTATATTATATATTCAACGATTGAGGCCAACAATGCTTATCGTATGTGGGTTCTATCCCACTCTCCCAATCCCTCCCACATTTTCTCGCTCTGGCCAAACAAAGTGCGGCGTTTATGTCCGCCACTTAACACGCAAACGGATTCTGACACAAACAAAAATCTAAATGCGGACGCGAAAGGGATAAATCTGATTCTGATTTAAAAAAAATATAGTAATACATAGCCAAAATAATTTTCGAGATATTTGCTTATATTATAAAAGGTTTTTATAATTTTATAGACATTGACTCGGTTACTTACAAGTATCTGTGACGTCAGATGTCAGGCGTTGTTGATCATTTAGGCGACGCGACGGTGTACTTTGTCCTCCGGCGACCGGTGACCGGGGACCTGGAACCGGGGACCTGGGACCGGGGACCTGGGACCGGGGACCGGGTACCGGGGACCGGGTACCGGGGACTTCCTGGGGGGGCCTTCTATAAATATGTATATTAGTGACACCACGATTTATTTTGTAAATATATTCGTTCTTTTAGGCAATATGCCAATATTAATATCACAAGTTTAATATTTATCATTATATTATGTTTTTTTCTTTTATTATCAATTAATTGCAATTTGTTGGTGTGTATATGTATTATGTACAAGTCCGGATTGAATATCACTGAGCTTGATGTTGTCAGTTGTATATATTTGTGCATACTTTCATGTCAATTGATCAATTATTTATGTTACATTGTTGAGTAAGATATATCTAAGAGACTAAAGAGATTACTATAGACTATAGCGAGAAGAATACCTGTGCTTTAAGCAAAGGTATTCTTCTCGCTATAGTCTATAGTAATCTCTTTAGTCTCTTTAGTCTCTTTATTATTGTTCATTTATGCTATATTTTTAGCGTCAACGAGACAACACACGCACTATTGTTATTTACAATAAAACCTTTGTATGTTTCCAGATGGAGCCACCGGGGACGAGGCCTAGACATCTGGCGACTGTAAAATACGATACTCTAGTCAAATCATATCTAAATAACGCTATTCATGTTTTATCATATTAGTTCTTCTTGTTTATTACAAACAATTCAGTGAAAGCTCCCTCCTCCTCCCCCGGCGGAGGGAGCTTTGCGGCGGTATCAGTTCCTAATGAGTTGTTTTCATTCCGATTGGTTCGTTCGTACAAATGTAGCTCTTAATGTCACCTTCTAGAATTAACTTGTTATACAAATATCTAGTGAAATTCTTAACTACTTTGGAAATCATTTCAAAATGCTTAACTCGCTGAGTAACAAGTGTTTTGAACATTCCACTGGTAGAAGAGAAAATGTACTGCATAATATATTCAATAGGTTTATTTTTACGATATGTATACGTAGATGTAAGCGAGGAGTCGGGCGGTGTAACTATGTATGTATTTGATAGTTAGTTGAAATAATTACATTATAACTGTAACGTATGTACTTTATTTTAGTAAAGTTAATGTACATTGAGGGCTTCGTTCGATGTTAACGTTTGTCCAATAAAAGTTTATCCGAAGCTCAGATGAGTTTTATTTACTTCCTTCCTACTAATATAGACACATTTACATATATGTTATAATACAGCTTTACAATTTTTCCCGCAAGCCAGACTAATCAGGAGCAACTCAGTTTAGACAAATGCATTTCTCACTTTCTTTAAGTCATCGCGTGTTAAGTAGTGGATCTGAACGCTGCACTTTCTCTACCAGAGCAAGGAAATGTAAATAATTTCAATCTAACCAACAATCGTAGCGGTCACAGCGAGACCCGTGAGACCCGGGAGACCCGTGAGACCCGTGAGACCCGTGAGACGCCAGCCTGCAATGTAATAAGTATAATACAATAATAATTAATATCGCTTAAAGTGTTGTGTTTTTTCATCTAATGATAAGTGACTCAGTCGTCCCTACTTAGCATACAAAACATTGCTTTGACGAACTGAATACAATTGATCTATGCTCTTTAATGTAACTTACATTAATGATATTAAATGATGTCAGAAGCTTTACAGTTTTATTTTCAAATAAGAAATAAAAATATAGTACATTCATACAATATATGAACACCGCTTCTACTTTTAATGGATATTGCGGAGGATGTAGCAGACCTAATAGCTTAAAATAAATACTAATGGGATATAAGTACCATCAGATAATTAAAAAATGTATATCCAAAAACATTGGAATATTGTATTTGCTTAAAATATAAAATATATACTGCCAATGCTTTAACGTACAGTTTCGTATTATTATAATAAAACAAAGCAGGCCTGGCGTTAGCCGCGAGTGGGTGCGTCCGCGTGCGTGTGTGTGTGTGTGTGCGTGTGTGTGTGTGTGTGTGTGTGTGTGTGTGTGTGTGTGTGACGTACGTGTGTGTACAGATAAAGCTCGCGCTGCAAACAAAGCTCGGCCCATATTTGGCGATTGAGGCAATTCGCATCTAACTTCCATCTAATCTTTTAAACGATTTGTTCTATTGACTATGAATTTTGAATAATCGGGATTGGTTTGAAAAAATATTATTTCTGGTTTTGATTTACATAAGAATGAATGGTTATATATTATATATTAATTATTTATATGACTTTGGACTGACTAATCGAAAGTGGCGTTGAGTTCGGTGAGCAGTTTCTACAGTAGTTTTATCATCTTTACACGTAGTTCCTAGTGATAGCAACAGACAGCGCGAAGCAAGAAATATGATGATCAAGGTATCTTAGCCTTTCGTCACATAAAGTATTACGTATTTATAATGTGCAATAAAACATATCCTTCATTTTCCAATCGTATGGTGAACACAGTAACGTCAATAATAACGAACAATATAGAACAATCGGGAGCGCAATACCGCTGATTGTGTACACAGTGTACACTCACACACACAGTGTACACGGAGCGGGTGTTGGCGAGTGAGGCCTATATACCTAGGCTACACGGTGGGTCACGCTCTACATTAGGACAAAATAAAATGAAAGTCTTTACCAACTCAGTTATTTTAGACATCGATGCTAATGCTATGTCAATATCTTAAAGCATCTAATATCACATAACTAACACTAAGATCTTTAATATACTCACTTGACTTGACTTAGATTCATATATCTCCAAGATATTCACATTCTTGGGTATCTCGTTGAATTTGGATCCATGTCAATCTTATTTACCTCGTCTAATGCCGAGCGTCGCAAGGCTCGCTTGGGACGGCCACGTTTGCTTTTTTTAAATGATGCTTAAAGGGTTTTGTTTTATAAAATTAAACTAAATACATATTAATTAAAATATATTTATTTCATTGTTTTTATTTTTATTAATAAAATGATAATTTCATTAGATTTCACAGGCTTATTGTTATGGCAAGAAAAACAACCTCCTTCCCCCTTATTTCATTTTAAAGCGTTATTTTGATCAATTATATAGTAGACTAGCGACACGCTCGCGGCGTCGCACCTTAAGTAAACTAGATTGTGAATTCAAAATCACATTGTGCATCTTCGGTGTACTTGGGGTTACAAATATTAAATGCGTAAACTTTTTTATTGAAAATCGTATATACCTACAATATATTTGTTTCTTCATCGAAGAAGATGATAAAAGACTGCTCACAAACTCTACATTATTTTATACATGTAGATATTAACATACAAAATACAGGATATGTTTATAGACAATGTTTAAGCCTTAGCGCTTAGCCTTAGAGCTTAGCTGTCAAACAATCAAACAAACAAATCTTTCCACTTTATAATACTAGTATAGATATACATATATCAGTACCACAATTCTGGCAAAATTATTAAGACTCCATATGTCAAAAACTGCCTACCATCTTGGGCGGAAAAAACCAAAGGAAAAACGGACAAAATACAAGCATACACTCGAAACACATTACCCTCCTATTGACAAAGTCGAGCAAAAGTAATCATTGAAATGAAGGAGTCATTTGTAAGAACAAAAATAGGCAAAAATATAGGCATTATTAGATCTTTGAGGATATCAGTTAATGAGACATTTATCATGGAACTCGATACAAGATCAGTTACGATTAAACAATGACCGTCATTAAATACTTAACGAATTACATTTGTTTTACGAAATAACTAATCTATGTATTTTGTTGTTTCAAAGCTCAAGTCGAGCTTCTTTATTAGAAGAGCACTTAAATTATTTTTGGTATGTTTCTTACGGAAAAGAACTTAGTGTCCAGCTCCTCCGCAAGATTTTGAGATATGACAAGTGTAACTTAATGCCGGATATTAAAATATATGGACGTGAAAATGAGAATCTGGTTTTTATTCGTTCAGCCCTCATCTTCATCTTTTAATAATACTGGAAATATAGAGTATTTTTAATAAAATTATTATAATCGCCAACATAGGCCATATATACGTCTTTACATTATGTGTATACTCAATTATTCTTTATAATAAAATAACAGCTGAGTTCAGCGAGAACGCGTGTACATATAGGTAGGGTGTCAAGGTCCATTTTATAATTGAAATACTTTACCATAATACTCGGAGTATTTTCGCACGTCAATACATAACTGCCTGAACATGCAGAACTAAGAAAGAAAGAACAAAGAATATTATAATTTTGATTTTGATAATTTATTTATATTATTATGATAAAGAAGAAAAATAAATAAAGAAGAAGAAGAATGCTTTTGTTTCATCATCAAATTTAAGTTAATGTTTTAGTGAATTAATTGAACAGATGGCGCCACTAAGAGGATGCAAATTAAATTAAGTTTTCACTTTATATTTTAATTTAAAAAAAAAATTACTGTTATAATAAATCAATAAATTACGCTCTTTAGTTTCACATGATCTTAAGGTATTATTATGATAACTAATTAATAATTAATAAATAATAATATTATTTTGTAGCGCACATGACCTGCGACTGACTGCGCGACGGTTGCGGGTTTGATTCCAACTCGGGGTAATGCATTATCCTATTTCTTCTTTGGTAAAAAGACAAATTGAAAATTGGGCGGAAAGTGGAGAGCCGAGTGTCTTTACATTAGCACTAGGGTTCTCTCGGTCTACCCTGGTCCCGGGAAAGGTCCCAGCTGGGAAAGCGTTATATTAAGCTATTTATTAGTTTTATTTTATTTTTCTAAATGACAAAAAGTCCTAGTTGATTCTTCATTGCTTTTATTTTGCATACGTTCTAGAAGAAAATAATTTTATAAAATTTTTCTTTAAAATAGTTTATCTTACACGCTTAGTTATAAAAAGCGCCTGTTGCAGACAGACAGTGTCATCATCCCGACTGCAAGTTGACCAACTTTTAATACGATAAGTTATTTCATTATCTAATCGCCGATGCACCTCAGATGCACCTCAGATGCACCTCAGATGCACCTCCGATGCGACGGGTGGACGAGTTTTATAATTTAACAACGTACTCTCGGACTAATGTATTTTAGCTTCGACCAATTTCCATAAAGTGTAACTTTTTAAGCTCAGATACAATAAAAACTATCAGAACTTCGATCGACATTAATTATTCCGAGGATCGATGAAAAAGAGCAACTCGGGGTTAGCTCTAATTAGTTCGAACAAGTTTCTATCGACAGCGCTCCGCTACGAGTACAACCTACAACAGCTATTTAATTATAACACTTTTTATTTATGACAAACATAAATAGATATCAAAGGACCGTCGTAGCTCAGAGGCTCATCGTCTGCCTGTAAACGCGACGGTTTGTGGGTTCGATTCCCATTCGGGGAGAATGGAATATTTTCATTCACTCTGATAACAAGGCAAAGGGCAGCGTTGAGTTCCGCCACTCAACACTCTATGTCTCGAAAGGCGGAAAGTGACTAACGAAGTGTGTTAACACTAGATTGCCTCTGCCTACCCTGCTATGTGCGGGATACAGCGTGAAGAAAGAAAATTATAGACCTTTTAAAATTAATAAGTAATCATTACACTATTACTATTATGGTTCGTTTTAGTCAAGTTAGACAAAACCAATTATAGAACAGTTTTCGGCCCCATTTCACGACGTCGCATGTTATCGCATGTTATCGCATGCTATCGCATGTTAACTGTCGCAACCAGTGCAAAGTGATACTAACATACATTCACAGTTCAAGTCACTCTGCACTTTGACATTTACAGCGTACCTACGAGTATGTGTGTACAAGACGGTCTTATACACGAGACACACGCGATGCCATAATAATTAGTGCTAGCTTTACTAGTACTTACTTGTATTCCATAGCTGTAAAGAAAAAATTAAGAAACTAAATTTTATCTATTTTGATCTTATCTTTTATCAGTCTAGTATATTATATAAAATAATAATTTAAGTATATTGAAATTGACAAATATTCGTTTGTAGTTCCACACTCGTGTGACTAGTCTCACCCATACTTTACGCAGTGCTAATTTATGCATTTATAGAGAAATATAACAACTTAAATAAAAGATTGCAGTGTGTAACATGAATATAGTGTGTTTGTAAGAACACGCGCGTGTGTGTGTGTGTGTGTGTGTGTGTGTGTGTGTGAGAATATGTGTGTGCGTGATATTGTTTCTATATGTGCATAACAGTATATGAGTATTATTATACTATTTATTAAGTTATATATAAGTTTGTATGTAAAACACATGCAATGTAAGTAATAATAACATAATAGCTTGATGCTGTAGCCCGTAGAGGGAACCGTAGGAACCGCAGGAACCTAGTGGTAAGACACTCCGTTCGCCACTATCTATCCACCATTCGAGGCATTGCGTGTTGAGTGGTGGAACTCAACGCCGCGCTTTGCCTTGTTACCAGAGCGAAGGGGCAATGTAAGTTTTTTATTATAATTCTAAAGTATATTAAGCGTTTGGGATAGTGACTATTGAAATATGCTGTTAAAACTAAGAAGATAGTTATTTTTCAGACAATTCATATGACATGCCTAGGAGCCCTTTGGTGAGAGCTTTTTTTGTTTTAAATTTAGAGAAGCTATAAAATAATAAATTTGCGTTTAATAAAGAAAATTACCAAGGACAATAGAATCTGTGAGACAATTAGGTTCTGTAGGTACCTTTTCTACGTTTTGTGGAGATTATCTTCGGTTTACACAAACGTATTCAGTGAGTTCTCTTATAATTGTTTATAATATGAAAAATTGTCTGACAGTAAGTACATTCCATCATTTATACAGATCATTTGTAGGATACAGGACGGAAAGAAATGCACTTGCCTTTAAAATGGCTCTTTGGTGTATTTCTACTTTTAGTATGTTGGACTTGCAAGATCCTCCCCATGATGTGATAACAGTAACCAGTAAATAAATATCTCTTCATAAAAACAACTGTAGTTATAGCAATAGCTTATATGTATACAATTAAATCATATTTTCTATGAATAAATATTTTTTTTATTCTATAAACACGTGCTTGTAATATATGTTGTATGTATGTAATGTGTATTATATATTCGTATTGTTTTTTTTATTTAATTTAATGTATTCTATATCTACAAGGTAATTTAAAGGAACACTCTCTGACATATTTTTTTTTCGGCAAATTGTGTAGTGAATAATTATTTGAAAAGTAATATTATATGATATATCTAAATATTGTACGTACATGTACTCGTATTTAAGTGGTTACATGTATATCGCTCGGTATAGCAAATATTTATTAACTGTTACTTATTAATATGAAATGGTTATTTTTTATTACTTTCGTTGGTACACACGCAGTGCAACGTATTATTTCTAGGGATCCGCGCCTGAAAGAGAAATTAGAACCAGAACAAATTGTAAGAAGACTTTGTTGTTCGTCTGTCTATCTGTTTGAGATTTCTCAAGAACGCGGGGAGGTGTCCTGTTGAAAGAAATCATTTTAAGCTTATATGTGTAGTTCATTTTTAAGCATATATGTAAACTTTATTTAAAAATACACGTCCGCAAATTTGATATTTTTTATAAAATATACTTCCCGTCGATCTACAAGCATCGAAATCGGTTCGTAACGCGCGTGCGCGAGGTCAACTCGCAATTGTTTTCCAACTTCACGCTTTCTATCATATCAGTATATATAGAGAACACCTAGTGTCAAAACACTGTTCAGCCTGCCGGAGAAATAAAAAAAAATTAAATATAATTATTCTTCTGAATGAGAATCGAACTTCCAACCACAGCGCTTACAGTCGAAGCAGCCACATCGCCATTATTTCAATAGCACACATTATAATGTACTGAAAATATAGGAAAATTATGGCTACTATTTATAAGCAATTTAAATAATCGTGTGAACATTGTCAAGTCGCGGTGAGCAACAGCACTTGTCGCCGTTATTGTATCCATAATATATAATAATATAGTAACTACCGATGTTTATTGACAATTTATATAGAATATTATAAAATATTTCTCCTTTCTATGCTAACCGGACATCTCTTCACTTCAAATACATTTAATGGAATGTCGTAGATGAACACCACGTCCCGTCTGACAAACTGGAAAACTAAAACTATCTTAATCTATACTTATAAAGAAATGATATAAAATGGACAGATTTGTCTAAGGATATCTTAACGATAAAGACTATAGGCTATACCACATCACGTTAATCATTTCTATGTAACTTACTGTACCACTTCCGTTTAACTACAAGGGTGAAGTCCCAGGACAAAACTAGTTATCTTAGCCCATTTGCTTAATAGTTTGTGACGGGCTGATAAATCAGAGCTCTTGAGATAATTCGATTATCATGACAGATGTTTGCGTTAAAATTATACGTGTTCTTCTTCTACGTATTACTTTACTTTTCTGTATATATATTTAAAGGCGTAGTATTATTTTATAACTAATCATAATTTAAATTTGAATTAGATATTAAAAACAATATATTTTGATCCACAGTAATCGTATATAAAATAGTGTTCATATATATATATATATATATATATATATATATATATATAGATATATATATATATATATATATATATATAGATATATATATATATATATATATATAATATATACTTGGGTATACTCGAGGAATAAATGAATCAAACATAAGAATCAAAGTTGTTACATGAAAGCGCACTCAACGAGAAGCACGCTTAGAACGAGGACATTACCGCTGGTGTCATTTGCAATACCGGCGCGATATGATGCGACACTGAGTAGTCGAGGACGTTTACTGGGAGAAGAAAGAGCGATCAAGTATACAATGTAAACAAAATACACATAGAATCTTCTAGATGAACTAACACCATGACACCATGACATGACTAAGGAAAAAGAAATAGAAAGCTATATCTAAATAATATATTCAAGAATATTCATACTCATATATATTATAAGCATTTATTTCTGATGTACTAAAAATGTAATTAATAATAACTACTTAAAAACTTTTAACAATAGCCATGTTTCGTTATTTCCGTAATGTAAACATATTCCTGTACAGTGGCCGTATGATGCAAGCGAGACTGTGAACCCTACTCAAGGGGTGCAGAGCTTAAAATGGCGGCGCAAGCAATATACACCATTGTTAATTATTTAGATGAATTCATCAAAAAGGGGTAAATGAAGGCTCTAGCGGAGTCGCAGTATTTAAATTGCTAAACGCTGGAGAGCCGGGGCTGGGGGCTCGGGGATCGCGTTCGCGGTTCGCGGCTCGCAGGGATTACGGCACAAATAAATGTATTATTAAGGACATTAAAGTAATTTATATTTCCAGAAATGTGTCGCTAACTTATTACCATTTCTGTGGCTTTGCATTCAAATATATGTATTGACTGATTGTACTGTGATATTTACTCGTAAATAGTATATACTAGTATTAAGTAGGCAGATAATGTTAAAACACAAAGTGTGAGTTCTAAGATTTTCCATGTATACTCATGTTAAAAATACGGTAAGTTGTTTGTTGGAACTAGATATGTTAGTAGATAGATAGTGTTTTTCATTAGTAGGTTTAGGAGGTTGTCTCACATATCGGTACACTGCCTAACTGCCACTACATTGGTAGTCAACTTTATAAACGATCGGCCGTTATTACCGATTCGTGAATAACGATTGTTATTTGTTTTACATTTAAATGTATTTTTTAATTAATTTGTGTCAGTATGCCACCATTATAGCAATTTTGAAGATATAATTTTATTTATACGATATATAGTAACCTACCGCTTCAAACACAACACCACTACCACCACCACTGTAACACCATCATAATCTGGCTGTTCCCATATATTCCTAGCTCGATACCCATATTCAATAGTTCGCCGCTGCCCGTAATTTATGCAATCATCACATATCCTCGTGTTGGCTCTGTCTTGTCTCCGGTAGATCGATAGAGATGTGATACTTGACTTAATCCTACTTCACATCACCCTGTTTCTGGTACCTTCAAATACGTAAATACAATATCTAAATATAAACAAATGGCAAAATCTAAAATAATAAGAATATCTTAGTACCTAATCTTCATCATCATTATTTATCAAGTCACTTTGGTCTTCAAACAAGTACCTAACCGAGATAGCCTGTAGTCATACATTTACTAAAAGAACAGAACATTAATTAAAATACATTTCTTTAGAAGAGCGCCGCGGTGTGACCGCGCGGCCTTTGCGGGCACCGGACGAGTTAATCTCATTAACTGCGCTTTACTCTACCACAATAACTTACAGTTCAAGATCAAGCTCCTTACAGATATAACTTTAGACTCTCATTTAGCTATTTGACAAATACAATACTGATACTTGAAAATTACAATATTATCAATAAGTTAAATAAAACTGTTAACTGTGACGTATTTAACTTTTGTTGTAAATACGTATGTCGGAGAACATTTACGAAGTAAAAAACCTTACAAAGAGGTCATTACGGTGAGGCTGTGTTAACGTTAAGCAGTTGCAAACGAATGCGGAATGTTCCTTCTAAAAGAGATGGATGTACAAAATTATATTATTATGTATTTTCGCTAATTTCCATTTTTTATTGTATCTAATTAAGTAACTTGTCAAGTTACATCTATGAGCGATAGAGTACTTGCATTTTAGCCAACTAAAACATTTTGTTCGCTTATCGTTGATACTTGTATACTCCTTTAACAATATCTCGTACTTATTTACAATACCTGATGTATTGTAAATAAGTACGAGATATTTTTATATATTTGTAGTTTTATTATACCAGATTTTATGATACTGAAAGTCTTTCGTTTGAATTTAAAAATAAAAAGCGAAATATTCTATTCAATTGTGACGATAACATACAAAATGTTGTGTGATAAGACAACGAGCGGACCTACAGCAAGATCCCCACAGCCTACGTTTTACTATAACACCTACTCACTTGTCGATTCCCGCCATTTTAGACCTTACTACGCTAGAGAATAAAGTCGAAACTAGTATAACAATGTAGGGTAACAGAAATTCCGCAACGATGCCGTCGGTTTCGCGATCTTATAGAGGGTTTTTTCAATATATGAAAATTGTGACGACAAATTTTAGTTAGCTTTATCTACATATATGGCTGTATTTGCTGGATTTATTTGTTTGCTACAAACAGACGACGCTAGTGATGTTTCGTACTTTTATATATTTTATTGATGTCATCTTGGATTAATGTCAGATGACTGACTGACTTATGTTTGGCTATGGACTCTAATAACATTTCAGAGATTGAACAAGATTTTAATTAGAAACTTATTTATATTTTTTTTCATATGAAAGGAGTTTACTTTACTAGTAGTTTTTACTTAATTATGTGATAGTAACAAAAACCTCAGAGCAATTGCAGGACCTTTATACCTTTTTTCAATGAATCAACTGTGTGTTATATACAATATATCTCTTAAACACGTCATGTATGAGTTTAGGGATAAGAATCACGTCTATAATAAAGGTCGGCGAGGTTTGTAGGCACCAGTAGACCTTTACACCATCGCCTATGCTATATAGAGAAATGGGCTAAAGAGGAGCGCACGGTAACGGTTAGGTAAATTGTACTTTGTTTATTATATTAAACGAAATATTTTTGCGGCTTCACTATCGTGTGAGCTTACGAGGCTTCCATATTTTGTGCCTTATATGATAACAACACAATTACCCGGCTCATGTTTTGGCAGTGATTTCAATTTAAACACAATTTATTTACATACATTTTTATTTGATTTAATACATGAAATTCAATTTTACGTAAAATAATGAGTTCGCGTAATAAAAGCGGACATACCTTGTAACAAACTGCTGTAGCTATTGCCATGATACCAAGGGGTTCTCATGAAGTGGGGGAACCCGGTGTACCCTTATAGTACAAACGTAACTTTGTTTATACCGGTCAAACTACACTCGCGCAACTCACGTCAGTTTCCCAACCTCTCTTTATATAATGGGTTCTCCACACAACGTGAGGTTGGCGTCATAGTCAAAGAAAAACCGATCTGAGAACTGACAATTAACTACGAATTAAAATACATAGATAATAAATACTTAAGAAATTAAAAAATACATCAAAATGTATTCATCGCCCTACTTAGGTACCTATCCTATATAGATACAAGTTCTTGTTATTTAGGATTAGTAAATATTGTAATAGCGACGCCAAAGTTGATAACAATAAAGAATCATTATACTATACGAGTATGTACCGTTCAACCCAGTGACTCGAAAACTGCGATATCTATACACAGTATACAGAACACAGTACACACCACGATTAGCAAGACGTAACAAATGTATCCAGCGCTGAGACGATCATCTAAAGCTACCGTAAGTCTACCAAAAACTGTCAGGAGATTTATTAGTTCACATCAACTGTCACCAACTTATATCATTCATTATAATCGGAAGAGAAACTAAAAGAATAGACATTGTCATGGTGCAATTGAGAACGCGGTTCCTCACGCTTCATCCCGCATAAAACAAGAACGCCAAAGAGATCCTGGTGTCACAACACTCCACTCTCCGCTCTCCGCGTGAATTGGAGACATTGTGTAGATAGCGACGGAGTTCTACACCGAATTTCGCCTTTGTGGAGCGTGGAAATGATTACGATTGATTCCTAAAGAAACCGTATAAAAATTTGAACGCAGCGGGATTTGAACCCGCGCCTCATGGAAACCGTCCAAGCGTTTGGATGGTTTCCATGAGGCGCGGATTCAAATCCCGCTGCGTTCAAATTTATATACGTTTTCTTTAAGTATTTTTTCTATCATCAAAATATACAATTGATTCCCCAAAGAGGGCATGGAACCACCGAGGCAGCAGCTACCATCGAGTTTACAGTCACATGTGTGGTTTCACTGTGATATTAAATCACAATGCTACCTGTCGTGCAAAATCGTAAGAAATATATAAAAATTATAAAAATTATGATGTACAGAGTGATTTCCCTCTACACTCCCTGTACGTCCCTACCTCCCCCTTCAGAGCAGAAAAGTGAAGACTCACAATAGAACATTTCATCATATAAGTTATTACGGAGTAAAATAAAATTAGATCGCTCGACTAAAACTTCAATCTGTTTTGATTCCCCGTTAGAGTCACGTACGTATTTATTTAGAAAGTTCGTGCGTTAAATTCAACTTCATACCCATTTTTTACTTTCAGCGACACGTTAACTGCGGGGTGCGCCGCGAGCTCCGTGACCTCAGTGACACCTCGTGGTTACTGGGTACTGTATCTCTATAGAGCAGAGTATAGAAATATACCTATGTGAAGTCAATAATTTATTTTATTAAAGTGGTCTAGGTGTGTCCTAGCTTAAATAGAAGATGGGAAATAGTATTAAAATACATGCCCAGTTTTCAAGACAGAGTTGAGTGGCGGAGCTCATAGCGACGCTTCTTCTTGTTACCACAAAAATGAAAATTATTCATTCCCCATCTTGGGAATCGAATCGTTTACAATAAGACACTGTGCCACTGCGCTACAAGGGGCTCAACTAGAAATTGTGTTTAATATTAAATGTATTTTGTTTTCCATTAATGTATAACAAGAAGATAAAAATAAAGTCTAATAATTTATTGGTAAAGTTAATCTTTGAACATATCCCTCGAGCGAAACCATTCGTGAAAACGTGAATGACGTGAAATATTTTATATACATGCAAAAACATTCTACTGTAAATGTCTTTGAGTGCGATTTAAACCCACAGCCATGTGATGAGCGTTTCTAGTGTCTAGTGTCTAGTGTATAGTGTCTACTGCGCAGGGTTCCATTCTATTACAGTACGTGACACGTGTGAAGTGACATGTGTCGCTCGTACCATTCTATATTACTATATATCTACAGCGAAGGAACTTGTTACTAAATGCAAATTAAGATTATTACTTTATGTCCGTCATTAATGAAGCTCATCAAAATGTCCATGTTGTTTATTTTGTTATTATTCTTTTAAAAACCTTAGTTCACTATTGCGTCCTTGTGCTTATACATGCATACATACATAGCTTCACGTTTTATCCCTAGCGGGCTAGTCGGACAGAACAGTCGCCGGTGCGCCAAACGCCATGGTCCCTGACAATTTTTTTATCTCATTATTTTTTTTTAGATGACCTTCCACGATTATCATCTTCACTGTGTTCTCCAAAGTCAACCGAGATCTTCACCTCCCTGAATCTTCTAAGACTCTCAACGTGGCCACTTGAATACGTTCTTCTTCATATTTACTTTGACATTGCGAGAATACTACCTGTCATTATGTGTACCTCTTGATTGCGGATTCGGTCAGCGAGACTGACTCACATATCATCTATACAGCATTAATTTCTTTTTCATTCTTGTTCGCTTCTGTAACACGCACAGTGCTACATGCTGATGGTTCGCCGTCTTATCAATGCAGACGAAGCATTATTACGTCATATATTAAATAATATTTCATTAAATATTATTTTCAAATAATACTTTTAAACATATTATTTTAACTGAAAACTTATACAAATATCTGCAGGTAAGACCTTATTGCTTTAACCACAAACAAAAACATCACGAATACAGAATCTAATATCGATCTGATTTGACATAGCTGATCATTTTTAGATAATTGCTTTTTTATAGTATCTCATTGATCCCTCGCCCCTCGCCCCTCGTCCCTCTGCCCCGCGCCCCGCGCCCCGCTACGGGCGGGATGCTGTGCGAGGCGCGAGATCATATCACGTCCCGGGACCCGCGGGACGCAATCAGCGCGAGCGCCTCACTACAACTAAACGACAAGTTAAACTCACCACGTGCCCGCGACCGCGAGCTCTGCACTAATATTGTTATATTGAATTTTGTATCAAAAACTACTTTTAGAATATTGCAGTGATCTTACTTGCAGTCATAATTACTTGCATGAATTTGGCAGCTTGCAAAAGTTGCACCATCCCCGGATATTTAAAAGTTCTACTGCTATTTCTATTCCTGTCTACGATGACTCATATACAAACTTCACAAGCTATATATATATATATATATATATATATATATATATATATATATATATATATATATATATATATATAATTATATTATATATATATATATATAGTAATAATAATTAGCTTGGGAAGTTTGTTCCAAATCGATGCGGCGTATAACGGTGAAGGACTTGTTGTAGGAATTTGTGTTACTTTTTGGGATGTCAAGTATTGGTTTCACATAAGACCTTCTTGAGCGGGTGGGAGTAGGCAGGATGTTGAAGCGGGACGTAGGTGGGTCGGAAAATTTTGGTAATTCAAGTATTTTGAAAAGGAGATTTATAAAAAGATAGAAAAATCAATTCTGTACATTAAAAAAATAAAAAATATATTGATTGATTCGATAAATATATCGATAATAGAAGCTAATAATCCACTCAGCAGAATTTTTGTCTGTCTGTTTATTTGTGCAACACTCACGCAAAAACTACTGGACAGAAATGAATGAATTTTTGTATAGTAATAGCTTACAGTCCTGACTCGCATAAATTATCGCAGTTTTTATCCCGGTATTCCATGCAGTTCCTAAAAAATAAATGAAAAAGTAATAAATTTAAATTATTTTAATTACTCATAATGAGTTGTCGAGTGAGTTAGATTTGGCATGCTAATAATTTACAGCCTTAAATAATTTATAAATGATAGTTTTTATTTTGATATGCAATGCAAGCCTCGAACGAAAAATAAAACCAAAGACGGTTAAATTACGTCGATTACTTGTAAGTAAAAGTAGTTTTATTCCATTCTCACTTAGTGACAGTGGCAGATAGCAAAAGCTTTTTAAATTTAAACATAAAAGCAATGGAAATTTATTTCTCCAGTCTAGGCAGATGTCACAGTAATAGTTACAAATCATTTGTTTTACAGCTATTATAGTGACATTTAGCAATCAGAAGGTAATTTAGTAGTTTTTGATAGAATGCCATCTTTTTGTAGGTAACTTAAATCATTTTCTAAAACCTATATTATGTGTTTAAAAATCCATAGTAATATTTTATAATATCTGTGAACATATGTCGTTACTTATTGAAATTAAAATTTCCGCATCACGCTGGTGGGATTTTTTTATTTGTATTAATGTCGATATATCTTAAATACATCTACGGACCATAGATAAAATTGACGTATTATGAAAGTATAGAAAAGTCAACGATATTACCAAAACATTTTAAAAATGTATTAATGGGTCGATTAATATATAGTTAAGCTATCGTTATAGTTATTGTAAAAGCTGATAGCCAAAAAATGGATATTGATGAATTTCAATATTGCCACGGTTTTCTTAAAAAAAAATAAAGACTGATAAAAGTCGAATTACTTTGATCACTGGTATCTACTAAAGAATGAATAAATGTTGACAACATAAAACCTAATTCTATATATAGAACAGTTGTCGTCCTGGCATCAATGAGGTTTCTGTAGAAAAAAAATAGGCATTTTAATTACGTTGATGTCGTCACAAGTGTGTATATATATATATATATATATATATATATATATATATATATATATATATATATATATATATGTGTGTCTTCTTCTTCTTCTTCCTGGCATTAGTCCCGGCTTTTGCCAGGGTCTGCCTTCCGACTAAGACCAATCGGTCCATATGAGTGGCGAAGTGGTTTTTTTGTGGAGCGATTGCCATCTGACCTCCAAACCCATACTGGGAGAACCAGGAAAGGACAGGGAATAAGAGGCAGAAAGACTTGGAATATAGGGGAGGGACACCACTTACATGGATTGGATCGGGTTATGAAAGTGGTGGCTCGAGGTCCCGGGGTCGCGTACCCGTATGCCGGAAACCAAATATCGGACAGATAATTGGCTAGACACCCTCTGAGATGCCAACGCCACGCGGTGTTCCCAGGCGGTCACCCATCCAAGTACTGAACGCGCCCCGACGTTGCTTAACTTCGGTGATCGGACGAGAACCGGTGTGTTCAACGTGGCATGGACGTTGGTATATATGTTTGTGTGTATATATAATGTTAATATTATTTTAAGCATTGACGATGTTAAAAATAGAAGATATTAGTCAGGACTAGAATAAAGAAGAGCCAAAAAAGGGTGTATTTTAAAATAAAATATAATTGTTTTAATTAAAAAAATAAATACTGTTAGTATGATTTCGATTTTAAAAATAAATTTTGGGAACTGGATATTGTGCCTTGTACGCTGTAAATAGAAAAGCTAGAACATAATCTGTTTACAGATTATATGTTAACTACATATATGTTTACGTTTTAATATATACAAGCAACAAACAGATAGGTACACTATATATATCACTATTTTTAACAAGAGTAATTCAAAAACTACAAGAAGAAAATCGAAGAATTGCGTTGTGACATAGGTATAAAATTTTTAAAACGAACGCGATCTAGCTAACATAAGCGGGCGAAGCCACGAGCGGGTCGCTTGTCAACGTGACTTAATAATTTTCCATATTCTTCAGATTGGAGTATGTCTGTTCTCCCCCCCCCCCACCTCTCCCCCCGCCCCGCAATCAGTCTCCAGTATGTATGGAACGTTTAATATCAGCGGATGATCCAGCACCGCTCTCGCCGCTTAGCAAAGCCCGTCTATAGCTCTCTCTACAACCACAGCCTTGGGTAAGCACTTGGGTCACTGACAAATTGAATATTTAAACTTTATAAAGTATTTTGTAATAGTTTTCAGTTCACCTTTACTTTTAATATTGCAAAATATACGCGTTTCATAAAAATCCATTAGAAGTAACTTTCTAAATATTTATCTTTGTGAATGGAAACTTATAAGAACAAGCAAGATGAAAGAAGTATATCTGAGAAGTATATTAATTGTTAAGTAGAGATGGAAGATACGAAATGTACGTGGAGAGGCGTATTGCTGCCGGTAACAGAATGAACGGTGCCTTAGCTTTGTACGGTGCATTGTTGAGACGGCGACACGTCAGTGTAGCTGCACTGTTGGCCGTACTGCATACACAATGCAGTCTGGTGCCGACGCTGGTATATGGCAGTGAAACATGGGTATTGGAGATGTCGAATGAAAGAGATATGAATGCTGTGGAGATGCTATCTCTTCGGAGCATATGCGGAGTCAGTATAACTGACCGAATCCGCAACGAAGAGATAGACAGAATGGTAGGTACCAGCGAGGATGTCATAGTAAGAATGTGTTCAGGTGGTTTGGGCACGTCGAGAGAATGAGTCATGAAATAGTGGTTATTAAGATATATAAAGCAAAAGTGAATGGTAAGAGAGGTAAGAGGAGACCTCGACTGACCTTCGAAAATACAATGTCGAAGATACTGAAGGAAGGTCACGTAAACAGCATGAGGACTCCCCGGAGAGCATGTATGAAGAGGTTAATGACAGTCGACGAGGCGAAAGAGGTAAGCAGGGACCGCAGCGTTTGGCGCTACGCTCTCTCTGACTACCCCGCTCTTATCTTATTTATTTATAATACTAAGAATTGTATTATCTGATGTATACATACCGTTCCATTTATTCACAGGCCACATTATCTTCTTTCCTTGGCAATAAATATCATTCTGACTTTTAAATTAACATTGGGAATAGAAGCTCTAATGTGATGGAAGTCAGTCACGACTAGTTGTAGTACTCATACTATATTTGTATATATTTGCTTAAAACTGATTTCTGATATATTTATATATAGCTTATGTATAAGTTTGTTATCAGTTAGAAGAAGAAAATCATACTCAGTTGTAATAGAGAAACTAGAGTACATAAAGCTTTTAATTTTAAAGGTACAGAAGAATTTACTTTTTTTATTTATTTCTGTATGTTACATTGAAAGTTTATAAATATTATATGTATCTCTACTAATGTGTGAGACGGAGACGTGAGTGTTGCAGCTAGCGTTAGAATCTCGTACGTTTTATATTTTTGTTTATGTTAAAGTTCTGTGGCTCGAAAGAAGAAACCAAATTATAGGATCATTGGGTTCTTCAGATCTGGTTGTGGTATGAAGTTGTAAATAATATCAAATACCCAGATCCATATAACCTTGGACACACAACAATATTCTTATGTTATGTATTAGTCAACGCAATCAAAAGGGAGGGAGATATATGTCATCAAGTGTGACTTTACAGTATAAATTAAAATAAAAAAAATTAGTTATGTCACAGAAGAATATAATTACAAACTTGAATCTGTGTTTTATACAAAATGAGCAGGTACACCCGTAAATGTACTTCCTGTTCACCTACAAGCATGGTATTGTTACGGAACTCCCGATTGGCGAGTCCGAGTCAGCTTGACCGACCGACTTTTGCTTAAATAATTTCTTATAAAATAACTGGAATTAAATGTTAGATTAACCTCAAACATCAATCTATACAGATTAAACAACAACATTTAACAGAATATTTAAAAGGATGGTAAGTTTTATGAAATGACAAAAATAACTACAAGGACAAAAGTATAGACTAGCGCCATCTAGTTCGTATTCGGATCGGGTGAATGGAAAGTGTATATATACATACATACATACATACATACATACATACATACATACATACATACATACATACATATAAAATACGGTAGACTCGAGTCTTTATTCAGTTAATGCGATTTTTAAAGGGAAGTATTTTTATGAATTAGGTACGCCTAACGAATATATTATTGATAATGAATAAAATTTAAATCCTTTTTAGAAATGAATATAATAACAAATGATTGAGATAAACTAACTTCATTCATCTATTTATTATTATTACACATTTTAATCCACTCTAGAAAAAATTACAAACAAACACACATTTTGCCACTTTGGAGGTGTCTCTCGCGCAAAGTTAGAACCTTCAATATAATTTCTGAAAACTTTTCCATAGATACCGCACACGTAGGGGTTTAATAAATAACTATTTTGAGTTTCAGTTCTAGGTATGGGGAACCCTAAAGTTTGTTTTTCTTCTCTATCTTACCTCTGCGGTTCCTCATCTTCTTCATCTGCGGTTCACAGATCATGTCTTTTTACCAAGTTTCAATATTATAGTTCCTATAGATTCGGAGAAGTGACTGTGACATAGAGACGGACAGACACGACAAATCTATAAGGACACACACACAATATACATAGGTACTGCATTCTTGTATTTTTTATGTTTGATTAATTCACACAATATACATGATGCATTCTTGTATTTTTTTATTTTTTTTTTGTTGTTGTTAATTATTAGTTATTAGTACTAGATTAATATTTCGTGAGTGAGAGCCTCGTGACTAGTAACAAGCTTAGAGTCTCACATAACTGTAAATCATACCTATGTACTCTAATTTACAACCTTCTTGTTATGCTTGCATTATGTGAAGAAATAAAGTTATTATTATTATAATAAGGGTTTCGTGTTTTGCCATTTGGCCACGGATCCCTAAAAACCAAAGAATTAAAAGGATGAGGATCAAGTATAAGGTATAAATTCATTTTCACTTCATTTATTAAAGAACTCCTTTACAATATGTACAACATTAGTCGACCACGAAAATATTTCAAAACCATTTCTGCAACCACTTTCAAATATATACGCTATTTCCGAAATTCCATTTGTTGCAAGAACATAGTTTCCAGCAGAAGACCTTGCAGAAACACAAATGAAAGTGCATACCAAAAAAAACACACAATTTAGTACAATTAATTTAAAAAAAACTACAAATTGTCAAAACAGATTTCAATCTAAACAAGTATTTATAGTTACAGGATCTTTTATATATATATGAGTTTAAATCGTCACATTTTAGTTTAGTAAAATACAAATATATAATATACATAACTGTTACCGACTGCTACTTGAATGCGTTTATCGGTTTTCTCAAAAATGTCCAATATAATATTATACACTTTTACTTTAGTAAAAGTTTCATTTAAAATGTTTTAAAACCGCGAAAATCAATAATAAACTCTTTGACGGTGTATACAATATAGATATCACGTTGCAGTTGTGATCTAATGCCAGTTAAATGTTATTTGGCATCTCTAGGTTCGACTGTAAAGAGAGACCCCATAGTGTACAACATAATAATATTCACTTACACACAACTAATCTCTACAACACAAGCGGGCAACATGTTTCGTGCAAAAATACTTGCTGTACAAATATATTTATATACATGTATTTTCTATATTATTAGTAACTATTACTATTTATAAAGAAAATCAATTGGATTGCTGTTTACAAATGTTGGCAGATTAATTGAAATTTAACACAAATTAAATAAATTTTTATACTTCCTTGAAAATTAAAGAGGCATGGTGTACGTATATGTGTATGTATGTGTGTATGTGTGGTGTGTGTGTGTGTGTGTGTGTGTGTGTGTGTGTGTGTGTGTGTGTGTATGTGTGTGTGTATGTATGTGTGTGTATGTATGTTTCACAGAGTACTACAAGCTACTAAATTATAAATTTCAATTATATCAGTGAATCAATTATTGAAAAACCCATTTGAAAAAAAATATATCTTCAACATATTTAAATTTCCTATGAACCTACCAGGAGTGGGACCTGCACCTATTTCAATTTTTCAAAGTGTTTTAACCAATTATAATTTATATTGTTAATGAACTATACATTGTCTGTCATTGCACATCTATAGAGATCTTTACATAGGCTTATTATACAAACATAGACAAGTCGGTGACCAACAAGGCTCAATTACTTAAATTTTTGTATCTCAATTTTGTGGATAACATTTTATAATAATTCACAATAAATATTAATGAGCCAAAAAACAGGTTAATGGATATTGATAGCAAACTAAATGCAGCATTAGTTTTTCAACAATTAATAGCTAATTTCTCAAAAACTAAACAGATTTTATAACTTCTTTTTGTATAAAATAAAATCAATTAACTCAAAATTAGTTATATGAATGTCCACATTTTAAATAAGAAGAATAAAGAATTATAAGGAATTATTTAGGAGTTCACCAATGAGAGTGTTTACGGCACAATTAGGAAAAGAACATTGGTATAATAATAAATTTAAGCTAAAATATATTAACTACATATAAGCAACAAGGAATGAGGCATCTTAAAGGTCTAAGCTAATAACCCTGTCCTCAGTTTGTAGTACATTGAGTTTTATCATTAAAAATTTAAAGTATTCATTTATCTTTCTTTAAGTAAAATAAAATGCTCAAATATTTCTTCTTCTATCACTATTGCCCATACTACATTTTAGTTAAAACAAATTTAAACACAGCAATAATGAAGCTCAGTGCTCTCTTTGATAATAAACTAATAAACGCAGCTATATGTCACTAAGTATAATGAGTATAGTGAAGTAATTAATGGCAAGTTAAAGGTAACTTGCTATTAATAACACCATAAATAGACATTTATCACTGTCTAAAACTTGTAAAACCTGTGCCTGCACAGTGAACTCATATATGGGTTACAAAAAGTTGAATATCTGTTATTAGCCACTTATAAAATACCAATACCAAATTCATTGTATTAGCTGGTTTCAACTTTTTTATTATTATGCTTTTATGTTGGGCAATTCAGCTTTCATAGGACATTTTTCTTAAATTTATGTGAAATTAAGATGACTAATCCATTAATTAATACAACACTATTATGCTCACCCCAATGCTGTCTCAGTATAGGTGGGCCCGGAAGTCAAGGGCCTTTAGCACTTGCACATTTGGGATCAAGTTGAAACAAAATATTATAGATAATGTTGTGGTGGTGTACAGGACATTTGGGGCTTCTGTGAAGTCGCCCCCTAGGCAAGAGCTCCACGCCTCTATGATGAATATAAAACTCTTATTGCCTATTGCTTTACTACTCAACTTCTTTTCGATGAAATACGTAAAATGAAAATGAATAATATGTGCAGTAAAGCTCAATTATAGATTCTATTATGTAATACATTAGCAAAGACTTTACACTTCATTTAAATATATACATATATATTAACAGTAACAAATACAAAATATTATATATGGTGCTTTAACAGAACAAATTAACATAGAAAAAGACGCCAGATAATAACCTACAATTCGTCAATTCATTCATAGAGTCATCACTACACTGCACATGCGCGCCACCTTGAAGCACACAGTGGTGGTGCCCTCCAGCAGGCGACGTCCCCGGTGCGTCATTCAAAGTACGTACACGTAACGATATAGAAGTGTTCGTCGGGGCGCACGGCGAGGCGGCTCACGTACTTGGTGAAGGAGGCGGCGCCCGCGTCGCAGTACACCAGCCCCAGCGCGTTGTGCTCGCGCGGCAGCGACACCAGCGCCTCGCCGTGCGCGTCGTCCGGCGCCACGTACAGCGTGCTGCCCCCGGAGCCCCGCGCGCCGCCCTCCGTCCCGCCCACGTACAGCACCGCCTCCAGGCGGGCTTCTTGGTAGTACGCGCGCGGAGGCAACAGCTGCAACCATGACAGCAAATTATTTATTATTATTCAACTTTATACATTTTATATTCGTAAAAAACTTTCGGATCAGATCTTAGACCACGTACAAATAAAAAATAATAAACTCGATTATATAAGCAGTAACACACCGTAAAGTCACCAGCCGACCATTTCTGTATCTCGAGCTGCCTGTAAGAGGTGAGTGCGAGGTCGGTGCACTCGCACAGCATGCGCAGCCACGTGGCGCTGCTCAGCACGTGCGCCAGCGCGCGCACCTCGTGCGCCGCCCCCGCCCCCGCCTCCGCCCCGTCCCCCGCGCCGCCCGCCCCCTCCGCCGCGCCGCCCGCCCCCTCCCCTGCGCCGCCCGCCGCTGCCGCCGCCGCCGCCGCCGCCGCCGCCGCCGTCTCCGCGCCGCCGCCCTCCGCCGCCAGCCACGCCGCCGACACGCGCTTGTAGCGGCGCTGCTGCGCCGGACCGCACACTTCCCACTCTATGTCTGTGATGAAACACATTCAATTTATTACTAATGTTGGCACCTACGTATTGACGTCACCGCAGCATAATTTTATAATTATGTATGACGACGATGCGGTCCTTTTATCCCTCGACTTCCAAATCACACAATCTTGTCCCCTCAGCCGAGGCCAGTACCTCCTCGCGCCTGGCGGCGCTACATTAGTGAAGGCGAGCACGCACCGGGGTCGCGCAGCGCGGCCAGCAGCGCGGCGGCGCGCGCGGGGCGCAGCAGGCGGCGCAGGCTGGCCTCGCTGGCGCGCTCCATGTGCGCCGCCAGCGCCGCGCGCGCGCGCGCCGACATGTAGGCGCCGTCCAGCCACTGCGACAGCAGCACCACTCGGTTGTGGGGCGTGAGCGTGGGCGGCACCTCCGCGGGCGCGTCGCGGGGCTCCGGCGCGGGCCCGTGGAACCACCCGTTGATCGACAGCCGCGGCAACTCCAGTGACACCACCTCCTCGACCTGTTGCAGTAATTCAGTTGCAGTGTATGAAGTTATTAAAACGACGCGCGTACCGAGACAACCAAGTGATGTAATTAAATTTAATCTAATTTATAAAATATTTTCGAAAAAGTCTATTTCTTTAATGACATTATTAATTTATATGATTCTATGATCTGTATGATTATGAATTTCATTTCAACTTGGAGTATGTTGAACCCTCACCTGGTGGAAGGACTCCGGGCCCACGGCGAAGAAGGCGAGCGTGTTGTTGGTGGGCGTGGCCCGCAGCGCCACGGACAGCGGCGCGCCGCCCGCGCACGCGTACAGCTCCAGCGCGCCGCCCATGTGCGCGCGCCAGCCCGGCTCCGCGCCGCCCTGTCCGCGTCCCTGCAATGGAGACACATTGCATCATTTATTCTCTAGAGCGGGAATCGAATCCACAACCCTCGCAAGCAATAATAAAATATTATATAAAATAATACATAAATATCCCAATTTTTTGTAGTCAAATATTAAAAAGGAATACTAATATTTTTCAAATCACACAAACCTATAAAAACCTTTCACTTGTACCTTTAATTCCTCCACATTGTTCTCCCCATCGCCCGCCCCATTATGCACAACCTGCGGCTGAGGCCGAGGTTTCCAAGGTGCCAAGTATAATATGAAGGCCACTCGTCTGTCACCTAGTCTGTCATCATGCACCAGGAGATGGTCTCCTGGACCATACAGAGAACATGATGCAGATACTGATGTTAATTCTAAATTTGTTACTTGCGAAACCTGGAAAAATATCATATTTTTTTGGTTTATTTCAAAAATGGTTTTAGTAATAAGTAATTTTTTTATATATCTTTTAATGTATGTTAAGTATTCACACATACATATTAAAAAATATATTTACCCAACTCATAATTTCAGTCTTCAAAAGTTCATAAATACCCCTAATACTACGCTGCCAAGTCAAATTAGCTAAGTCTGTTGTTTGATGAAACTCATAGAGGTCCATTTTCTTTCTATTCCAATCTAATGTGTTCATGTCATCTACTATATTATTTATAATTTCAGGATTGTCCAGCAACCCATGAAGCCTGCATAACCGGAACGGATTACAAGTTAAAGTCACTTCTTCACTTGAGTGGTCCATCTCTTCACTCCAACATGTTTTTATTTTGTCAATTACATCTTGCAACTGTAAGGAATCATAAAATTATAATATAGTGTATGTTTATAAATTAAGAAAATATAAAAAAATTAAATGTATATGTTTTGTTTATTTTTTAGATACACCAAGCTTATTAACCTTTAATGCTGGATTTAATTTAGGATCATCCATTCTATTAGCTCTAGTATTAAGCTGTGCTCTGACAGCCTTGCCTGTCACTTTATCTTCTATCACAACAGAGTCATCTTCCCAGGGTGACTCCGAGTCAGAACTGTAGTCTGATGATGAAGACGATGAAGAATATTCTGTAATTATTCAAACTTTAGTTATTTTTATATAACGTGTACTCAAAACTATGATGTTTTCTTAAGCAAACAACATGAACACTTAATTGGAAATTTTAAGCGATATGAAATTCCCGCGCAAATTAAACTCAAAGACTAGTAAACATTAAATGCAATATGACCTCGTCGTATTCTTTTCACTTCATCAGCGGATGCTTGGTACGAGTTAACAGCACAAACGTCTGAGTCGTCACTTTCTGTATCAGATATTTCAATAACTGGTGTGATATGCCGCTTGGCGGGCGGTCGCTGGTTAGCTGGGTCTGCATCGCCACCCCCGCCAGCGCCATTGGAGCCCTCAGCGTTGCTGGACGACGGTCCCTCGGTGTCCTTAATTGGCGAACTCATTTTACACTATCAACACTACATAATACAAGGAAAACAAAATCAAACCAAAATGATGCGACGCCTAACCTCAAAGCGTATTATTATGTTGACGTCTGTAGAACATTGCCATTTGCAATTTGTAATTCTAAATTAAGGACCAATTAAATTGTAATAAGTAAAATGAACAAACGAATTTTTAAAAATGTCTTTAAACTTATTAATTATTATTCTACCAAAACTAATAAAACAATATAGCTTAATAATTCTATTAATACTTAATTATCTGCGCATCTATGAACTGTTTTCATTGTGCTGTCACAATTTGTGACACTTTTCTAACCTAAACAATAAATAAGTATAAACAAATACAATACTATGAATAAATCAGCAATAAAAGAGAAAAACGACTTAAATAGCACGCCACATCCACAATGTCAATTTTTTGTAGTAAGGAAGAAGCGACTCTGCAGAATGACTGTAAAGGCCGGGAGACAATATTGTGGGGAACATGAACCACATCCGAAAAGTATTGAAGAAAAAGTAAATATATTAAATAGTATTTTTTACGGTTCTTTTAATAACACACTGAAATTAGTCAGTAGAGAGTAAGTACTTGCTACTGACTATTATACTTTATTTTACCATCAAAGTGCCTATAAAATTGCAAACATATGCTTTAACATTTTTTGATAATTTCAGGATGATACACGCATACCTTGCCCCAATGATCCAAAACAGTACGTTGTAATAATGAAGTATAACAATTTTGTACATAAATAAATCAATATTCTTCTACTTAAAATTTTACATATTCACTTCCAGCACATGTTATGCCAGTAAACTGGAAAAACATTTATCCATTTGTAACGCCCGAGAACGAGAGCAACCAGACTATATAGTACAGAATATTAATGCTCCCAACGAGATAAATGAAATTTCACGACTCCCACTAAGCAAAATTTCTTTAGAAACTATAATAAAGGTTATTGAGAAAGTCAATATATTGTATGATAGTAAGTCCTTCTAAGTTCAATATTTGACCATGGAAATTTATATACTTGCTAATATTTTGTTTATAAAAGAACAGTTGGATTAATTGAGCAAGTCTGATCTATTAATCTAGTAGAATAGCGTCAGCTAATGAAAAGAGCCCCTCTGTGTAATTTTCTCCATAATAATTTTATATTTTTCAAAATATAATTTATATAATATTACAAAAATCTTTTTTATTTCCAGTACATTCTTTATATATATTTTAATGTTTCCATTTTTTAGAACATCTTGAGGGTAACATTGCAACATTGCCAGAGAAAACTATCCATACTTCAGTATTAGAGGATTTCTACATAGATGGTAGAACAGAAAGCTCTTTGAGACATTTAAGACAAGCTTCCAGATTGTTGCATTTAGTAGAAGAGGAACAGCTTGTGGGGCCAGATACATGTTTCATCGAATTAGGAGCTGGGAAGGGTAAAGTATTTTGAAGATTTTAATATACAAAAAAAGAAGCAAGCAACGTCTTTATTGCAATGAAAATTAGAATAATTAAAAATAAAAACTTTTAAAACATCTTATATTTTTTACCAAAATGTAATAACGATTATGTAATAAATGATTAGATGTTATAAAACTTTACATCGTTTAAAAAAATTAAATCCTAAAATCTTAATTTATGCAAATAATAACAAAAATCTGACATTGCATATCACATTCAACTGCACAGTTGAATGTGATATGCAATGTCAGATTTTTGTCTTCAATTATTACCAATAAGAAGAGAAACACATCTCGTCCGCAACTCTCTTTTATTAATTAAACGTTTAAAAACGTTAATCAATAAGCAAAATCCTATAATATTTCAGATTACAGTGAAAAAAACTAACAGTAAAATTTTCTTTAAAGGAGCATTATACGTATATTTTCATATATATATATATATATATGTACGTGATTCGCAGGCGATCTCTCGTACTACGCGTGGCGGGCGTGGTGCCAGCACCGCGGCAGCCGCGTGCTGCTGGTGGACCGTGCGTCGCTGCGGCACAAGCGCGACAACAAGCTGCGCGGCGGCGGAGAGGCCGGAGGGGGAGGGGGGGGCGTGCAGCGCCTGCGCGCCGACCTCGCGCACCTCGACCTGCGCCGCGTGCCCGCCGCCCGCGCCGCGCGCGCCGTCGTCGGTTATGCGAAGCATCTATGTGGAGTCGCTACGGGTGAATGTCATTATATTACGATGCTTATTTTTAGTTGAAACTGCGAACACCTTCGTTATGTGACAAATCACTGTACAGACTACGCGCTGCGCTGCCTGGCGGAGCTGGAGGGGGAGGCGGGGGAGGTGGGGGCGGCGGGCCTCGTGCTCGCCACGTGCTGCCACCACCGCTGCGAGCGCGCCGCCAGCGTCTCCGCGCGCCCGCTGCAGGTAATCAGTTGTAATAAGTTTCCTTTTATCTAAAACAATAAATATTTGATTAATAAAACGCGTATTTCCCCACACCATTATTTGAAAATAGATGAGTAGAGATCCGACATAAATAATAGTGACAATTGATTTTTTTATTTGACAATAGGATCTAGGCATTAGCCCAGAAGAATTTAACGTGATGCTGGGCATAGTGTCGTGGGCGACGTGCGGCGACGGTCGCAGTCGCGGCCTCCGCGAGACGCCCCCCGCAGCCTCCCCCGCCGCCTGCCGCCCCCGCGCCCGCCCACACGGACACCAGGCTCCTGAACCTGCAGCAGGATGAACGGCAGCAGATCGGCAGACGAGCCAAAGCGTTGATAGACTGGGGAAGGGTGTTGTACTTGCGCGGGCACGGGTTCCGCGCCCGCCTCGTGCACTACGTGCCCACTAGCGTGTCCCTGGAGAATGTTTGCATTGTAGCTAAGAAACTTATGTGACGTCAATAAAACAACACATGTTACATATGTATTATTTATTCTCGATTTCTATAAAATAATTCAGATAACAGCTAAACAAATGCTGGAATTTGTAACCTGCGGACGAAGCGGAGGCGAACACACTGAAGCAACTAGAGTCGTTTCAATAGATAATACAATAATATATACTAGTTATAACAGTGCCTGGCTTCGATCATTTCTAACAAAGTCATACTATGAATGAGATACGAGATAGTAAAATGCATATATTAAAAATATATTCGAATGGTAAAGAATATAAAATGGAAAAATTTAAACGACATCAAAATTTTATACACAATTCTGTGTCACATTAAAAAGTAATAAACTTAAAATTTAGTAAAATAGAACTAAAATAATGAATATATGCTTAAATAAGTATGAAGTGCACACTAAGACACTCAGATGAATATCGGCTGAACAATTTATATAACAATGGCTCTGCCATACTACTCTTTATCAATAGTATGTTGTATAAATAGCAACTTAATTATGTATGAATTAGTGAAATTTTAATTATTTACAGAAAGTGACAATTTGTACAATTATTGTCCATTATTATATTCTAGAGCAAACGTGGATCTTAAGCTTAGTGCATATTATACCCATGTACCCAATATGCTGGAGACGAAACATTGCATTCTCCACTTTCTGCTCATTTAGGATCGCCGAGGAGACTTAACGCCATTACCAACATTTTATGGTGAACAACTCAAATAGGGTTGCTACATACATTTTTCAACTTAAAGAAAACATAAAAATTTTAACGCAACGGGATATGAACCCGCGCCTCATGGCAACCGTCCCAGCGCTAACCATTTGAGGCTTTCACGCTGCGTCGAAATTCTGATATGCTTTATAACTTATTATGTTGTAAGCATCTCTGTAGGGAGATTTTTACAAATTTCCACTACACATAGATTATTGCAAGCAATCGTTTAGGAAAAACAGAGTATGCTATTTTTATTAAATATTTATAAAGTATTAAAATTTTAACGCATTGGGATTGTGTTAAAAATAGTTAAAGAAAATCTATTTTTTCCAACCTTAGTGTGGATTAACACAAAGTCAATAAAATACAAACTTTTTTTGTTAGCATGTCAGAAGACTTGTCTATTTTTATAGGAATAATAATACTATATATTTTTATTCAACATGGCGAGACCAACGACGTGGCCGTGACCAAAGTCAGCTTTTACTGAAATTATACAATACACGCCATTTTGTCCTCAAGCTATACAAAGCTACAGTGCAGTGTTATATTACAATATTTACAATCAGTGATTCTGTTTTATAGCAGTTATAAACATAACTACACAGTCGCAGCAGGCTGTTACAATAGACAAGGATGCATAGAAATAAAAAAAATGTATGTCATACATTCAAAATTCAACTTATGGATATACAATATTTTTATGATGGAATATATTTAAATATTTTTATGACGAATTGACAGTGCACATTTAATGTGACCTCTATATATGTATAGGTATAATCATATAAAAGTGACATTAACCTTATATTACAAATTTTACTAAAATCGAGTCTCTGACAAACTTGTAATAGATGCAATATAGAGATGTGGAAACCGTTTTTAACCCTCAACTTATAATGAAATATAACAGAAACATAAAGTGTTCTACATCCGCCAGATAGGAGTCAGTCAGTCATCAGTACCCGTAGCGCTCCTGGATGGAAGAGACCACGCCGTTGGCCAGCGACGACAGCCGCCCCGCCACGCGCGTCACGCCCGCGCGCACGGACTCGCGCACCTCGTCCAGGTCCGGCGCCGACACCGCGAAGCCCTGCGCCCGCGCGCCGGCCCCCGCCCCCGCGCCGCCCCCGAACAGCTCCGCCGACGAGATGCTGCTGCTGCCCTCGAAGCGCGACAGGTCGCCGCCGTCGCCCCACCGGCCGCCGCCCGACTCGCCGCTGCCGAAGAACTGTGCCGAGCTGATAGACTTGGCCGAGCCGAACTTCTTCACGGCCGACTCATCCTCGGGCTCCTGCCGGCGGGAGGCGCGAGCGCCCCGCGGCGCCGCGGAGTGCGCGGGGGCGGGCGCGGGCGCAGGCCGCTCCTCCGAGAACATGGTGCGGACGGGGCGTGCGGGCTCGGGCTCGATGTTCTCCCAGCCCGCGTCGGCGCGGCGCGCGTGCGCGTGCGCGGACGCGGCCGCGGGCGCGTCGGCCAGCAGCGAGTCGAGGCCGCGCGCCGAGTAGGGCTCGTTCCGAATCATGACGAAGACGTTGTTGAAGTCGTCGAGGTCGTCGAGGTGGCGGGGCGGCGGCGCGCCCTCCTGCTCGATGGCGGTCATGTCGGAGGCGGCGGAGTGCGACACGCCGTGCGCGTGCGTGGCGAGCGCGCGCGTGGCGCCGGCGATGCCGAGGCGGTCCGCGCCCCCCGCTCTCCCCGCGCCCCCCGCGCCGCCCGCCGGCGTGTACGCCAGCCGCAGCGACGCCACCTCGGCCTCCACGTTGGCGAGCGTGGCGCCGCCGTCCGAGCCTCCGTCGGGCGTCTTGACTGCTGCCTGCATATATTTGTTATTGTTTGTTTGTTATTATACTTTAAAACTACCTAATAATGCTCAGAATATATTTAATGAAATTATTTCATGTAATTTTAGTCATAGTATTTGTGTGAACTAATTAACAAGATGCAATTATTACCTCCATTTTTAACTTTTCCGCCATAATCGCTTCTCTTTCGATGTCTTCAAAGTTTGTGGCCACTTTAGTCGCTCCTAAACCACCCTTACGCGCCCCCAACTGGAAGCAACAACATATGAGTTCCACCACTCAACATGCAATGTCTTAAATTTGGCAGGAATTGGGAAATGAGTGTTATTAAATTACATTCCCTCTGCCTTGCCCAGAGCAAGGAAATAATATATATGCAGGAAATAGCGAGAAGCAATTATATTAATAATAATGCTCTGTTAAGCAAAAGTTTTATAAATTCTGCAAATTATTCTGTAACATTATTTTTATTACTAATATACTAACACCAGATCTTCTAGCACCAGGACGAGAAGGAGCTGCATTTTTCTGTGTGGAGCCCCACAGTCGTGCCTCTGAACTTAAAGCTTCTCCTCCTCCAGGACCTCCCGTGTTCAAAGAAGCCTATGATTCAATTGTATTAATATATATATATATATATATATATATATATATATATATATATATATATATATATATATATATATATATATATATATATATATATATCTCTATATATAAATATATAGAGAGAGATATATATATATATATATATATATGTATATGTATATGTATATGTATATGTATATGTATATATGTATATATATATATATATATATATATATATATATATATTATATATATATATATATATATATATATATATATGTATATGTATATGTATATGTATATGTATATGTATATGTATATGTATATGTATATGTATATGTATATGTATATATATATATATATATATATATATATATATATATATATATATATATATATATATATATATATATATAATATATATATATATATATATATATATATATATATATATATATATATATATATATATATATATATATATATTAAAGTGAACTGTTAAAATGAATGTTAAAACTACTTATGAAAATCATTAAAAAATAAAACACAAATGCATTAGAACTTAAAAACAAGTGCAAAAGGTACCATTGTCTGTAATGGATTGTTACCTGATTATGAATATTATTAGCATTAGTATCAGAAAACTCTTCATGCTCTGCAAACCAGTCTACCTCTTGTTTCTTCTGATCTTTCACTTCTGTAGCTGCTGGCTCCAAATGTAACTGACAAATTCAAATTTAATATATACTAATGCTGAGAAACTATTTATTTTATCTGTACAAAAATCTTTATTCTGTTCATAAACTACTACAATAAAGAAATTAATAACAATACTCAAATCCATTATGTATACCTTAGTCCCATATGTCTTCATAGCCTGTTCTGAAATTGCACTTAATTTATCCTTGTATTGCTGTGCAACACGAGAACTGTACTTCTGTCGAGCATCATCTGTCGTCAGCCCATTTGTACGGAAGTATTGTGTCTGCATGTGGGAAATAAATATTATTGAAAAGAAAAAAAAGATAACACTAATATCGGTCAAGTGTCAGTAGTTCCGACCGAGAGTTCCGTGCCTATTTCACAATTGTAGGTATTCTGCTGAAGAAACTAAAATAGATATTTTGTGATAATATCAGCTTTCAAGCTATCACAGTTTATGAGATACAGCCTGGTGACAGACAGACAGGCAACTTGTAGATACGGAAACGTACAAAATAATTTTAAAATGAAAAATTTCATCATACTGCGTTGACGTTGCCGCCAAGTTGCATGTTTCGCAACTGTTTCCATGTCCAGTTGGTATCTAGCTGCGTGGACCGCACGAAAGTCAGATGTACTCCAAGACTGCGGTGAACCGCTGAGCAGTCCAAGCAGATAAACACTCCGTACGTCACCGACGACCACGTAGGATTCTTTGCGTTGCAGTCGAAACATATCTGCGCAGGGATATTCTCATGAGGTGATAACTTACATTACATTTCATAACAATATATACACAAATATACACACTTTGTTTGCGGGAATTGATCTTAATCTTTGAAAAACAGCTTCAATATCGCTTTTACTAGGTCCAGAGTCAGCCATTTTCGACAATTTTGACGTATTTTGTCACGACACCAGAATCACGATTCATGAAGACAAAGGTGTCACAGTACATCCTTTTGACGTTTAATGTCAATAATATTCCATTTGCCTTACTGTATTAAAATATATATGTATGTATATATCAATATTTTGTATAGTATTATAATCACTTAATGCAGCAAATAAATAGGATAGGATATATAAATAGGATTTGTTTAAAATATATTTATACATATTAGTATTAGGAAAACTTTTATGTACAGAAACTCTATACTCTATAACAATTATGGCAAATCCATATTTTGTAATGTGACATAAAAGTCTATCTTGTCTATAGGTGGTTGCTAATGTAGGTCTGAAAGGACGCATGTTGTAGTGTTAAATTTATTTAAAAAAACTGCATAAAACAATTGAATAATTTTCTACATTTCAATTGTTAAAATCCATTAAATATAGCATAATTTTAAACAATTCAAGTGTGACAATCTATTGCTCCTACCAATAAACAGTAGAAATCGTCTCATTGAAGCCTCGTCTTGCTATAAGTGGTCAATTAATAATGTTGACGTGCGCTAGCGTCGAGATTCAGGTGTAAGTGAAAGTTCTGGATTAACTTTTCCTTGGTGAAAATGAGGCATAAACAACAACAGTAAATTAAATAGAAAATTTAGGGACAACGCGAATGGAGAACGTAAATTTTCCCCCGGGTGGGGAATGTGGAGAGGAGATTGAACGCGCCCTGATGGACCTGGGCCCTTTACTTGGCGTTACTATCAAAGAGGAAGTTCCTGATGAACTTCCTGATAGAGGAACTTCACAAGGAAATGTAAGAAAAACAATTTCATTTTATAATATTTATTTTCTTTTGTTTTCTATATAAGAATATAGAATATAGTCAACCAGAACAGTAACCGTAACCGTAACAGTAACCAATAAGAACAGTATTTCGTGTTTTGTTAGATTTTTTATGTTGTATGTACAATTAAAAATATATTACTTTAAAAAAATACCAATTAATTTGTTTAAAGGTTAATAGAAAGTAAAATTTTACCAATGTCACACATGTTTACACTTGCATGCCTGCTTCCTAGTTTACACTTGCTGAACCAGCATGGAAGGTCAGTCTTACAAAATATTCTTCCTAGAGAAAATCCATTATGTAGTCGAAATGAGCAACAAGGCCTTTAGCAAAATAATAAAATATTTAAAAAAACAAAAGATTTTATAAATTATTTTTAGTAATTTAAAGATTCAAAAACAAAGAATATATGAATGTATAAACATTATCCATGTATGCTTTGTTTTTTAATCATATCTAACAAAATTATTATTTGAAAATAGACTAATAATAGGCTAAATTCAATATTATCAATATGTATTTGCTGACTGCCCATAAAAAGTTTGTGAATATTGACCTTGATAATTTATACATAAAAGTTATGACATATTAACACCTTTACCTACCAATGTGGTTTATTTGTTACCGATGTGGAGCTTGAAATGCTGTTATATTCAACACTTAATTTTAAAGATAATATTATATGACATCTTAACAGCTATTGGTTTTATTGTTAATTTGGGATCAAATAAAAAAGAAAGCCATTTTTTCAATCAACTTTATTTATTGTTGAAATTATATACCTTTTAATATGTTAAAATAAAATATAATTTTACCTTTTCTTCAATTTAAACAATAGCATTTTAATTTACATTAAATTAAAACTGTGATACATTCTCATGTAATTATTATAGTTATTAAAATTAAAACTTACCTACCAAATACAACATATATCTATTTTCATAATGGAAGAAAATGGATATAAATCATTCAGTAGTTCAGCCATTGTTATTTAGCTGCATTTAGAAGCGACAACACATATGCACAAAAATATTTTAAAATATTTATATATGAATAGATAAAAGTAAAATTGCAATAAAACAAAAAAAAAACAAAAATAGCACATGCAAGGATACTTAACACTATAATACAGATATTTTATTCCTCTTTAGATTTTTTTTCTCTCCGCATGTTTTACAACATAAAGATTAATTACCACATAGTACTATGAAAGTAGCTAAAGTAAACAAGTTACAGTTAATGATCTAATTGGTTTTACTATGAAAGCTGCTGAGCTAAGTCTATTCGCCAATCCATCCACTGTAATTTGTAGTCAAATACAGTAGAATCAACAGGATCCATGGCTTCACCATTCAAGTGTACTTGGCTTTAACAATTTTCGAGTTAGGCGTTCTAAAAATTATACATTTAGTATTTATACTATTCAAAAGTAAGTTATTAGCACTGCACATATATTTAAGCGAGAATTGTTTACTTCGTTCATACTAATTTAGTTTTATTTTTATTTAAAAAATAAACGAAGTATCATCTCATGGCTCCTTACAACTAAATATGGTATATCATATATATATTAAAAAGGTCAAAGGGCCAAGAATTAACCCCCGTGGGACTCCCTTACTTTTAAAATGACATTAAAAAGCAGTGTTATATCATTTGCAGACAAGAATTTGAAATATTTAACATCTCAGGTAAAGGCTGAGATGCTAATATCCGGTATATAGTTATGATGTTATCTACCTCTGATCTGCTGGAGTCTTTTGTAATTCCATTTTCAATCAAAGCCACGGTATTTTTACTATGGGCTTAATGACGCTGTGGCATTTTAGAATAGTCCCATAGTCCTTAGTATTGCTATTCCACTTATTAGTGCAATGGTATAATTAAACTTACAGCTACTAATAAGCACAGGTCTTGACAACACCGGGAAGATCTAAATATTCAGCTCATAAACCCACTGCGGCCTCGCAGTCCCCACAGTCCTAACAGGCCCCACAGACTGCACAGGCCCTACAAGCTCCACAGGCAACACCTCGGTACTTAAACGATAATAATAATCACGAAAGCTTAATCTTTACTTATTCTTCCTATCGTATATTTGACTCATTAGCTTATCTGTATGTAACAGTCAAGTTACTGCTTTTATATTGTGTGGTACTTTGTATCTTTCTGTTTAAAAAAAAGGATTTTTAAAAACTTCAGATTTATTTTAATTCTTTTATCAATGGAGTCAACATATACGTTTATATTCTTGACATTGAAAATTCATCATTCTTTCAAGAATACACACATGATTTTTTAAGGCTGACAACGTATCCACATACTTTTAGGTTGTAGATGTCTATGAGCGAGGGTGTCCACTTAACATCAGGTGGCCCTTCTGCTTGTTTGCCTTCTTATTATATAAACAAAAAAAACGATTTAGTATATACTGCACAAAATACTTAAAATAGTTGTAGCTGTGCCTATAATCCTTAATTTCATTCTTCATCATCAGAACCCCCAAAATTATACGACCCTTTTGTTTTCTTCTTTTTTTTTTGACACTGGGAAAAAATGACTTTATGCATCCCCTCCCCGCCTGACCTAACCGACCGGACTTAAATAAAAAGTTATCGTTTTTTAGTTCACACTGTATTCCACTTACAATTAAAGAGAACCTCAGAGGTTTCATTCGCCTAATTTGGATGATATTGAGGCGTTGAGTGGGGGAACTCACTTTGTTTTATACCTGAGCGAGGAAATGGAAATAATTCATTCCGCCAAGTGAGAATCCCACCCACAACCGCATTTACAGTCAGAAATCCGTGATATATAAATATAATTAACCAAGTGCTGATGATTACAAAACTCAGGAAGTCTTTAAACAAATAATAAATATATTTTTTTAAATACAATATGCCTAACTGGATAAATGTCATTTTTGTAGATTATTTTAAATCGGATTAATATCAGTTCTTAATTTTTTTTTTTTCGTAAGGTATGTAGGTACTGTTAGTCCCACTTGCCTACAAAATGACAAGGGGTGGAGGTCAGTCAGTGATAAAAATATTATACTATATATACGAAATATATACTCGTGTATATATATATATATATATATATATATATATATATATATATATATATATATATATATATATATATACATATATACCATTATATATTTTACATTAGATTAATTTTAAATAAAAAAGCAATCAAAGGTCTCAAAGGTTTTTACACTTTTTCATACAGTCGCATCATCATTCATCGCATGTTTCTAGGCTCCACTGTATAATACAATGTACTGCATTTTTAAATAAATTTAATAAGGTTACATTATTTTTTTTTACAAAAGTATATTAATTTACCAAAGTAAATACAATTGCCATTAAAACAGCATCAACTAATGATCAATTATATTATAAATGTAAGAAGTAAAAAAATGAATTTGATTAATAGTTCGCTAAATTATAGCGAAATTTGAACGTAACGGGTTCAAAACGTTCTCCGCTACGCTTAACGTACAACTAATCCACATCTTAAAATTAGGTGAGTGTGTTGTGGCTGTGTGTGTTGTACGATCAGAGGAGAAAATATTGAAACATTTTTCGCTAATAAAATAGCATGATAACTTTGATTTAGCCTTGACCTTAGCATGTCTCTCCTGCAGCCTGCAGCCTGCAGCCTGCTTGCTGTGTGCTGTGCTGTGTGCGGGATACGTGTGAACTGTAAACCTTAATTAACGATTATTTAACCAATTATAATTATCAAAGTAATTATTCAGTGTATCTCAGGTACTGAGACTACTACTCTCAGTTCACTGTCCACTTATTAATATTAATAACAAACTCTTATGAGAAGTATTTATGGACCCGTTTTTATATACACATATTTTAGTATTTCTTCAATAGATTGTCAAACAATTTGAAAAAGATTGCCCGAACTGAGGGCCGGGTAGGGGAGGGTAAACATATCTCTTCTGTAGTTCATCGTACTTGTTACACATTAATGAATTTTACCGCTCTCATCCATCATCGCACTCACCGCAGCTTTCATACTGCGATATATATAATATATATTATGTGCGTAACAGGGATTGTATCCTTATTGAAGTATTTGTCACACACGATGACACTTCTTATATAATGATATAGGTATATGGGTAGGGCGACAAACATACTTATATAATCTGCATAACCTGTCACTTTTCATTTCGCTAACAGCACAGTGGTACTGCGTCCCCTTACAGTATGATATACCTACTCGTAAATATATACGTATATGTTTCGCATAGTCGACTGTACTGGATGTAAGAACACAAAACATTTACTGTAGTATGTTAAGATCAGTGATGTACATAATTATATTATTATTATTATATTATTACTCGAAATAGGCAAACACAACACCGCGCCTGTAACTAGTATTTTCTTCAATGCTTTAAGGGGACAGTGTATACGCTTTTATAATAGGATGCCAAAAAAAGTCCGAGCCTACTCGTATCATCACACATCACAATAACATAATTTTAAAAATAACCTTTACACACACACAAAGGTTATTTTACATAATTATTAATTTCGAAATGAGCCTAAAACCTAATGAATCCTTGTTTATTAAGAACTTTTTAAAAGAAGAATTCCGTATTACATAGTTTTTACGTTATTCCAGCCGTTTCCGCAGAATCTCTGAAGCTTTCCCGTTTCCGCAACATTTTTTATTCACCAAAATTTATTGTCGGATTGTCGGCTCCCCGGACTAATAAATAATATTTTCATGTCTTGCAGTATTTTTATAATAAATACAAAAACAGCATATTGTTTACAATGCTTATTATAATATTTCGATTGATAAACTGTTTGACAATCAAATATATAGGACCAGTAACTCCTGAATACAACTAACTTTACGTAGTTTTAGCCATTTACGCAGCGCACGCACGCACGCACGCACGCACCGATGCTCTCACCACCGATGCTCTCAAGCTCGCCCATTTATTTATAATTATCAAAATTTTAAATACAGGCCTATGCCTATAATACTACAATTACATATAATATCATTATATGCAATATCATTTCAGGTAAGTGGTACCAATGATGGCGCAGGCACGAGTGCGGCTGTGGAGAGCGGCGGCGTCAGCAAGACGGAGGGCGAGGGCGCGGACTCGCTGGCCTCGCCCACCGGGCGCTCCACGTTCCTCACCATGCGTTGCGTGTTCTGCCAGCAATGTCTGTCACAGACTGACGGCACGCCCAAGCTCATGGAGTGCTTGCACTCCGCTTGCGAACCTTGCGTTAAAGCAAAGATTGAAGAGAAGCTCGCTGGAAGTAGAGACTTTTTAGGTATATTATATGATTAATTTTATTGTATAATTAGTAATACTCATTTAATAGGTTTCTTTTTATATCTTTAATTGTGTTATATATTATTTGCTTAAAGGGGCAGGGCGTGTTACTATTCTTTGTGCCGCGTGTCGACTGCACTGCCAGCCAACCAACATGATAGATCAGAGATTCGTTCTCGAGAAAATGGCAATGGAACAAGCGGGCGGCGCCGGCGGCGCGGGCGGCGAGCAGCAGTGCAACAGCTGCGAGGAGCCCGAGCCTGCCTCTAGCTACTGCGTGGATTGCGCCGAGTTCATCTGCGACAGCTGCGTGCTCGCGCACCAGCGCCTCAAGATCACCAAGGACCACGCCATCAAGTCGCGCGACGAGGCCGTGTCCGAGCTGCAGGCGGCCGAGCGCCACGCGCACGACATGTTCTGCCGCGACCACCCGCAGGAGCGCCTGGCGCTCTTCTGCGAGACCTGCGACCGCCTCACGTGCCGCGACTGCCAACTGCAGCACCACCGCGACCACCGCTACCAGTTCAGCACCGAGATGGCGGCGCAGGCGCGCACCTCGCTGGCCGCGCTGCTCTCCGAGGTGAGCTACAAGCGGGTGCTGCTCGGCTCCGCCATGAAGGTGATCCGCGACCGCCAGGCGCTCATCGCCGACAAGAAGCGCGCGCTCGTGCACGACATCACGCAGACCGTGGTCAAGCTGACCAACGCCGTCAACACGCGCGGCAAGCAGCTGGTGCTGCGCCTCAACGAGGTGTGCGACGCCAAGCAGCGCACGCTGGGCGAAAAGAAGGACGCGCTGGAGCAGCTGGCCGCCATCACCGACCACTGCGTGCGCTTCGTGGGCGCCGCGCTGCAGCACGGCAGCGACACCGCCGTGCTGCACAGCAAGCGCGCCGTCGCCGCGCACCTGCAGCGCATCAAGAGCCGCCGCGCCGACATCCCCAACCCCGAGATCCCCGTGCGCATCGCGCTCGCGCTGGACAAGTTGCCGGAGCTGGTGCGCGTGCTGTCCACGCTGGGCGCCATCGTGGTGGACGGCAAGGTGGACGGCGCCAGCCCGGGCCCCGCCCCCGCCGCGCCCGCCGCGCCCGCCCCCGCCGCGCCCGCGCCCGCGCCGCCGCCGCACTCGGCCGTGGCCGCGCTGCAGCACGTCGCCATGCACCAGGTACGACCGGCCTCTGCGCGCGCGTGTCGTAGTATACGCGTATAACGCGCCTTACTCACATGTCTGTCTGTTGTATTTCATGTCTCAGACTTTGGCACGATACCAGGTTGGTCAGTCGACGGTGATATATATGTATATCTATCCACTCTATATTTTGTGTACTCTTCTTGAATTTTTTTATTTGACATTGTCTATTGTAGCGTCTTAGAAAACAATTTTAAGTAGCTTAGAAAGTAATAACTATATATCCTGGCATGAAATTTATTCCAAAATGCTTAAAGTATACGTAATAGTACTATTCGAGGGGCCGCATCGTGTCCGTGTCTCACGCCCGCGTCTCCGCCGCAGTCGTACGTGCAGGCCGCGGGCTACCTGCACGCCGGGCCCCGCGCGCGCGCGCACACGCCGCTGCGCCACCCGCACGTCACCTCCACCACGCACCCGCACCACCTGCACGGCATGAGCGAGATGAACCTGCGCGGGCTGCTCAACGCGTCCGCCGGCCGCCGCGCGCCCCCGCCCGCGCCCGCGCCCCCGCCCGCGCCCGCGCCGCCGCCCCCGCTCGCCGCGCACGCCCCGCACGCGCCCGCCGCCCTGCAGCACGCCTACCACCAGAGTGAGCGCCGCCCGTATTGTATCGCGCGTACCCCGCAGTACGCGCGCGCTGTCGAACTTTCATTTCAATATTCACTTCATCGTCATTTCATTTGTGACAAAATTATATTTATGTCAGAAATGTTACATAATTAAAACTTTCATTCTCTAAAAAATGCAATCAATGCTATAAATAATACGATTCTGTAAATAAATGTACTATGTGGCATAATTTCCAGTGATGGGCGCGTACAGCAACGCGTACGGCGGCGGGGGCGGCGGCGGCGGCGGGGCGGGCGGCGCGCCCTCCAGCGGGCGGCGCAGCGGCGGCCCGCGCACGCCCTCGCCCGCGCCGCCCCACCCCGCGCACCCCGCGCACGCGCACCCCGCGCACGCGCACGCGCCGCACGCCGCCAAGTGGCACATACCGCAGCAAGCTCTGCCCAACGGTCATTCATTATATTTATCATATCAATATATTATTATAATGCCCTTCAGAAATCTTATTTTAACACATTCAATACGAATGCTATAAAATGCCTTTACTCCTGTGACAGGCGGGCTCGAGTCGGCCAGCGCGTGCTCGGGCGGCGGCGGCGGCGGGGGCGGGGGCGGGGGCGGCGCGCTTGGCGGCGCCGACTACAAGATCACGCTGGGGCGCGCCCGCACCAACTCCGCCGTCACCTCCACCAACCCCAAGACGCCCAGCCCCAGCCTCAACGTACGTCATCGTCCTCGGATTGTCCGCTGCCTGTCTGTTTGTTCTTCTCATTCATGATGCGAACTCGTCGTCCACAGGGCGCGGGGGGAGCGAGCTGCTCCGGCGGCGGCTGCGCGTCCGAGCTCGACAAAGTGTGCGCGGATTCCGTGCAGGATCTCATGGCCACCATCGCCAAGTTGGATTCTAATGGCGTGCAGGTTAGTTTGTAAAATTTTAAGTCGAACAGTACAATGATTAGTGCCGAGATAGAAGTGGACGAAGGATACGTGAATGCAGGTAGTAGCGGAGCAGAGCTGCGCGGACGCGCCGTCGCCCGCCGTCGTGCACTCGTCGACGGACGCGGGCGAGGGCGGCGCGGAGGGCGGCGCGGAGGGCGGGGAGGGCGGCGAGGCGGGCGGGGCGCGCGGCGGCGCGGCGGCCGGGGAGGCGCGCGAGGTGCGGCGCGGCGCCGACCCCAACGAGGACTGGTGCGCCGTCTGCATGGACGGCGGCGAGCTCATGTGCTGCGACAAGTGCCCGAAGGTGTTCCACCAGTACTGCCACATCCCCACCATCGAGAAGCTGCCCGACGAGACCGAGTCCTGGCAGTGCCTGCTGTGCGTCAACTTCGCGGACGACGCGGGGGCGGGTGCGGGGGCGGGGGGCGGTCTGCTGGAGGGGCGCGCGCGGCGCCTGGTGGAGCGCATCACGCTGGAGCTGTACTGCCAGTACGAGCTGTCGCTGGCGTTCCGCGGGCCGGCGGGCGCGGGCGGGCGCGCGCCCTGCCTGGACGCCATCCGCCTGCGCCTGCAGCCGGGCGCGGAGGCGCGCTACACGCACGTGGCGCAGTTCGTGGCGGACGTGCGGCTGCTGTTCCGCGGCGCGTACCGCCAGCACGCGCCGGACGCGCCGCTGCACCGCGACGCGCGGCGGCTCGAGGAGTTCTTCGACGCGCAGCTGCTGAAGTGGCTGCCCGAGTACGCGTACTGGAGCGGCGAGGGCGAGCCGCCCGCCAAGCGCGCGCGCAGTCACTAGACACGTGTAGAAGTTCCTCGCGAGAGAATGCTGATGATTTTGTTAGAAAATAATATATAAGTAAAGTAGATTACGTTAATATAAAAATACATATTTTATCGGACAGTCTCCGCGCATGTTATTCTGTTTTACGCGTAAATTGTTTTAACGTGCGGCGCGTGTAGTTCGCTGTCGGCGCCATTGAGTGTGTCACACTTATTGTTTTACTGTGATAAGATTTTAAACAATACTAGACAGTAGACAGTAGACAGTAGACATTAGACAGTGGACAGTGGACAGTATAATGTTAACTTTTTAATATCCCACTATGATTTTATTAAGCATTGCTCTTTAATCGTAAAGAGAGAGTAGTTAGTATGTTAGTATAAAGTAAAGCTATGTCAATGAGAGCGACGCAGCATATTTCGTACATGTGTCGGCACACAACACACACACACACAACACACATACTTTACATAGAATATTATATTTTGTTAAATAAGTGAAATGTACAGAAGGAACCGTTCACACGGACAGGATATATTGAATATCTATATTCGCACAAAATCACAAAGTTTGTTTCGGCTCTCACGTCGCCTACAACGTTCTAGTTGAGCGCTGGGAAAGTGAGGGGGAGATGGAGGGAAGCGAGGAGGGGGGGGGGGTGTTATAATTTCACTTTTATACAAGATGATGATGATGGGGATATTATTGGAATTATTTATTTGCTTAAACTCTTATTATAATTGTAGATGACGCATACAAAAGTATGTATGCATTGACTATATAGTGACCATACATATACAATACTTATTGATTGTATAGTGACTAAAATATATGCGCTCTCTGTTGGAAGCAACATATGTATAGGAAGGTGTGAGGAGAGGATAGCAGTCAGATGTTGGCCCTATGTTGCTACGTTACATTTTATGTAGTTTGTAACTATGTTTAGTAAATAAATCACATTTACCGGAACAGAGTTTTATTTGATCATTCTATATCTATTATTTAGAATTAATGTTAGTATTCAACAAATAGTTATATTAATACTTTATATTTAAAAAAAAAGTTTCATTTAAAATAATTATAGTAACTATCTTCTGGTGGTGGGTGGTTTGGAATAAGTTAAATCAAGAAGAAGAATATAATAAGCGTGTGACTACATCAGAGGCGCAGCGTCCATATGACTCGGTCTCCAGCGAATTCCCTTTTGTAAATCCTAAATAGAAACAATTTTATGTCATAGAATCCGTATGACATAAAATAATTACTAAACGTAAAAAAAAATAACTAAACGTAAAAAAAATCTTTACATTGTTATTTTTACGTACGCAATTCAAAACGCGACGACTCACCGTCTCTTCATACAAATTAGGTTTTTCATTTATAAATTTGTTATAACTACAACCCTAACTAGGTTCCTAAACTATTTGTATGGAGGCCTTTCGCGCGTAATGGCGACTAGATAAGACGGGGACACTCAGCTTGCAACCAATCACAGGCGTTTAATCTGCATACATCACACACATGAATTTTAATTAATTCTAACTACAATTCAAGAATGGCGACTTTTATTACATACAACCGTGTCTATTTTCTTTTTTATTACAATGCATACCGCGATGTTTTGGTGAAATCAATATAGTGGTTGCATAACGTATGTTAATAGTTAAAAGTATAATCGGTAAAAGTACATATTACGCGCATACCCTGTCAAAACTCGTGATAAAGGTTTACATGCTTATTTCAGAGATATCAATAATATTAAAGAATAGTATTGTGATGCAGAAACATATTCTGTCCATACGACGCGAGGAGATCACTATGCTAGTGATATATGTATATTATATAGTTATTATAATGATCCTTCAATTTAGTTGTTTAATTAATTATCACAATTCCGCATAGGCGTAGCCCGTACGATTGGTGGGAATGAATGATTATATTTGTATTAACCTAAACCAAGACTGAAGAATAAAAACCTTACACAGAGACCCGTTGAAAATTGAAAGTAAAAAATTATGACACAGTTTTTAAAAACACATATTTTCAATTTTCGCGCCATGTTGTCATTAAAACATAAACATTAACCATGTACCTAAACTACTGGAGATCAGAGGCCTCCCCTGACGTCTGTTTACTGTTTTACCTATACGTTGGTCACAACAAGGTATTATATAAAAATCCTATATTACATAGAGCAACATTGTATCCATGACCCGTCAAATGTGTCACTTGTTTCGTTGTAAGTTGGCAGTTAGTCCACGTCAACTGTGCCCACTAGACACTCACTGCTCAGTAAGCCAGTAGTCAGTACTCGCTACTTCACCGTCCAATCGTGAGTGCTCTTTATTTGGAACATATTTCAGATTGGCGGAATATTGCAATCTCAATAGATACTTAATTCCCTATTGGGGGTAATAATTATATTTAGTCATTATTAGCTGTCTACGACTAACGACAGCGCTGGACTGAGTCCTGAGTCCAGGCGCCGCACGCCGCGGAGTGTTGGGTGCTCTTTTAATTTCTTATCAGAATTCAGAAACAAAACAGAGGTGCGTTGCGCGGTCGCGACTCGCGGCGCTGACCGATACACACTCGTCAATACACTCAAGGCTAGTTTGCTAAAACAACAGGTTTTAAAAGGTTAGTGACCTCAAAAGTTTAAAAATATTAATTTATATTTAATGTAGGTATCATAATTGATTGTGTGATGTGTGCATTTATACACTAAAAATAAAAAAAAAACAATAATGCTTAAAATCTGTTGTTGTTATGGCTAAACAAAAACTTAAGTACGGATTTAAAACTTTCTAGTTTCTTTTTCATATTTTCTTCTAAGCAGGTCAGGTTGTACATACTTCTTAATTTATTTGTAAAGAGTTTTTAAGTAGTTTGTATTTTATAATTTGTTTATATTATACTACATTGCAGTTAATTTGATACATTTATCCAATGCGTATTTTCTTAATTATGTACAAACATTTTTTTAATAATTATTCTTTTAATCATCAATCCCTAAACTTAATTTAAATTATTTTTTGTAAGTGTTATGATATATATTCTGCATATTGCGGGGCACCAACAACCGAGATACACCCCCGTAAATTATCTGGCTTTTTTATTACCCGACTGGATCTGAACCTTCAACCGTCGCAATCTGCCCGCCCCCCCGCCCCACTCGCTCGCTCTCTGTATTTAGGACAACGACTTGTTATCTGAACTCTGCAATATGTTTGCGATGAATCTTCACCTCGGTTGAGAAATAAATACTATCAACGAGAGGGTCAGAGACTAACAGCGAGTTAATATGAAAGATAACGTTGCCATATAGATGTTTATTTAAGTAATAACAAAAATCCAGGACCAGCATGCGCCTCATAATCCTGGAGGACGCGCCGGCGGTGGCGGACTGGGCGGCGCGCCTCGTGCTGCAGCGCATCACCGCCTTCGCGCCGGGCCCCGGCCGCCTCTTCGTGCTGGGGCTGCCCACGGGCGGCACGCCGCTCGGCATGTACCGCCGCCTCATCGACTTCTACCGGGAGGGCCGCGTCTCCTTCAAGTACGTGAAGACGTTCAACATGGACGAGTACGTGGGGCTGCCGCGCGACCACCCCGAGTCCTACCACTACTACATGTGGAACGAGTTCTTCAAGCACGTGGACATCGAGCCCGGCAACGCGCACGTGCTGGACGGCAACGCGCCCAACCTGATCGCGGAGTGCCAGCGCTTCGAGCGCCTCGTGGCGGAGGCGGGCGGCGTCAACCTCTTCGTGGGCGGCATCGGGCCCGACGGACACATCGCCTTCAACGAGCCCGGCTCCTCGCTGGTGTCGCGCACGCGGGTCAAGACGCTGGCCTACGACACGCTGGAGGCCAACAAGCGCTTCTTCGGCAACGACATCGACAAGGTGCCGCGCCAGGCGCTGACGGTGGGCGTGGGCACGGTGATGGACGCCAAGGAGGTGATGATCCTCATCACGGGCGCGCACAAGGCGCTGGCGCTGGCCAAGGCGGTGGAGGAGGGCGTCAACCACATGTGGACGGTGTCCGCCTTCCAGCAGCACGCGCAGGCGCTGTTCGTGTGCGACGAGGACGCCACGCTGGAGCTGCGCGTCAAGACCGTCAAGTACTTCAAGGTAACGCCGCGTCGGTGCTCGTACTCACCCTGTGTCCTTATTCAAGTTCGCCAAAATGATAAATTTCACAATATTGAAACAAAAATAATTGCATGTGTTTTTGTGTACATTCAATTTATTATTCATCATTACAATAGCAAAGTAAAATATAGAGATGTAATAAGCAGAGGTAGCGGGCGCACGCACAACTCGGCACGGCATGCATTTGGAATGGGTGCTTTTATCATAAGGGGAAGGAATTGATATATTAAAAATATTGATGTATGAGAGTGTGACGTATGACAGGCGCTGAGCGGCGAGCACCAGAAGATGCTCGAGTGCGGCGCTGAGGAGGAGCAGCGCGTGCTGCACTGAGCGGTGCCGTGCTGTGCTGTGCTGTGCCGTGCTGTGCTGTGCCGCGCTACAGTGCGCTGTGCTTGTTGCAGAGTCTGATGGACGAGCACAGCAAGACGATAGCGCCAGCCTAAGGAGCGCCGCCACACTACATTGCCCACTACTAAATCATGTATATGTACAAATAAGTTGTTCTTTTTTACATTTATAAGCCTTTAGATATTTTATATATATTTTATAATAAAACAACAAAATTTGGTTTTCATTTCATTACATTTTTTAAAGAAGTACTGAAGATGTATACATAATCTGGCCAATGAAACTATTGTTCTTGATTTTTCTTAGGGATTTATACAATTATTTTATTTTATCCTAAAATATACTTAATTTAAGGCACATGATGTTACTGTACATTGAAACTATGCTTAAAGTATTTCACATAAAATTTAGTTATGGTATGGTAAGTAAAAATAATTAAGTAATTATCATATCACCATGTAAATAAATGAAATAGATATTAAAAAAAAGGCATAACACTTGGTTCGTTCAGAAGATCTCGGATGGGATTGGTCCATTTTTCTTACATCGTTATAAGCACGCGCGCATGGCAGGTGTGGCGGTGACATGACGTCACCAGGCGGCGTCGTCGTCGCGGCACATGCGCGCCAACATGGCGGCCAGCTGCAGCGGCGACGCGAGCCCGTCCGCCACGCGCAGGTGCGCGCGCGCCGCCTCGCGCACCAGCGCCAGGCGCCGCGCCTCGCTCGCGTCCAGCGTCTTGGCCACGCGCAGCACGACGCCCAGCACGTCCTCGGCCGCGTACCCCAGGCGCAGCAGCTGCGCCAGCGCGCGGCAGGCGGCCGCAGGGTCCCCGCGCGCCGCCGCCGCCAGCATGCCGCGCACCAGCAGCGGGTGCGGCTCGTCGCACACCTTGAACACGTGCTCGGGGCTGACGTGCGCGAAGCCCTGCGCCGTGGCCTGCAGGTTGTTGAGCGCCGCGCGCAGGTCGCCCTGCGCCGTGAACACCACCGCGCTCACGCCCTCCTCCGTGTACGACAGATTTTCCGCCGAGCACACTTCTATGACCTAGAAAATAAGGAGATGAGCACAGTCGCGCAATATTGTTTAAAACACTCGGTGCATATATATTTTTTAAATTGTATTTTTTTTTGGCAGTTTGATGAGAAATGCCAACAAAGTAATCATTTATAATTGTTATCAAATATCATGGTATGGATAGGATATCCTGAGGTGATCCTGGGTGAAAGTCAAATGTTCATTGCACACATTTTTATGAATTAAATTATTTGTTCTTACATATTCTTTTAATTTCTGTAGTGGCATATATTCTAACTTATATACAAGAATATGTTTACTTCTTGTTTCTAGCATGTGTCCTGCGTCTTGTGAATATGTTATCATTGTCTGTCTGTACATGGTACATGCATGAAAAAGAGCTGTAATTGGGGATATTTGTTAATCGAAATCCAAAAAAATATTCAATCTTTTTTGTCTATTTGTATCTGTGCCCTAATCACAAATGGCCTAACCGATTTCAACGCAGTTTTCGCTGTTGTGTGTTATTTTAATCGGTTCGTAAATCAAAAAAGTTCAAATAAAAGTAAATTCTTTGTTCGCCAAAACTGTTATAAAATTAATATTTTACTTAAATACTATAAAATAAAAAAGAAGTAAGATAAGCGCGGGCTATGTTTTGTCAAATTTTAAATCTATAATGGCTTACTAATAGAGTCAGGAATTGTTAACAGCATCCACTCTGCATGTTATTTGGCTGTTTTATAAATTGCAATAGTGCAGTATGTGTATACATAGTCTTAGCTGGGAGGAACATATATTACAAGAATTACATAAGCAGTTATTTCAGAACCCCCCAGGTCGCAATTAGCGCCAAATATGCCATCACTCAAATAGTCCTCGCATTCTTTCATAATATATTTTGCCTGAGAAGGAGCGAACACTAAAATTCTCGGTCCGTCGCGTCGTTACGTTAGTAGTCCGCTAACACAAATGAATGCAATTTACACAGAACCTTAATATTCATAAATTTTCTGTTATATAATTTATTTACTTCCAGTGTTTTATTTCTTTGTCGGTAAAACATTGACTTGACACTAGAGAATTATGGTAATTTTTTCAATGTTAATGCCAGAATGTTCGAGCGAGCCCACAGCTTATCTGTAAATGTTAGATACAGACTTTTTTACAGTCATATACATGTCTTCATGTCTATTTTATTTTGGGCATGTTGATGTTTTTTTTTCAAAACAATATTATTATGAATAGTAGGTGGACAACACATTTAACTTTTCAATATAGGGCATATCACCATATAACCCGTCCATCTTTATATGTCTCTAATTTGTAGTACTGGTAACCATTGAACAATAATATCTCATCTCGTCACCTTTTTATTATATTTATATCACTCATTCTAAATATATTGTAAGTAAATTATTTAAAAGTAATTGGTGTTTTCCTAATTAGTGAAAGGATGTTAAGTCGGCTTAGTACATCCAGTCCATGCAAACAAAGTTACAGGCAGCTTCTTGTTCTATAATAATCTTTCTAATCTGATGACATTTTACACTTATTATGAAATACTGAAATGTCCAGTATGACAAAGCTCATCCACATAGTATGTTTAGTACAAAGGAAGTTTTACCTTCACATTAATATAATGATAATGAAATGAATATAGACAGATAAACTAAAATAGACTCTTACTTTGGCCATTATTTGAGCATCAGTAAGCCTTGTATATCTCAACACGGCACATCGGGACTGTATAGGCTCAATTATTTTCTCACTATTGTTGGCTGCAAGAGCAAATCGGGTTGTACTTGAATATAACTCCATAGTACGACGGAGAGCTTGCTGAGCACCATCTGTCATACTGTCTGCTTCATCTAATATTACTATTTTATGACGTCCAGGTGGTAGAGTGACCTGTAACAGAAACACGTCATATAGTAACAGTCATAACAAATATAGACATCCAATTTAAATTACTAAAAAATTATAATGTTTCAACCTTTTGTTGGGCAAACATTTTTATTTTATTTCGAACCACGTCGATACCACGATCATTGGAGGCATTGAGTTCAAGAACAGCATCTTTGAATGAATTTCCTAGAAGTGCTCGAGCCAAACAGAGTATGGTGGTTGTTTTGCCCACTCCGGGCGGACCTGCTATAATTATATTTGGTGCATTCCCTGTACGGGCAAAAACAGACAATCTTGAAACAGTGTCTTCGTTTCCTACAATATCTGTAAACGTCTGCGGCCGGTATTTTTCAATCCAAGGCAGATGAGAATTGGTCTTGCTTGGTCCGTTAGATGATTTACTGGGTTTCGGATCATCATCGTCTACTTCCATTATCATCACGTTATCTTCACTCATATTGTTGGCTTTAATGCATATATGCCCAAGGCTCTTTTAATCTATTCTGGTAAAAATAAAAGTGAAAATGAAGAGTTTCTAGCTGGTAAATAATTAGACTTCGCGCCAAATGTCATTGAGCAACATTTGATTTAATAAACATTACAGGCTAAATATAAAATAGATCTTTAAATATTTTAAAGATTTAGAATAATTCAGTAAACTTTTAATATAAATAGCTGAATTAATATATTGTTTTACTTTTATCAAAATGAATTGATAAGTTAGATTTTTGTTGTTCATTTAATGTCTTTTTGAAAATATATTGTAATCTAATGTGCAGACAAAATTAAAAAAAAAAATTAAACAAAATTAAAAATGAAAACCATTATCAATATTCTATTCTGACAAATTACTAGATGTACTCATTATTAACTACAGCATTATTAACCACAGCGTATTGTGACTTGTGACAGTATTAATGACACACATTGACATTTGACAATAGTTGATTTCGATCAAAACTATGTTTCGACTTATTTGTTATGTTTGTTTGTAAAAATTACATTTTATTTTATTCCCCGATTACATTTTTTTACTCGACAATCGTAAATATCTACTTCTATAGTGATGAAAATAAATCATTAACATTGGAATAATTTTTATTTCTCAATTCAAAGAATTTTTAGTGGTGAATCATCATCTTCAAAACAAGTGTCGTTTTTTATGCTTTGTGCAACGGCAGGTATTATTTACTTTCTCCCTATTCTACTAAAACAGACCTATTTTATATATTAACAAAAGGAACTCAACAGTGTTTGTAAATTTATGAAAAATTTAAATACATTTTATATGGTACAATAAGTAATGGTCATTATTGAAAATAGATATTTCCAATACAGATGAATATTGAAACATAAAAGTAGTATAATTTAGAATTTAATAACATGGTGATTGAAATAATTTTGCCTATGTAATGTAGATAATGTAATAAAAAATATATGAAAAACAAAACTATGACACTGCTGTCATATTTTTGTTTCTGATATTCTTATTAGATCATATTAATATTATAAATGAATGTATGATAGATTTAATTATAAATCAATTTAGAATAAGAACTGGTTTATGTGGATTCTTTTTCTTAAAGCTTGTTTAGTCAAGTTTTAAATAAATCAAATCTAATGGCAGTATATAAAGTATTCTTAATAGAAAAGATGTAACAAATAATTTTATTATATATATTCTTGTTCATTATAATTGTGTGTCAATGTGTGATATATGTTTTGTCTACATTTTCAGGTGCAATCTGAAAATATGGAGTGGTTATTTGGACACCGAATGACTCCGGATGAGATGCTACGTAAAAACCAGAGAGCTCTCAACAAGGCTATGCGAGACCTGGACCGTGAAAGACTCAAAATGGAACAACAAGAAAAGAAAATCATTGCTGATATTAAGAAATTAGCAAAAGAAGGACAGATGGTATGTAATTTATAAAAGTGATTACAATGAAATACAATAACGTGATAATAACACCTATTTGTTACAGTTTTTCTTCAACTTTTTAAATATTATTTCCACACTGTAAAGTAGCGAAATAGAGCCTTAGAGATGCTTGATATGATAATAGGATGCAGTTAAGATAATGGCGAAGGACCTGGTGCGCACGCGGCGCTATGTGCGCAAGTTCATGCTTATGAAGGCCAACATCCAGGCAGTTTCACTCAAGATCCAGACCCTCAAGTCGCAGAGCAGCATGGCGCAGGCCCTGCGCGGCGTCACGCGCGCCATGGCCGGCATGAACCGCACGCTTAACCTGCCGCAGATACAGAAGATACTGCAGGTACTCTCCACACTTACAACATGTTGTATGCTGGGAAAATTGTATTGCTTTGCAGTATTTAGTCACCTTGGAAAATATAAATATTTGATTTGTTGTACAATAAAAATTACAGGAGTTTGAGAAACAGTCAGAAATAATGGACATGAAAGAGGAAATGATGAATGACTCCATAGACGAGGCGATGGAAGGAGACGACGACGAGGAGGAGAGGTGAGACTGCGGCTTAGCAAAGTTACTATTTATATTGTTAAAGCAATTAACTCAAATTAGTCTCTAAGATATAATTATGGTGTAGGGTAGAATAATGTATTATATTGTTGCAATGTGTGTATGTCTTTGCATGTCCTCGCAGCGACGCAGTGGTGTCCCAGATCCTGGACGAGCTGGGCCTGCAGCTCAACGACCAGCTGTCGGGGCTCCCGCAGGCGACGGGCTCGCTGTCGGTGCCGGCGGCCGCGCGCCCCGCCGCCGCACTGGCGGGCGGGGGCGGCGCGGGGGCGGGCGGCGCGGGCGGGGCGGGCGGCGCGGGGGCGGGGGCGGGCGGCGGCCTCAGCGACGCCGACGCCGAGCTGCAGGCGCGCCTCGACAACCTGCGGCGCGAGTGACGTCACCGCCGACACTACACTACTGGCTTCTATTATTACTTGGTCGCTTTTATTTCTCATTGAAAGCTGTTTTATGTCTGTTTTTGACACTTCTACCCCTAAACAAAATAAAATACAATCTCTTAAGTTTGTTAAACACATTGTTGAACATAATATGTTATATACTTGTATATGTATATGTATATGTGTATGTGTATTGTTTATGTTGTAAGACTGTAAATGTCTGTTCACTAATAAAATCTTTGATGAATATTACAAATACTATTATTATATGAATGAATATTAAGAAGTCAAACTGTGATGTATATACAATAATACATACATATTACCTTTACGTTGCTTACACACACATGTTAAAAATTGCTTTAAACTCTTAATTAATTGTGTAATATTGTACATATTGCATATATGTTTTAAATAAATTAACTGAACATAATATTCTAGTTATTTCTCTTATCTCTGCCCTACTAGATGTCATCACATTTTTTTTTGTGAATTTAATGCTGTTGGCCCTAGTGGTCATGACAGCGACACCGGCTGAGAAGTAGCAAGCACTATCGTGTCTGCTTGAGAGGAAACGTCGGAGGCAAGGGCGTCCTCTGCGGGACTCGAGCCTCGGCTTGCGGCCGACGAGAGGGCTGGGGGATGTTCCCTATTCTTAGCAAACCAGCCGCGACCTGAAGACGCGGCTGGAGAAGCTTAGATTAATCTGCAGGGACCTAGCAATCCCTAACCGCTGGGCCCGGCCACGCCAGTGCGGTCGTGCCGTCAAATATGCTGGACGTCGTCGTTGCCGTCGACGGCGGTGTGAGTGTCGTGTATGTGTTTTGTGCTTCCTACCTACATATGGGGCTTTAGCAACTGTAATGGGATCATCTGGGTCCAATAGAACGCTACGCAGGCAAGACAGCTTAGTTTTAGCGTACGGGGTGTAGTCACACGCCTGTACGATAAGGGGGTTCGCGTGAGTAGCTGCGCGCTCGAAGTAGCGATTCCAGTTCGAAATCTTTATGAAGGTCGACATTGCGAACGAACCAGGGGCAACCTGACGCAACTCGCAAGAATTTATTCTGAACTATTTGAAGGGCATTCAGCTTAGTGTGTGCGAACACGACACTAGCATAAGTGAGGACGGGTCTTACATAAGTTTTGTATAGTGTCAGCTTATGTCTAAGTAACAATTACCTCCAATTGTAAATAAGTGGATAAAGCCTACTGAGAATAAAGAGAGCTTTGTTTCTGTCTCTTTTGACGTGTGGGATAAAAGAGAGTCTGGAATTTATTACTCTGGGTTACTCCTAGATATTTTGCTTGGGGTTTCCAGAGAATAGGTTGATTCAGCATATACAAGATATGGAGACCATTTCGTTGTTGATACAAGGAAACGAGATCGCTTCACTCTTATCCGGATTAACCTCGATCTTCCATAAACGGTACCAATCGCCAAGGGCGTCGGCCGCAATCTGGAGTATTTCAGTCAATAGCGAGAAATAGTATAGAAGTAGTGTTACAAATCTAATGATTACAAACATGTAATTAGTAGATTTGTAATGTTATAAAATGCTTATACTTCAATGACATTGATTGTTGGCTTAGTATAAATCAACTGATACCCAATAATGCTGGTGGAGTGGGAATAAAAATTTATGAGGTTTGTGAATCTCAAACAGGCTATTTATGGTGGTTTGAGATTCATGCCCATAAGAGATCGTGACCACAAAGCTAGCATAAAGATATATTATACACATTCATACTAGCTCTTGTTCTCAGACTTTTACATGGTCTCGAGAATATGGCTAATATCGTGTGGATGGCCAGTTTTTATAATTCCCCTGTACTGTCACGACACCTTAAATCTTTACAGTTTGACTGTGAAGGCACGCTGAGAACAAACCACAAGTCTATTCCTCAACCCCTTCACAGTCTCACTAGAGATAAAATGTGTAGGGGGGAGGTTACTGTTCTTACTTTTGGAAATATCGACATATCATGGTGTTTAGAGATAGCAACAGGATTGCAATGATATCCACATACCATGGCAACGAGGTCTCCTGCTATGAGGGACCTACTAAGCCCATCCTAATATTGGACTACAATATTATGATGGGTGGAGTAGATAAAAAAGATCAAATACTATTCATGTACCCTATGGAGAGAAAAAGAACGAGGGTTTGGTATAAGAAATTATTTAAGAGAGTTTTGAATGTTAGTGTGCTAAATTCATATATTATATAAGCATTTATCTTCCGCTTCTCCTGCCCCACTAAGCAATAGAAATTTTAGATTATCTTTAGTAAGATCACTTTTATCTAAACATTCGTCTTCCACACCTCGTCCTTCCCTCGCAGCTTCACCGGACCGCAGCCACCGTATTTCAGAGTGTCCCATAGATTAAATTTAGCACATTCAAGTTCAAAGGTCCTAAATAATTTCTTGGTATTATTCAATTTAATTTAATGGTTTTTTTAATCCTTGTTAAAAGAACAAGGATTAAAAAACTTTCTTTACTTACTTATGTGAATGTTTTTATTTATGTGTATGTTCTTTACTTACTTATGTTAATATTGGCATAGTTTTTTTTTGTTTTACTTTTTATATTTATATACATTACTTGTTTTCTATGGCAGTTATATAAAGTCAAAAGTACGCAATATTTTTGTTTATTTTCAGTTTTAATCCATACTTTTGGAGCTGTACTTGGTTCTTTTTATAATAAAATTGGATGTTCTACTTGTTGATATTTTTGTTCTATATTTTTTTTGTATGAAGACAACTGTTTATTTATATAATTTAAGGAGCTCATATCAACATCATCAATCATGTTCACGAATTTAAATTTATATCAAGAACAAATCATGGACATTTTGATAAAAACACAAAGTTGGAGACCCTCTATTTTTGGCTCTTTTTTCTATGTGTATGATCGATGGGTGTTTATTTATATTTCACTAAATATTTATAGAACATAAACTATTTTTTTGTTGAGAACAAAGACCAATTTAAATACGTATTTAAAATTTATAGCCCGTTGAACCTCAAAACATGAGTGTGTTGACGTGTAAAGTAAACAATATTTTTGCTACGTTACCGTTATTCTCTTCTCAAGCAGACACGATAGTGCTTGCTACTTCTCAGGGACAGAGTACCCTCTTCCCTGCCCAAACGGTGTCGTTGTCAAGGCAAATAGGGCTAACAGCATTAAACTCACAATAATAAAAAAAAGTACTACCCAGAGGATTTTTTGTCTGTATGCTTGTTTATTTATTCGCGAGTCCCATAAAAGCTATACAGGGCAGGATGTGATAATATACAATAATGTGATAAAATTTCAATGCTATTATTGCATTCATACATTTAAATTGGGTTCGGGCATTAGATATATACTTCTTTATTTTCTTCTTTTTCTCCTATATTATAGTACCTTATACACTTAGTGAGAAAAGAAAACGCGAATGACTTCAAAATAAATTTTATTATTGTATAAACCTACGAGACTAACCTTTACGTTACGCTTTGCTCTTGGAAGATATATTTACCTACAATGATAACAATTATAATATAATATCACACAAACTATGTTCAGTAACAAAAGTAACTTATAAAAGTCCCGCGTGACTGACTGACTGACACTACAAGTACCTAACATTACAGATGAAGTCGTATCTTATACAAATATAATGTTACAGTTATCAGAACATCGTCCCTCTCCTTATAGCACTTAAGATACTTCACTTCTAACTATAATTCGTACTCATTACAATCCTCCTACACACACACAAACACACATACACACACACACACACACGCACACATACTCACACACACAAACCCACACACTCTAATATTTTAAAAAGAGGAAAAACATACAGCGTTATTACTTATTATAGATATTTATGGAATAAAATATACATGGGTTATATTGAATATTTGCTTCATGATTCTAGTTTACAGACACCCTATAGCGAAACTGACAAATAACATTTAATTTTCGAAATTTTCACACATTTTACATGAACAGATTAATCGTGTATGGTCAGAGACAGACGGACAGACAGACATACAGATAATAATTATAATAATAAACCAAGAAAAATTGTTTCATTTAAAACTGACCAATCAAGGACAGCACTTGGATAGTTGGTCATTTGCGAGCGACAGATTTAATGATAGGTAATCAAATAGTTTCAGATTGTTGATTTATAATGTATCTCGAGTCAGTCAATTGAATGTCACCATGAGATATTCTATGAAGGGTATTACAATATTACGGTGAAATGTAGGATAAAAAACGCTTACGACACCACTCCAACACCATAGGCATGGTGCAGCGCCCGGTATCGGTATAACTACGTATATACATATATACTTAGCAGCTAAAATACTTTTACAAAATACGGACACGAAATTCTGTTAGATTTATTTTTATGATATGTTTGTATTTTATGGAACATCATGGGACAATTTATTTTTTGCCGATGATGTAGTACTACTGGCCGAGACCATGGAAGACCTGAACACGATGCTCGAACATCTCAATAGTGTTTCCCGAAAACCAGGTCCTTAAACAAATTTTACCTATTGTTATACTAATAATACCCATGGTGTAACTAGTACCTGCTCGAGCTGCTGTGAATATCAAGAATAATATACTCGAAGTTGTCGACTAACAGTCCAGCTAGGTAAGTCCACCTTCGAAAAAGAGATTTCTCGGCTAGTATTTGCAGTATTCGGGGAAACTGCACGAAATTTTCACACCCAAATTACCCCTGTGACGAAAACCCAGTCTCGAGACGAAAGTATTGGAACAGTATGTGTCGCCAGTGGTGACTTACGGGAGCGAGCCCTGGCCGCTCACCATGCGGCTCCAAGTCACACAGCATGCAGTAGAGAGAGCAATGCTTGGTATTTCTATGAGACGATGATGATGATGATGATGATGGTGAACATGTACCCATATATTGTGTATGCACATACCAGAGTTTATTGTTAGACAAAACATTCGAAAGTTTTAGTTTTCCGATATTCTCTGTAAGACAGGATCGTGTCGCGTCCATCACGCTCAAATATTAACATACCAATGACGAGGACGGCCGATTAATTAATTATTATGGAATTTGAATTGCTTTAATTTTGGTTTCACAAGAATTAAATATGAAAGTGTATTTGTAACATTCTGTAAAGTCGTACAGAACACCTGCTACTTGCGCACAGCTCTTACGGAATGTGACCAGTGACGTCACTCACATTCGTGACGTCCTTAGGACGCACTTACCCGGACCCTTACACACACTCGGAGCGGAATAAGGAAAGTCTCTACAAAAATATAATTTCAGTCTTATGTCCCCGACGCGAGGAGGAGGCCCAGGTGGTCGAGGTGGTCGAGCTCCCTGCGTCGAGGGTGGGGGCGCGGGAAGACTATTGTGGCAATATATTATATAAGATTTCCTATTTATTTGGCTATTATGTTGATTTTTCAATAGCAGACCCATTCATGCCATAGAAGTCGTGGCCGAGATAAATTTATTGAAAAACTTACAATATTTAACCGCGCCACGGATTGACACTAACGCAGTAACTACGAGTATCGTTCGAAATAGCTTTTGTATAATTTGCTAAATATAATAAACAAATAAATGAACTCTAATGTATATGTAGATGTACTCGTATATCTACTCCATCTTAAAGATAAATGATGGAACAGTCTTTTCAGCGGACAGCGTACACGAGGTCCGCCGCTCCGGATAACGCCTTTTCGGCATCAGAAGCGAGCAAGCGTCACTCGGAAGCTTCCCGTCCTCTACGAGTTAGTCCCTGCCCGACCCTTCCCGACACTACACGGCCGGCTCACGCGGACGCGTCCCGCGGCTCGAGCGCGCTGAGCGCGATGCCGAGCTGGCCCAGGTAGTAGGTGGACATGACGAGCGCGCGCGCGTGCGGCAGCGCGCCCGCGAACATGCTGTAGCCGAGCAGCGCGTCCGACGCCAGGAACAGCAGCGCGCCCGCCGCCGCGCCCGCGCGCCGCGCCGCCAGCGCGCGCCACGCCATGGTGGCCAGCAGCAGCGCGTAGGCGGGCACCAGCGCGCGCAGGGCGCCGGGCGCGGGCACGGCGCGCGCGTAGGCCAGCGCGGCGGCGTACAGCGCGGCGCCGGCGGCGGGCGCGCGCGGCGTGGCCCCGAACGCCGCGATGTAGGCGACGTGCGCGCCCGCGAAGGCCGCCATGCCCGCCACGAAGTGCTGCGGCCACACCAGCAGCGCGTCGCCCGCCGCCGACAGCGCCAGGCCCGCCGCCACGCGCGCCGCGTACCCGCGCCTGGACGGTGACAGTCGGAGTCGGTACGCTTTGGTTGACTGTTACTGTTATGTCAGTTTTTGCTCGCTATTTTTATAGCAAAATTTTTAACAAAAAATTGATCCATTTATTTATGCATAACTTATGTTTGTAAATTATTTTAGACTAATAAACCAGACGTCGATCACCATTCTGAAAGATGGGTGTGAAACATATGGCTTAAGCCTGAATGCTACTTGTATACAGACAAAGGTTCTTGTTTTGAAAAAGTCGATGAAAGGACGGAGTGCAAGTTTTTGTGAATGGAAGTTTCCATTTTGTGAATGGAAACTTATAAGAACAAGTAAATGAAGTAGTATACCTGGTATGTTAAGTAGAGATGGAACGTACGAAATAGATGTGGAAAGGCATATTGCTGCCAGAATGAACGGTGCCTTAGCTGCATTGTTGAAACGGCGAAACGTCAGTGAAACACTCTGGTGCCGACGCTGTTATATGGTAGTGAAACGTGGGTATTACAGAAGAAGAATGAAAGAAAGAAGACGAGACGAAAGAGGTATGCAGGCACCCCAGAATTTCACGCTTCGTACTCTCTGACTCTCGTACCCGCTAAGGATAAATAGGTACATGTATGTATGTATATATAACGCCAATTTATTAAACATTACGTATGCAACTGTACATACGCGGGCTTATATACATATAAAAGAACAACTCTGTATAGGATTTTTATTGAAACTACTTTATAAACCTGAATGCGTCACCCAAGCTGTCGTGGCGCAGCGACAGACGTGGCGCAGCGACACAGTTGTGTGTGTGGTTGTGTTGTCTGAGAATTGGGTGCAGATTATTATACTTATATTAATCAAAAAACCATCAAAACAAAATAGTCTATGTATGTGTGTATGTATGTATGTATATATGTATGTATGTATGTATTGTAAAACATTTATCGACCCTATTTAGCTTTAGAGTAAATTAACAACAATTTCGCAGATATCCTTCAAGTGGCACAAAGTCACGCGGACAAGCACCCTAGTACAAGCAAGATAAAATGTATATCATTCAGCTGCCGCGTAATAGGTATATATGTAGGTCCTTATTTATACGTTACAGTAGACCAACACCAACCTACTACCAGTATCTATAAATACTCCATATCTCTAGGAATAAGGTTCATTATTGTAGTATTTGTATTTAATTTAGTTACATTTTATATTTGTAATGTGAAATGGGATTTGATGGCTGTTTTCTAGAGTTAATATATTGTGACTGTTAAGTAACACGTAGAGGGCAGAGGGCAGAGGCCACATAGTACGTACTGTGGCTGCGGCGAGGCGTGCGCCCGCAGCAGCACGCATAGCAGTAGACACAGCACGGGCGCGCACTTGAGCGCGGCGGCGCAGGCCGAGGGCGCGCCGCCGCCCGCCACGAAGTATACGCACACCGCCTTGAAGAACGCCACCAGCCGCCCGCCGCCCACGTGACTCACAGCTTTCTTCTGCGTATCGACACAACATATACATAACAAACAAAAATCATTTTAGCATTAAATTGTAATTTTTATAACACAAGTACAATACGTTGTTGTGTTTATACGTTCCGCGTTATAAAAGAAAATGTCTGTCAAGCGTGAGTCCGACTCACGCACCGAGAAATCCGTACGTAATTACATGTTGTTTGTAGGTCAGCGAGAAGAATTTTATTATAGGCACATTTATTCTTTTGTAGGAATCTTCGTCGTGGGAATCTAGAAGATCTAGTGTCGGCTTTACCATTAAAAATAGTATTATGTCTAAATTCGATGAACGTCCCGGAATGAGCAACTGAAGTAAACGCATGAATAGAAAACAAATAGTGGTAAGACAAAGCTGACTGCATGCTAATCACCTAGGTATATTTTATGGCGACATTTGCCAAACTTGTTGGCCTTAGCACATTCAATAGATTGCCCGTGAAATCTCTCGATTCTCAATAATCCCATTATTTTATTTATTAAATAGCCAACAACGCATACAAGACATTCATTACAACATATACATTGTATCGCCTCCCAAAATGAAAGAGCTGGACGAGCAGTCGCTCAACAGTCACTGCCCAGAGTTGCGCACAGATAGTGAAGTAACTGAAGTAAGCCACTGTTTGTTCAATTGTTCAATATGGTGGTCGGTTTTATTCACAAATATAAATCATTGAAAGAGACTATCGCGACGTTTCGTACGGCGTTTGATTTTTATTGTACAGCTCACAGCTCAATACGATTGTCTCGAATTTTGATTTAAAATTTCAAAATCCAGTCCTGCTTTCAAAGTAGAACAGAATTGGTTTCCTTTGCCTCTGCAAGGCTTAATTACAACGAGTGGTAACGTGTGGCAACGTGTAACGCGCTATAGCGAGGGAGCGAACGGGAGGGAGGGAACGTGCTTGTAAACAGCATACGGGCAGCGACTATTACATCAATAACAAATAATCCGTAAAGTTCATAACAATTACTTTAAGCTGTACACGCGACGGTTGTGTGTTCGATGCCCACTCGGGAAGAATGAATTCTTGCATTTCCTCCGTCTGTCTGGTAACCAGACAAACTGCGGGGTTGAGTTCCACCACTCAACACGCAATGTCTCAAAATTCGGCAGAAAGTGGGAACGGAGTGTCTTAACGCTAGATTTCTTCTGTCTACCCTGCTGTACGCGGGGAATAGCGTAAAGATTCTTTTGTCTATATAAATTAAAATGAAAAGAAGCTTTAAAATTTATAGGATGACAAAAGATCATAAATACGTTTTATGATTATATAAATAGCGTCGGAGGTCCCCTGCGAGCAGCGAGCTGCGAGCTGTGACCGTCCCCGCATCCGCATTTGATGAATACATAATATTACATGCTACGATTGCGATTTAACAGTGGTCGGAGTCCGGTGGCTCACTCGCCAGGCGCTTGCAATTCACATGCAGATCATCGGGAAAATAAGAATATTTTCGTCAGAAAAAATCTCCTACTGCTTACTTAGTAAGGCTTCATAAAAAAATTATAAAATGAAAGTTTGAATGAGGGACGCATAATATAAGCATACTAAAGTTTAATCTATTTAATAAATTAAAATTTTAGGCAATTCAATATTTGATATGTTTACTCTTTGCCTTACAACATATTACTTATGTAATTACTGGAATTGGAACTGGAAACAGATTGAAATCAAAGTCAATTATTTATTTATATTGTAGTAATAAATTATTCTTATAGAGTAGAGAGAAATTATACACTAAATTTATATTTGAATTTAAAGGATACGTACCAAATCACTGGAAGATATCATGTTTACAATGCACAATGCTGTTGTTGTGAAAGCAATTACTGCGCACGCAAATTATACTAACGAACGCTGCTGGTTGCTGCCTACCTCCTTACGTCTACGCTATGAATTTTTTATTGGAAATAATAATAATCTACCTAAATGGCAGCCAGTCACTACTCACTACAACCTACGCGGATCGAGATTGTAAACAAATAAGCAAGACAACACACCAACATCGACTCATCACTGAACACTGAATGTTTATTAATAAACGAAAACCTCTTGTTTGTTGTGATTTGTGAAACATACTGGGTTGCCATGTGCCACTTGCCAGTCGAATTCTAAAAAAAGCACAAATAAAAATTATTAAAGCTAGTGTTATATTACTAAATATTAATACCTTAAATCGGTATAGTACAATAAAAAATACTTTGGAATTTTAATATTTTAATGTGTGGATTGTAAATCATAATGTATAATTCCCATTATGTACAAGTATAACAATTAACAAGTGGTAATATGCGTCACTCTCGATATTATCTATTTATTATGTTACATTCGTTAACAATGCATTTAATACTAATTTATATAATTTTATAAACAATGTATGCGCAGTAGTCTACGTCCGCAATTAATTTAAAACTTGAAACGGCTTCAAGCGACTGTTCAAACTTCAACCTATAAAGTGTTGACATTTGTTAAACATTCACTTCGTTTCTTGTCATTTAATATTTACGTCATTAAGATTAGACCTACTTATTTAATAAAAAACTTTTCTTCTGAAAATATCGAAATCGTAGATATAATAAAATGCCGAAGAAAAAAACAGGACAACGTAAAAAAGCGGAAAAACAGAAACAACGTCAAAAAGAAATCCGTAATGCAAGGGAACACGTTGATCTGGCACAACACCCTTGCAACATGCCCATGGAATGCGATAAATGTCAAAAGTGAACATTATTTTATTAAAGTTGTATTATATGTTCTCATTTATTAATTGATAAATTGCCTCCCGTAGTATTAGTTTTAATGAATACTAATACTACGTATGCAATCATTTGTTAATTTAAATACACTTTTACTTGTAACAAATGGTTCATTAAAAGTGCAAATTAATGCATTATTTAAATGTACCGTTGTTTTTCGGGATTACTCAGGTTGTGGGTTACCGGTTATATTTATTATTTATATATATAATGAAGACGTATCCTTACACTGCTTTCAAGAAATGAGGAAAAAGTTTCTAAAGTTATCTCTGCTCATAATGTGTCTTATATAGTTTAAGACACATACTACTACTTGAAATTAACTTCATACAATTATTACATTACAGAAAACAAAAGAGCCGTGCATTTTGTTATTTCTGTTCTGCCGTGCAGAGATTGCCAGCATGTGCTCAGTGTGGGAAAGTGAAATGTATGCTTAAGTCTGGTGACTGTGTGGTTCGACATGCTGGAGTTTTCACCACTGGACTAGGAATGGTGGTAAGAATGGATTTGATGATATTTGTTTAAATAATGTTACCATTGCTTATATTATAGGCTTAAAAGATTATATAGTTTAACACTGACACTTAATCCACATATAACAAGATAGGCTTAGGAATAACACTCCATTCCCTGCCTTAGAGGAGATTATGAATTGACATACACAGAGATAAAAATCAGGTTTATCACAGGCGAGTATCTTCCGCCTAGATAAAATATTGTGTTTAAAATGGTAATACACATTAATATAAATACATTGATTAGTAAGGAAAAACAATTCAAAATGTATGTGTCATACATGCATAATATATTAGAGTAAATCTGAGACAAGCGGGTGAAGCTGCAAATATTGTATTTATTAATATAGATAAAGTATAATTACTAGCACCTGTATCATATAGGTACAAACCATTTTATCAATATCCTTAATATTAATTTATATATATATATATATATATATATATATATATATATATATATATATATATATATATATATATATATATATATATATATATATATATATATATATATATATAATATATATATATATATATATGATATTAATATATATATATATATATATTATATATATATATACATTGTATACATGTATACATGTATACATGTATACATGTATAAATATATAAATATATACATATATACATATATACATATATACATATATTATATATATATATATATATATATATATATATATATATATATATACAATATATATATATATACATATATACATATATACATATATACATATATACATATATATATATATATATATATATATATATATATATATATATACATATATATATATATACATATATATATAATATATATATATATATCTATATATATAATATATATATATATATATATATATATATATATAATATATATATTATATATATATATATATATATATATATATATAATATATATATATATATATATATATATATATATATATATATATATATATATATATATATATATATATATATATATATATATATATATATATATATATATATATATATATATATATATATATATATATATATATATATATATATATATATCATTTTATTGTTTAACTGGAAAGTAAAATATTAAAATGCATTTATGTTATCAATGATGTTACTTGAAACTGTGTTATTTTGTTCCTGCAGGGAGCAATCTGTGACTTCTGTGAAGCATGGGTGTGTCACGGCCGCAAGTGCCTAACCTCACATGCCTGCACCTGTCCCCTGGCTGATGCAGTCTGTCTCGAGTGTGAACGAGGTACTAAATTCGTTAATTATTAAAAAACATATCAAGTTACTATTTAATATAAAAGGTAATAAAATGAAATAAAATGTAATAAAAATATAAATTGAGTCTGAAAATTGTTATAGGAGTTTGGGAACATGGTGGTCGAGTGTTCCGTTGCTGTTTCTGTCAAGGTTTTCTGTGTGAAGATGATCAATTTGAGCACCAAGCCTCTTGTCAAGTGCTGGAATCAGAAACATACAAATGTAAGCTTATTACTGATATGTTACTGTTTTAGAATTGTAAAGTATCTGTAAGTCAGTTAACAACTGGTTTTATGAACACATTCGTGGCGCGGTGGTGCAGTGGCGCGTGTGGCGCGTATGGCGCGTATGGCGCGTGTGGCGCGCTGTCGATAAACTGTTCAGAGTTGACAGACAGAACGATGTTTCTCTTCAAACATTTAAAACAAACGATAAAAGCTAAAACAGCATTTTGTTTGGTTTTGGTCATGTCTGTTCGAAAAGTAACTTAAGGTGCCATAGACGTTGTAATAATTGTCGTGTATCAGGTCAATCGTGCAACCGACTGGGGCAGTACTCGTGCCTGCGCTGCAAGACTTGCTTCTGCGAGGAGCACGTGCGGCGGCGCGGCGCGCGGACCATGCGCGGGGCTCCGCCCTGTCCGCGCTGCGGGTACGCCGTGCACGTCACCGCCGACCTCAGCATGTCCACGCGCTCGCACCGCTACGGCCGGCAGGGCGCGGCGGCGCCCGACGACGACGACGACTACGACGGCGGCGCCGGCTACGGACACTCTGGTACTATTTATATTATAGTGTTAGTACGACAGCAACTGCCAGGCGGTCAGTGACCTCTGTTCGTTACTTCTTAATATAAATGCTACTACTTAATATAAATGACCTCCAGCAGATCTCTCTTCGACACAAGACACTTTACTAAAAAGTGATATTTGGGCATCATCGTTAATATAGTGATAAAGGCTCTTATAAACATTTTTTTTATAATTGTAGGCTATGGCGGATATAGTGCAGTCGGTGACGAGGGTGGAGATGGCGGAGACTATTCATATTCAGAGTCAGACGACGACGAAGAGGACGAGGATGATGATGAGGAGGACGATGAAGACGAGGACGAGTCGGCAGACGAAGGCGAAGCACAATCTACTGCTCCTTCTACTAACAATGCCTCTATTAGCAAAACATCGTAGAGATAAATGTCTTTTATATTTTAAAAGAGGATCCATATTGCTATATTTCTTAGCATACTGATATATAACCATTTTCATATTGAACCACCAGTACTGGCTAGCTTTACTGTTATATTGTCAATGGTATTAGAAAATTTTATATATGTTTTTATTTATCAGATGACTTGACAGCAAATAGGAGTAAAGTAATTTCATGCACATAAAAATGCTAAATTGCCAACACTTATTTAGCACCATAATCACTTTGTTTACAAATTAATACAAATGTTTAAAAATACTACGACTATTATTATTGTTCACTCAAGATCTATGAAAAAAGTTACAACTTCAACTACGACTATAATTTGACTCACTGTACTGTTTGTTGTATATTTTTAAATATATAAATTTATGCATACATTACTCTTATTTTATTTAATATTGTCATTTTTACTTCGAAATAATTCTAAATAAAAATGTACGTGAAATTACGTCTTTCATATATGGGTTAATCATTATTGTTTAAATGATATCATCAGATGATCATAAGCTAATAATTACTACATTAAAATAACTAATAAAACAAGTGCCCAATTAAATTTAGGAATATTAAAGTAAGGTACAAATATTTGCATATATAATTTTAATTAAGTTTCATTTCCACGCAAGAACAATTGTGAGCCCTTTGTAACATGTTAAACGTTTAGGAAAAATAAATTTATCTACTACAAAAAAATTGCGGTAAAAAATTGTTTATGGCAATACTGATTACCCACTATCTACTATCTATTGTAAATTGTCATATACGAGTTGAATGACAGTAGTCTATATACTCTATACTCTAGTGTTTTACATATCAGTTGCTTAGACTGTTTGTCTCTATCGTGAATAATGGTGATCATTTTTTGATGTTTTTAATATACACATAGCTAACTGTAAGTTAAATAGTGTTATTTATATATGAACGATATTCCGTCCATGTGAAACAAGACTGAAGCGCGATGTTTTCGGAGAGTCGGTGAAAGTGTAGTTAGTGTAAGCAGCCAAGGTGGGTGAGGATGGGCGTGGGCCTGCAGCCGCTTGAGTTCACCGAGTGCCTGGCGGATAGCCCGCACTTCCGTGACAACCTTCAGCGGCATGAGAAGGAGCTCGAGCGCACCAGCCAGCAGATCAAGAGACTCGTCAAGGAGGTCAAGGATGTCGTGCAGGCTGCCAAACGTAAGAGACCCAGACGTAGTTCAGTAGTCAATGAATCAAAGAAAACTGTACACGTTGTTATAATAGAGTGCAATACTTATTTTATGTAAAGATATCCAGACATGATAACATTATATATTATTTGAACTAATACATATTAACAATATCAGATTTTATACATACATCAATTAGATAAGAAAAATACAGATACTGAAAATCGCTTATAAAATAAGTTCACAAATAATAGAATGGAATTGAAAGTATTCTTAAGACCTTTACAAGAGCACTAGCTGACAAGTGCCTGCCCTTGATGACTCTGGATGATATAACCTTGTGGCATAATTGAAAGTATTGTTCACATTATAATGTGTTAGTAAATACTTTATTTTGTTGTTAATGTTGTTAGACTAATTTGTGTTAAATAAATAAATACTAACTTTGGTTATGAACAATATAGTTTCCTTAGATAACTAGTAGTAGCTAGTCTTATCAAATCATAATTTTAGTAAAATTTTGATTTATTATAATTATGACTTGGTATGAATCTTAGTAGAAGCCTTACTTATATAAAAAAATCCTAAATAAGGTTAATAAGATTTGACCTAAAAATATTTACGATATTACAATGATAGGGTGCGTGTCAATGACTTTCTTCATTTGAAATTAATTTACAGCACACACAGCAATCAACACTTGTTTCATACTCTTGATAAGAGAATTCAATAAACACTACTGCTATGCACTACTTAATAGGAAAATATTCAACTCAATAAGTGGTAATAACACATCCTTTTATTGAATTAGAGGGTCCTTTCTGTGCTTCTACGGTATATTTATATACTCTCTCAGTTCTGAATGAATGAATTGTATGACCATTTTAACATTATCTCAAGTTATTGTTGACAAAAATAATTTAAGTGCATATCATAGTTTAAAAGTAAATTTTTTGTCATTTTAAAACAAAGGAAAATCATAAGTAATAAATAATGTAATTAATTTTAAAGTAGAAATAATGAAATATATGTGCTAGTTTACAACAATTTTAACATTATTCATTCATTTATATCTGTAAGCTGAGTCAGTGCAGTTGGTCATCCTTTGCCATAACTGCCGCCGACGCTAACACTAAAATCAATAATAATAGTGTCATTAGCACTGCTTATCAGTTGCATACAAAGTCTGTCCTCTTCATGGTTATTCATTTAGGCACAATATTTGCATTTTGTCAACACTGGAAAATGGTACATAGATGTTGTATGTATTTACATTTTTAATATGTATCCACTATATGTATGTAGCTATGTAACTCTACATTTAATCATACTCATACAGTATTGTAATACAAATTTAGAAGTAATTCCAGCTCACAATTTTTTGGTTGTAACTAATTTATCAATATGTATAAAGTTTGTGTGTTAATGTTTATAAGCTTGACCTGATAAAAAATATTATCTGATTTTTACTTTATTGATAACGCTTTTAAAGCACCTTCCTACATTGAATTCCTGTAGGTAATGATTATTACAAGAACATGTTATTAAATATGCATCATTTTTATTCATATAGTTATGAATAGCTTGCATTTTTTTCCCCCAAAGGAGGTTTTATAAAATAAGCATAAAATCGTTATTTTGAAACTATTTAGATACTGTGCCTCAGGTGGCAAATATCATATATATTTATACACACGTAAATAACGTAATTTGATTAAAGTGTTTAGTATTACATTTTGACGTGCTCATGTTCCTTATCAGATAGGACATGGTTATCTTTATATTTTCTAATCACAGCCTTGAACACATGCTGTCTTGCATTAATATAGTTATCGAATTACACATTATTGGGTGGATATGTTTCATAATAATATTGTACGCCGCTGCGGCGCGCGGGGACAGTTCTTGGCGGTACTCACGATGTAAGCATGTTCGGTTTTAAATTGAAAGAATATTATGTATTTACGTACGTCAATGCGAACACTTTTTTTAAATAGTGTATTTTTCACTGAAACGTGTTTCTATACATATGTATAATTGTATATATTTAACAAATTGCCACTTAATAATATAGTATAATATATGTATTAGCAATTTTGAAAAAATATCGACACATCATATTTTATAGTCCACGCCTATACACATTTAGTTACATAATTTACAACAAACGTGATTTTAATATGTATGTAATTGGTTCTTGGTAGAACTAAATATTTGTTTGTAAACATAGTACTCCTATGTTTGTTTCGGTCATCACTTACGGATTTATATTTTAGGGGCAATGGGCATGGGCAATAACGTCCAAGGTGTCCATTACGTACCTTAACACCATTTGTAATATGTTCTGTGACCATAGTGTATATTACAAAAGAGAGTTCTATAAACATATAGTATTAACTGGATACATACGTATATAAATTTGTGATAAACTACGTGCAAGTGGGCAGTACAGAGTACAACACAATAGAGCGTTACGATATTTGAGAGCACTGATTGATCTGTGTCATTATTTCATGAGGTGGTGGTCATCTACTCGTCCAAAAGTGTAAAATAAATGTCTTCTTTTTTTTAAATCAAAAAGTTACTTCTTCTTTTGCAAATTATCTTTCTTATCAATGGTCTTCGGATAGCGGTAATTTATGAGACATACGAAGAGATGCTAACAGCATAAATAAGTTGTTATAGTATACGTATGAGAATTTCCACGCTGTTTAGGTTCTTATCAGGTTTTATCACGCTGATAAAAACCTATGACTTAGTGGTCAGAGCGCTTGGTCGGTTACATGTTTGAATCCTTCGTCCGTTTAAACTAAGGATCTAATTAATGTATGCGCTCAATCGTATAGATATTTATAATTCATGTTTTTTTTTATTTTTAATAGTTAGTACTGTGACTGTGATTGGCACAATGCATGTCGTCAGGTCTGGGCGCGGCGCAGCTGGCGCTGGCTTCCAGCATGGAACAGTTCGAGTTCGCGTGCATCGGCGCCTCGCAGACGGAGGACGAGCGCGTCATCGGCCGCTCGCTACAGCACTTCGCACAGCTCATACGCACCATCGAGGACGAGCGGGACCGCATGGTGCGTCCCAATATGACTGCTACCTTGATCATGAATGAATATTTCATTTATTATAACTTTTAAAATTAGGGAAATTCGGTATTATGTTATGTAATTTACAATTTGCTTGTGTCGTAATCCGGCCGTCTTGCGAGAGTTTATGATTTTTATGTTAATCACATCGAAGCTGAATATTGCAACAACACACAGCTGAACTATATAAGTTCTCTCTACTTCAATATGCAAGCAGTGAAAGCTGCCTTCAAAAGTGGCAGCCTTCGAACTGTTACTGCCCGGTTATAGTAATGATGTGTCACCCAGCACCGGCTGCTCGTCAGCGTGGTCGTGGTCGGGGACCAGTAGTCATAGATACGGCCACATATAGAAAAACGGTTGCTATTTAATAGTGGGTGCTCTTGATCTACGTCAGACGGACACATCTGTTGATTTGTTAACATTAAGTTTCACGATATATTTATTAAGGCAGCGGTTCGCCAAGTTTTATTCTTTATTGTTATTACACTATACAATTCGTATATTGAAAATTTGACTGTATGATACGTATCGTTACCGTTCCGGTCGGCAACCTGTCGACTGTGACACCGGTACTTTGTCGTTAGAGAGTGACAGTTCTTCGTGACTAATAGGAGGGAGCTTTACTAGGAGCGGGTCACCTTCGGGCGGCGGCCTTCGGTTATGCTTTCCCATCGCGGACCACTTTTACTTTCGCTGCGAGCGCACGCGCACTCGCGCTGCGCCCTGCATGTCAACGACGCAATGGACGATGTGTCGTTTCTTAGTCACGTCCGCATAATAGCCGCTCCGCCCCGCCTCACCCCGCGCTACGCGACCTAGCTCAATAGTCAATATAATACACTACTCAACAAATCGCTATACCAATATACTTCCTCTTTGACAATAAACGTTAATTTCGTTGAACTGAACCGTTAAAGTTCAGGGACTAACTAACTCACTCACTGCCCGCCCTCACCACTGTACAGTCCATCAAAAATGTATAAGTGGTTTCCAGTTCTTGTTAGGTAACCTTGTTATGGTAAAACAAGTATTTTGCGCACCTCTCTAGTCACTAAGCACGTTATTCTTCTGTGTATATAAATACATGTTGACCGTACAGAGTACCTCTATTATATAACTATGTATCTATGTTCTATTCTATACTATTATGGAAACCTCATTAATATATAAGAATATTCATGTTGAAAATTTGATGAATATTTGAGTCTGACATGTATGTAGTATTACTATTTACTAACATTTGTTAATGTAACACGTGGTTATAGTAAATGTAAATTACTTAAACGTAAAAATAACAGCCGACAACAACAACGACGACGACGTCCGCTACACTCTACACTCTACACTCTACACTCTACACTCTACACTCTGCATTGACTCCTGCGTCCCTCAATTTCCGTATGATAAAATGTTAGAGGCATTGTGTAAAAGTAAGTACTAAAAATAAGACGAGACCTCGGCTCATTTAATAAATCATAGAATTTGTATAGTATAAATAATGTTTTCTCTATAGCAAGAACGCTTACGTAACAATGGTTAATCCTTTGATATATCTTAAGTTTATCTCGATTTTGATATATAGGATATTATAAGTAGTCACGTTTTGAGTACGCTGGGCTATTTAATTTGGAACACTACAAGGAAGGGGTCCGACATACGGTTTAGCGCTAGCGTTGTATAATGTGTGGACGTGACGCGCACGCGCAGGAATGCCTTATCGGCCCCATTAGCATGAGCATAACAAATAAACACATTTTACATATGTAATATTTCTTCGATATTGACATTAAATAATTACATTTTATTTTATAATAATAATAATATAATACATTCTAATAATTGAATTGAATTTTGTGTATTATGCTGTAATTGATGAATGGCTAATAGCTATAGTTACAGTTAAAGTTTTTAATGACCGTACTGGTGTTGATAAAGTTTCATATCACATTTAATATACTTATGTATATATATCATATCAAATTTGCGAATATAAGTCAAGTGTTAATAGTACTCGTTCTAATTAATAATATCGTAACTACAAAAATTTACAAACTTAAATTTGCGGCCAAATTGTATGAAATAAATTACTCAAATAACTGATTATATATATTATTATAATCAGTCTTGCCATAAATTAACGTATAACGTATTGCCAAACGTATGGATTGTGTTAAGGATTCTAAATAATCATAAAGCAAGCCCTACTCGTTAAAACTGACCATAAATCATAATCCAGTGGGATAAATCACGACTAAATGACGGCCAGTCCACAGCTCTGATAAAGTCCGGAACATTTGTTTCTAACCAAGATTGGGTGGTTCGAGCTTTATGTCCTGGCGCCGAGACTTGTCTAAAGGAGCATTTTTGTTTATGGAACATGGTGTTGTTAAGGGGCTTAACTACTTTCTCACAAATTATATCTTGATACACATCTGCCGATGTTTCGACAACGAGCACAAAAATAGCCCAGTCACTCCTTTCCTTCATAGCTAACATCAACCAAACCATCACTGAAGTCGGTCAATGCACAAGTTGTAATCTGTTGACTTATTGAGGAGCTTCTATAGAGCTTTCAGCATAAATACGGTAATTTTGTTTGTAAAAATATTCTCACCTGTAAATAACTTTTTCTGTTACCTCTCTTTGTGTACTGCAGAAGGAGTTGTTTTGATTTTACTACCCTATTATTTTTTAAATTATCAGTTAAAAATGTATATAAGTATAGGCTGTATATTATAAGTCATCTTTTAAAATACGCGATATGGTTCTAGGTGCTCTCTTACACAACACTAAAAAAAGTTCATATCATGAAATAGATAATAACATATCTTTATAATAAATTTAAATTGGATAATTAATTAATTAATGAAATGACGTTACAGGTGGGGCGCGCGCACGAACAGATCATCCAGCCGTTAGAACGATTTCGAAAAGAGCACATTGGCGCCGTTAAGGTATTAATATTAATAATATATTAATTAATAATTCATTCAAAATAGGTATATTAGCTTTAAAAAAAGTAAAAACATTAGGACTGGAATTATAATTTAATACTAATATATATCTTGTTATGTTTTTAGGAGGGTAAGAAAAAATTTGATAAAAAAACTGCGAAATTTTGCCAAAGCCAAGAAAGAACACTATCGTTGTCTACAAAGAAACCCGAGGCGGTGTTTCAAGAGGTAAGTGCGAATTATACGAGGCGGCGCGTGGTGCGGAGGTACATACGTAATGTTGCGTGCGCGTGTGTTAGGCAGACGCGGCGATGGACATGGCGGAGCGCGACTTCTGCCAGGCGTCGCTGGAGTACGTGTTCCAGCTGCAGGCGGTGCAGGAGCGCAAGAAGTTCGAGCTGGTAGAGACGCTGCTGGGCTTCGTGTTCGGCTGGTGGACCTTCCACCACACCGCGCACGACGTGCACGCCGACGCCGAGCCGCTCGTGCGCGACCTGCAGCTGCGCATACAGCGGGTACATCCCCCTCCCCTCCCCTCCCCTCCCCCGACACATACATACGACACTCGCAATGACCACTGTTGTGCTGTTGTGCTTGTAGGGAACACCAACGGGCAGGGTGGTCTACAGTGAGGGGACAGTGGCGCCGGCGGCCGCAGGTGCGCGCACGCTCGCTTGCTGCCGCATACAATACTATACTACTATACTACTAACAACATTTGTTTTTTTCTCAAATAACCTTATTGTGTTATTCTTATTAATTCAAGAATTTTGTGGTTTTGTATTTTATAAACTTTAAAACGGTTTTATATTCTAGTAACATTGTAGGAATATTTCACTCACGATTGCTATGATTTGTCGTCTCTTAACGCATGTTGTGTGAGTTTCATGCTGCGGTTGATGACGCGCGCGTGTGTGTGTGAGTGCGTGTGTGTGAGTGCGTGTGCGTGTGCGTGTGTGATATACACCGAGTAATAGAGCACTATTGTTGCAGACTAGAAGCAATTTTGAGGAAACAAGTAAACAAACCGAGTCGCTTATGAAGAAGATGATGGAAGTGAGACAGATGGTGAGTGATGGCCTTGCATAGTGTAATGTAGCACACGTTCACAACAAATGCACATATGATTAAGTATTTACAAAATATTTTTTTCAAAGACCAAGGAGGAGGAGGCAGCAGAAGACGGAGGTGTACCTCGGGCCGGCTACCTATTTTTAATGGAAAAAAGTATGGGACTAATCATGAATAATATAATCTTTACTATAGAGTAATCGAAAGTATATTGTAAACATTCCATTTCTGTATTTCACAGAGGCGTTCGGAACGACGTGGAGCAAACAGTATTGTACGTACGAGAAAGAATCACAGACGCTGTCATTGATGCCATACAACCAGATCAACGTGAAGACGGTGAGTAAAGAGACGCGGCGAGTGGAGTGATGTAGCTCTCTGCGTCTCTCCGCCGGTGCAGTGCATGTGTGTGTGTGCAGGTGGGCGCCGCGGAGAGCGTGGCGGTGCGCGGCGCGCGCCCCCTTAGCGACGCCGAGCGGCGCTTCTGCTGGGACGCGCTGCCCGCGGAGCGCGAGCGGCCGCCGCTCACGATGCAGGCGCTCGGGGACCGCGACCGCGCCGCCTGGCTGCGCGCGCTGGACCGCGCCGCGCCCGCCGCGCCCGCCGCCTCGCCCCCCGCCGCCCTCGCCGCGCTCGCCGCGCCCGACGCCTGGCCGCTCGACGAGGCCGGCTTCGCCTTCGTGCGCCGCGTCGTGGCCGAGCTGGAGGCGCGCGGCCTCGAGGAGCAAGGCCTCTACCGCGTGGCGGGCGTCGCCTCCAAGGTGGCGCGCCTCGTGGCTCTGGCGCGCGAGCGCCGCCTGCCCGCCGCGCTGCACGACCCGCTGGAGTGGGAGAGCCGCACGCTCACCTCCGCGCTCAAGAGCTACCTGCGCGCGCTGCCCGAGCCGCTGCTGACGCGCCGCCTGCACCGCCCCTTCCTGCGCGCGGCGCAGTCGGCGCGCGCCGAGCGCCGCGGCGAGCTGCACGCGCTGGTGCACGCGCTGCCGCCGCGCAACCGCGACATGCTGCGCCTCGTGCTGGCGCACCTGGCGCGCGTGGCGGCGCTCAGCGACCGCAACCTCATGACGGCCTCCAACCTGGCCGTGTGCTTCGGCCCCACGCTGCTGCGCGCCGAGCGCGAGACCGTCGCCTCCATCCTCGAGCTCAAGTTCTACAACGTGCTGGTGGAGGCGTTGCTCGAGGACTTCGAGCTGGTGTTCGCGGAGGAGGCGCCGCCGGCCCCCTCGCCCGCGCCCGCGCCTCCCCCGCGCCCGCCCTCCCCGCGCTGCCGCCCGCCGCGCCCGCCCTCAACGGCGTACCGGGGTGAGTGCAGACAGTCACACAAAAATAATTGCGTATGAAGTTGCTTTTGGTCCAGAAATCCGCAATAGTCACTCATTTACTCTTTTGACTTAGGCTTTATCGCGCATATATGTTCGCAGCAGCAATTAGATAGACAGAAAGTGTCTGGTGATGTGAGAAGCTTACTACACGGTATTCTGACTTTCAATTTTCAACTGTAAATCTTCAATAAAAAATGTATATCGTGTTTTTTAGTGATAGTGACGATAATGTTATGGAAGTAATGGACGATTTCCTTAATACAAAGATACAAAGATAGTCAATCACAGAATGAAGGTATAGTCAAGTGCATATTAAAACCAGCAATGTCACAGAAAGGTATCTTGTTACAAACACGTACATATGTCACCAGTAAGAAGATAAACAATATAGTCCTCTTTATTTATTTACCTAATATGGATACAAATTTTATAATTTTGCAATAATTGGGGTATGGATGATAATTTCATATTACAAGCCTCCCCTTACGGCTGTTCATCGCCACGGCTACTGCGTTATATTTGCAGAGATTTTATTCTGGAGGAAGTTTCTGTAGAGGTGGAAATATCTCCATATGATATGATAAATAATAAGGACAGCATAGTAATATAAGATATCAGACAAAGTACATAATAATTACTTTTTAAAATAGATTTTATTAATTTTAAAGTTAAATCATTATCATTAAAAGAATCTACACTTTTTAAATTTTTCTATTTACAGTAATATTTTTTCTTTTCTAGCCTAACTCATGTGGTTTTTAGGGATAATTTCATTTGGTGTTTGTCGCGTTGGTTTGTTTGTTAGTTTGTATGATGAGAATGCTACATTTCCTGAATAACATTCAGCAACACCCCGGTTTCTGTACACTTAGTACCTGGAATAAATCTTACGACCCAAGTGTGCATTCTTGGACATCTTAAGCAACTAACCAAAATAAGTATTCCTTCCCTTTTCCCTTTAATCTTCGGCACTTGTAAGTTGGGAGTTTAGCAGCACTGTTGAAAGTTTAGTTATCAAAGTTAAACACGGAAAAATCTGTTACCAGTAAAAACTAAAATAACACTAGTCCACTCAATGTTAGAGTAGTAATAATTTTAATGCACAGACTTTTGTCATTAAATCAAATTATAAAAATATTGTATATACAAGCCGCAGACACAATAGAGTTCTTCTGGGGACCTGCACAGATCTGACAGCAATCAAGCTACAGCATTATTAAACTAGTTAACACCATACGAAACAATTTGATCTTTGACTAATGGGGTACCAAGTTGTTCATGAAGCGCACTTGTTGTGATGACAATGGTGCATTTGATATTTGTTTCAGAATATTATTTTGCACCCTTTGCATTATCATAATAATGCTGGCGCTGGCTGCGCCGCAGAGTTGAATGCCGTACGTTCAAATTGGTTTTAGTATCGTATTATATATGAGTAGCTTATTGTCAACGGACAGCTTAGAGTTCCTTTTTATTTACCAATATAGACACTTATATTTTAAATGAATCTCACCTCTTTTCGTTTTTATATGTTTTTGCCAGGTCAATTATGCGATCTAGGTGCAACCCTGGGTATATATACAGTATTATAACAGTCTTGAAGTAGGAGTTCGATACCATTTAGTGTAACAGGTACCTATCTTCCTTTCGTAAAGTACATGACATGTGTACTTATTTGGTTACACTTGCAGCAACTCTCCATTTTGATCCGCTATTCGTCTACCTCACTAACGCTATTCTGTAGTATTCGAGAAACTTCAATCGGTCATTTGCTCGATGTTAAAAGAGCTGTGTCGTCCGCAAATGTGGTGAGAATGAATTTAATATTTTGTGGTAAATCATATGTATTCAAATTCAAATAATTTTATTCAAAGTAAGAATATATGATTAAATTTTTTAACATCAAAAACATTATCACCGGTTCACTAAAGTTAATGCCTCAGACCTGAGAAGAACCGGCGCAAGAACGGGACATTTTTTTATAGTTATTTACAATTATACAATTATTCATTGTTGACAATGATACGCTTGAGATAGACTGGAGCGAGTCATGTCATTCCCAAGGTGTGTTATCATTTACAAAATCAATAATTAGGTAATAACCTTTAACACACAAACGTCGTTTCACAATTTATTTAAATTGTGTGTTGTGCGGTAAGTTTCAACCTATTTCTAGTATTAATATTGTGCACGTCGCCAATTTTAGTAAAATCATTAATATTTCTTTTTACATATAAAACATTTTCGAGGATATATTGAGACGCAACTGTCAATTTATTAATTGCCTTAAATTTGTCTCTTAAAGATTCGTTAGGGCTTAAGTTATAGACTGAGCGAACAGCTCGCTCCCGCAGGACAAAAAGTGTACTGTCTTTTACTTAATGCGGGCAGCACCGATATAGGTCGAAAATTATTGGGATCTGTTGTGGGTAGTACATCTATCATCATCATTTAAATATAGGTACGACTTTACTAAATTTCATAAGTTTAGGCAACACACCATACTCTATACGATTGTTAAATATAGTCGCGAGGTGAGAAGCAATAGCGTCTATTATATAGCTTATTAGTTTAACAGAGATAGATACAACAGAGATCTGTGATTTTCTTAATATCTAGGGACTTCAATGTTTTAGCAATATCTCTTGAGCTGACTGATTTAAATTTAAAATCTATATTACGTTTTTGTACGCTCTTCTTAAGTAATGATTCAGCGACGGTTGTAGAAGATATAAGAGTTTTTGTTGAGGAAACTGGAATATCAGCAAAGTATTTTCAAAAATACATGCAACTTCATCACAGGTAGTAATACTATTGTCAATTTTTAATCTAAATTCGTTGTGGCGATTCTTAGCCTTTGCAGTCTCACAATTTATTATGTTCCATGTCATTCATTTATTATGTTCCATGTATATAGTGACTATAAGATAGGCCTCAGAATAAAGCCTTGTGGGACTCCTGCTCGCACTTGATAGAATGCTGAAGTGGTATTGTTATACTTGAAACATTCTGTCAGGAATGTAAAAATTGAAAATTTGTTTTTTAATTTAGTTTAAGAAGATAACTATTTTTTCTTGCGTGTCAGTTGGGAGCCTGATCTGTGGTCCGAATTCCTTAGTGAATTAAGTCGCTGGTACCACGCTTCTCATTTCGTTGCTATTCAGCTTCTTTCAAACCGAACCGAATTTAGATTAGTAAGATGAATTTTTCGTTTCAAATATTACTGATCATAAGAAAGAATTTTTTCCAAAAACCCCCCAAAAATTAAAAAAAAAAACCCCCCCCCCAAAAAAAAAAATTTTTTTTAATTTTTTGGGGAAATAAAGGGAAAAAAAAAATTTTTTTTTAAATTTTTTAAAAATTTTAAAAATAAAAAATTTTTTTTGGGGGAAAAAAAATTTATACATTTAAAAAATAAAAAAAAAAAAATTTTTTTTTAAAAAAAAAAAAAAACGGGGAATTTTTTTTTTTTTAAAAAAAGGGGCCCTTTCCCCTTTTAAAAAAACCCTTTTTAAAAAAAAAATTTTTTTTTTAAAAAATTTGGGGGAAAAAAAAAAAAATTTTTAAAAAAAAAAAAAAAAATTTTTAAAAAAAAATTTTGGGTTTACTAACCCCTTTTTAAAAAAAATTTTTTTTTTTTTTTCCCAAAATTTTTTCCCCCCTTTTTTTAATTTTTTAAAAAAATTTTTAAAAAAGGGGAAAAAAAAAAACCCCCTTTTTTAAAAAAAAAGGGGGAAATTTTCCCAAAAATTTTGGGGAAAAAAAAAACCAAAAAACCCCTTTTTTCCCCCCCCAAAATTTGGGTTTTTTTTTGTTTTTTTAAAAAAAACCAAAAATTTTTAAAAATTTTTTTTTTCCCCAAAAAAAAAAAATTTTTAAATTTTGGAAAAGAAAAAAATTTTAAAAAAAAAAGGGGGGGGCCCAAATTTTTGGGGGGGGGCCCCCTTTTTTGGCCCCCTTTTTTTTTTTAAAAAAAAAATTTTGGGGGCCCCGGGGGCAACCCTCGCAATTTTTCCCCCTTTTTTAAAAACCCTTTTTTTCCCGGGGCCCCAAAAATTTTTTTTTAAAAAATTTTTAATTTTTTTTTTTTGGGGTTTTTTTTTTTAAAAAATTTTTTAAAAAAAACCCCAAAAAGGGGGTTTTTTTATTTTGGGGGTTTTTTTTTTTTTCCCAAATTTTGGGCCCCCTTTTTCCCTTTTTGGGGGGGGGGAAGGGGGCCCCCCCCCTTTTTCTTTTTTTTTTTGGCCAAAAATTAAAAAAGGGCCCAACCCCCCCCAAATTATTGCCCCCCGGGGGGAAAAAAACCAAAAATAAGGAAACCCCAAAAAAAAAAAACCCCCGGGGAAAAAAAAAATTTTAAAAAAAAAAAAAAAAACAAAATTTTTTTTAAAAATTTAAAAGGGGGCCAAAAAAAAGGGAAATTAAATTTTTTTTTGGGAAAAAAAATTTTTTGGGAAAAAAATTTTTTAAAAACCAAAAAACCAAAAAAAAATCCTTTTAAAAAAACCCCCCTTTTTTAAAAACCAAAAGGGGGGCCCCCTTCCCCCCCTTTTAAAAATTTTAAAAAATTTAAAAGAAAAAAAATTAAAAAAAAAAAAACCCCCCCTTTTAAAAAGGGGGGCCCAAAAAAAAAAAAAAACCCCGTTTTAAAAAGGGGGGCAAAAAAATTTTTCAATTTTTTTTAAAAAAAAAAAATTTCCCCTTTTTTAAAACAATTTTAAAACCCTTTCCCAAAAAAAAAATTTTCCCAAAAAAAAATTTTTTTTTTTTCCCCAAAAAAAAAAATTTAAAGGAAAACCCCCAAAAAAAGATTATAGTGTGATCTTTTGCTACAACCCTTACGGCAGAATTTCGGGATAACGCCCTAGCCTTAGATGCCTAGCATCTAGGAGAGCAGCTCGACAATAAAACTCATCAAGTTTTTTTTTGATTTTGGGAGCTGGCTTCTCCTAGATCAATTGCCTTAACAGGGCTAACGAAGTTGGTCTCCCCGAGTCCGAGCTTTGTTTAAAGTAGCGGCTCCTACTTGTCACTATCATCCTCTATCTTTGTGTTTGGTACTACTTTGTAACAGCCATAAGCTAACTCAGTATCCCTCAAGATCGATCGCCCTATTAATTGTCCGTGAGAGCCGAAGCAGCTAACAATCATATCTGGAAGCTGTATCGCTATACGCAATCCGCGACGCGGTAGGTGGCAAAGGGCAGTGCCTCTGAGAATCATCACCCAGAACCCACTACGAAAATATATAATATTATTTTAGTATATTAAATTTATTAACGTTTTGCCGCCGAACTCACAAGCGGGACTTAAATCAAATGCTTGCGGACTTAGTCAAAGGAAGTTGGAAAGCAAGTTTGATAATAGGTTAGAGATAATAGTAATAGATTATAGTATTAAAAAGACGAAAGCTAAAGCGAAACAGTATTGAAGATCCGATTGCAATAAACTACAACCCTGTTCAATATGTTCAGGAGATACTTTAAATTTGCAAGGAGATAAGGAGAAATAAACAAATTATATAATAACGAAAACAAAACTGTACAGCTCTAGCGTGCTGCCTGTGCTTACACATGGAGTTCATGCTAAGTCGGGCCCCCACAAGTGAACATGATAGAAAACTAAGTAATGATAGAGGCCTTTATGAAACTACAATATGCAGAGAGTGCATGAGAAATACGATGATAGGTAGTGTGTTCATTGAAGTGGGTTTTGTCAATATGGTTATATAAAAGTAATTATAACATTTATTATTATTGCATTATTTAATTTGAGATCTTAACGTGTTGAAAACTGATTTGGACTTGATTTAATATTTGTTGTAGTACCAATAACTACACTTGAAAATGTTGTATTTCTACAAGTATCTTACAGTACTAATGAGAATGTGGTAATTAATTCAAATAAATAAACAGGTTTAAGCATACATCCCGCATATATCAGGGTAGATAGAGGGTACTTATAGTTAAGAACTTCATTTTCTACTCTCCGTCCAATTTTGGTGATAATTCCCCTGAGCAGAATTCAAACTCACAATCCTCGCGTTTACAGTTTGATGCTGCTGTCCCACGACGCCTTCGAATGAAATTTTCATAGTCTATTTGTGAGTTTATCGACTGAGTGAATTTGTTAATATATAAACAAATGTAAGAAATACTTTGGTAGCTGGAATTTTCATGAACACAGACAATTATTTGCTAAACGCAAACAAATGGCAAAACCTAGGTATTTTTATGAATTCTTATTGAACGGCAAGAGGAGAACACATATGTTTTATATAATAATATATCTCGCTAACATTGGAAGGTTTCCAAAGATTCAGGTTAAAATCTCTGTAAGTTCCCATGAAAATTGAGACGCATGGCCATATGCCACAGGCGACATTCCGCTGGTGCAAGTGTATTCATGTAGCCCTATAAAGTGCTGTAACTGGCGCCGTCAGTCGCCATCCAGAGTTGACGGTATATTGTATGTTGAAATATTTCATTTACTAAGGGGTCTCATAAAGCCCGCACCGCACCGCACCGTGCTGCACCGCACCGCACCGTGCTGCACTTATGCATTAATTGAAATGTGTCGTACGTTTTATGTAATGTTTAATTTCAGCTTTCATTATTTTAATGATTATACTTATATTTTTACTGCATACCATACCTCTTTAAGTAATGAAACAATGTTTAAACTACTTTGGTTCTGTCGCGTACCATCTACCTGCGAATCGCTCGAAAACCAACTGGGACAGGAATTAACGAATTTTAATATAAACTATGCGAAACCCGTAAACAAATAAAAACTGATAAAGTCAAATTACTATGACCTTTAAACTACTGGATAATAAGAAGCGAATGAATTTTGGTATAGTAACAGCTTAAAGCGTAACGCGATTTACAGGATGGTTTTCATTTTGCAGTTGGCCAATAGTTGAGAATTTTCTGAATAGTAATATTAAGTAATGACCTATTAAAAGTATTACCAGTCGAGACTCATTTCAGTTTTGTTGACAATGATTATTTCTAGTTTACCAATAAGTCTGGATCTGTTTATGCTTGTTTATCGGATTATAAAATTATTAAATTGAAAACATAAGAAAGTACGCGGCGCACGTGCAATGCTCTGACAAACTATCAATACAAATAAAAGCGCGGCCACGTGTCTCTTCCGCCTCGCCTCCTCCCTCGTGCTTGCCTCCACCCGCCAGTCTCCACTCGCTGTACACCTGTATGTTTTTATACGAATCATGACGACTGAATACGCGCGGGTCCCGCGTGCGCGTCGTGCCGGTACGCCCGCCTCTGATACTTTCACATTTATTTTCATATTTTTGGAATCCTGTACCTCAAAAGGAGAACGTTTTAACCTAATAGGATGAATTTATTGTCCATCTACATGTCTGTCAAGACCATGTTATTGAGGCTGAAATTCCCTTGGAGTCCCTTGGAATACAAATTATTTCATACAAAACGAGCGCTTATACAATTTTTTAAGTTTGTGAAGTTGCGCGTTGACCTATAATTATAAAATTCATACGAAACCGTCGGTGTACGAATTTGACTCGCGCTTGACTGATATTTAAAGGAGCATAGACTAGGATTCCATTTTAAGTATTAGCATGTTCCACGGGATCAAAAATACTGCTTAACTACAAAGTAATATAATATATATATATATATATATATATATATATATATATATATATATATATATATATATATATATATATATATATATATATATATATATATATATATATATATATATATATATATATATATATATATGTAGCTTTAAGCATAATCCAGGCAGTCGCGTCGGTGTGACGCGCGCACTTCGTCCGACACGCGCAATCAGGTGTGCATAATGACAGTACATCTGCTGTTGCAGAGCCCCCCCCCCCTCCACGACCCTCACAACCCTAGCTTGGATTTCGAGACACATTCATAACTCCTTATAAAGATATTATATTCCAAAAAATAGTGCCGTGCCAAGGTATTTTAAAGCAAAGAGGTATACTTACAATGTATATTTTTATATGTTATTCGTCCGACAATCATTTAATGTTATAATAAAAACAAGCATGTAACACCCATTATAGATTGCAAAAAGTAAATAATCTGAATATACGCGTCTATAATACAATTCCCCAATGTCCTCGTAATTTGCCGCCACAAAAGCTTAAAGACAATGTAAAAACAGTGCTAGTAACTGAAGCCTACGAAACACTATTCAGGAATATCAATATATAGTTTGCTGCCGGCTCTACTCGGCCGGCTCACTGCTCACTCAGCTGCGGCTGTGTAAGTGAGCGCAGTGGCTGACTGTGGGACGGCGGTCTGCGACACAACGGCTGGGCGTTCGATTTCATCCATTCGAAAAAGTCATTATTTTCATTACCATACTTTTGTAAAACTATTTCTCTTTATTAATAATTCATAAAGCAGTGGTATTTAAAATAATTTAATTCACTACACATATGTATAAAGTCAGTGAATATTGGGCATGTTATAAATATTCACGTTAACCTAAAAGACGAGACGTAATTTATTGAATAAGTCGAAGATAACGGACCGGCAGTGCAGAGGCTGCGCGTGCGCCAGCTGCTGCGCCGGCAAAAAACCTGATACAAGGCGCTTTTTAAGTTATGACTATTATTAGCTGAAGCGACGAGCCTATTGGATTTTGTAAGTCAATCTACTTCTACGGATTTTGACTTTGTTATATTCAATACATACGAGTCTGCGGTACGGTCTGCTAATATTTTATGTTTAGAAATATTTTCTAAAGATTGTCTCTTGAGAGATGTAGTAATGTAATAAGTAATGAGGAGCGCGGTGAGTAGTGATGTACGAAAGCCTAGTGACGACCTTGCACACTACGACAGATGAATAGACCTCACTTTTGGTTTTACTCTATTTCGTACAGTTCACTTGAAGCTAAGAGGCCATCCAACATAAACATACGCGATTATTAAGAGATTGGATGAAATCTTATAGAGAGAGGCTTTGAAACTAGACGGCAACTAAGAGGCAGCTAGGAGGCAGCTGTGTCGCTGTGAGTGCGGAATGCACACCTGTCGCCGTCGTCGTCGCTCATCTCGCGGCGGCGGCAGATAGCAGCTGTTGCGCCCCGACCTCCGTCCCCCCCGGCCCCACCCTCCCCTCCCGCCGCCGCACTACCTGCTAGTTGCGAGTTGCGACCCGATGCGATTGCTCAATTACGAAATACACTAGTCATACCAAACTCCTTATAAATAGGTAATGAGGTTAATATGAGATATTCCATAATATCGCATAAACGTAGATAATGGATACTTAAATACGTTAAACGGAGATGTTTCAAGTCCCTTTTTTAATATGCAAGTTATTTAATGATAAAGATTAATAATTAATAATTTAGTAATCATGATATACCTACAGTGGGCGATTGTTTGATTTTAACAAAATATATGCTCATTATTCCATTAATAAGGTAAGAGGTAATTTGCGTTCTCTATGATAATTGGTTTTATGTGTATTTAGTTATATCTATACTATTAATATCATAAAGGTGAAGATTTCGTTCGATTGTATGCTAACCTCAGGAAATACTGGTTTAAATTTCTATTTGTGTTTACGAAAATAAGAAGATGTTTCAATTACCTAGGAGGGATGTATTACTGTAGCTCTGTAACTCAGACCGCGAGTTAGTCAGCTCCATTTGACCTGAGAGGTGGAGCCGGAGGTAAATGCTAGTAGTATGTAAACCTTATTATAGGTAATCTAATTTTCCTTTACGTAAATACTGACTGCTACATAATGTTGCATCTTGATGATTCCTTGTTGAGTATAAAAACAATTCTATATAAAAGTTCGGACAAAAAGAAAGGCCGTTGATCCCTATTTACGGGTCGCACTGGACGTGTAAGTCGCGAACAATAAATGTGGAATGCAAAATGAAGGCTCGCGAAATGACAAAGGAGTGCAGATTAAGAGGCTGCGCCGGCGCACCTGGCGGCCGCGCACGTGCGCGCGCCCATATATACCGCGCCACCGCCCGGCCGCGCTCAGTGCGCACGCGGCCGCCGAGCCAGAGCGCGTTGTCCTCGCTGTGTAGTCGTGTGTTAAGTGTAAATATATTTAGTTCACAAGATGATCATCTGCCTTTCTGGATTTGTTATTGCTGGGTTGGTACACGTTTTTATTTTCACGTCTGAGGACTTGTATTTACTATTCTGTGATAAATTTCTTGAGATTAAGAATTAATAACGTTTATTGTTTATATTTTATTATATTTATAAATTTAATTTTTAAGTACAAGAGGAGCGACGTGGCGCATAGACAGACGTGTCTTTTGTAAACGCGACGAATTGTGGGTTCGATTCCCGCTCTGGAAGAATGAATTGATTTCGTTTTCTTTCTCTGAAAACAAGAAAAGCGCGGCGTTGAGTTCCGCCACTCAAGACGCAATGCCTCGAAAGGCACTAAGCGGGGAACGGAGTAAACTAAACTAAACACTAGGTTTTGCTATATGGGGGTTACAGCGTGAAGCTAATGTAATGTAATGTATATGTGTACTCCAAGATATATATCAGAAACACATATTGCAGCTATACCAGATATACCAGTAATATATAGATGTCACTGACGGTGCCCCTCGCTCGAGCTCGATGTAGTGACATACGTATGATGTATGAATACATTCTAACATTTAGTTTCTACTTGTTACAGGACCTCACCAGCCCCAGTGCCCATAACTTCAAGGAACGATATTGTAAGTATTTCTACTTGGGTACATTTTGAGCTGTACGAGTATAGTGCGTATAGTGCAGTCACACTATGACCGACGCGTGTGTGCAAATATTAAATTTTTAAATTGTCGGTGTTTACTAACAGAGCATCGCGATGCCGTGCGGCGGCAGCTACTCCCCGCACCACCACCAGCTGCTGCAGCAGTTCAGCGTGCGGGGCGGCGGGGGGCGGTGCAGCAGCAGCTCCGAGTCGGTGTCGTCGCACAGCGCGTCGCCGCCCCCCGGGGGGGTGCTGGGGGTGTCGGGGGTGGGGGGCGCGCGGCGCGTGCGCACGCTGTACGCGTGCCTGGGGGAGAGCGAGGGCGAGCTGTCGTTCGAGCCCAACCAGATCATCACGAACGTGTCGCAGTCCGCGGAGCCGGGCTGGCTGCGCGGCACGCTCAACGGCAAGAGCGGCCTCGTGCCGCAGAACTACGTGGAGCCCCTCCCCTGACCTCCCCCTCCTCCCCCGAGCTAGACTCGCGTTGTTGATTCTTTTGTAACTGTTTATGTATATTTTGTACATTGTAAATACAGAGTTGTTTCTATTTTAACTATTTATACTATATTATACTTACGTTGTGAATTTTGTACCAAATATATTTAGCGTATGTGAAATGTGAATTTGTATTATAGAATATAAAGTATTACTAATGAAACACGTGTTTGATTATTCCTCTTTATTTCTTTACTCTCCGCTCGGACTTAACTAAACTTATTCACTATAAACACCTTCTACAATTATAATATTTTTCCACATATAATACCTGAGAACGTAACATCAAAGGCGGCATTATATTTTATTATATTTAACACAAAAGATTAAGATTTCATCAGACAAGAGTGAGGGCCGCCGACCTCCGACCTCCGACCTCCGACCGGCGACTTGTCCATCTTGAAAGATTCCTTGTAAAAATATTATTTAACGAACTTGTAGCGAGTAATGTATACGCTATGTTGCACTTAACAGTTACAGTACATATGTGTATGTATGTATATATATGAAACATACAAATAGCGATTTGACCTGAAGCCTCAAATGTTATTACTACACATATATTTACAGTGCGTACTTGTACTGTTTGCTCGTGAATATATATTACATACAACTACCGGTGAGATAAATGTTATACATATTCAATGACACGACAAAATCGCAGATATTTACAGAAGTGGCTTGTTTCCGTCGTCGTTTATAATTCAAAGAATGAGATCTTTGTGCAGAGAGCGGGCGGTCGTCTGTCTGTCTGTCTAACAAATATAAACTATATTATGTAAGCTTTAATAGTTATTTAGAGAAATTTTACAAACAAATTACATGCAAAGCGGCTAAATGTAAAAGACACGGCCGGCCGCGGGACTGCTCATTAGCTGCGCCCCGCCTCCCCCTCCTCCTCGCCGTCCTGCCCGTCACCGTCGTTGGCCGCCCAGGCCCCCGCCCCGCCCGCCCCCGCGCCCCCTCCCGCCCCCGCCAGCCACTCAAGCCGCTGGCACTCGCTGGCGCGCACTAACCGCGCCAGCGCTGTGCACTTGTCCTGCAGCGAGCGCAGCCGCGCCGCGTGCTCCTCCGCCGCCTGCCGCGCCGCGCGCTTCAGCTCGCCCACGGCCGCGTCGCGCGTGCCCAGCGTCGTCTCCAGCTCGTGCGCGCGCGCCGCCGCCGCCTCCGCGCGCGCCGTCGCGCTCTCCGCCTCCGCCTCCGCGCGGGACAGCGCCGCCCGCAGTGCGCGCTCCTCCGAGGCCGCGCGCTCCGCCTCCGCGCCCGCCGCCGCGCCGCCCGCCGCGCGCACCGCCTCGCTCAGCCGCGCCTCGCGTTCCGCCAGCACCAGCAGCTCGCAGCGCAGTCGCCGCACATGCTCGCCGCGCCGCTCCGCCGAGAGCGCCGTGCGTGCTAGCGCTTCCATGTGGCGCGCCGCCTCGAAGGACTCGCCGCGCGAGCGCCGCAGCTCCGCGGCGTCGGCGGCGCGCTGCGCCTCCGCCTCACGTAGCGCGGCTTCGGCCCGCAGGCGCGCAGCCGCCTCCTCGGCGAGCGCGGCCTCCAGGCGCAGCTCGCGCTCGGAGGCGAGCGCGGCCGGCGCGGGCGGGGCGGGCCCGCGCTCGAGGCGGCGCAGCAGCTCGTCGCGCTCGAGCGTGGCGGCGCGCAGGCGGTCGCGCAGGGCGGCGTTCTGCAGCTCGAGCGCGTGCGCCTGGCGACAGCGGCCCAGCAGGCGCCGGTTGCGCTCCGCGTGCGCCTCGCGCCGCCAGCGCTCGTACATGAGCTGCGCGTGCACGAGCGCGAGCTGCTCGGCGAGCTCGGAGGCGGAGGCGGAGACGCGGCCGGAGTACAGCTCCGCGAGGTAGTTGTCGAGGCGCTCGCACGGAGGAACCGCCGTCTCGGTGTTCTCGTTGGAAGCCTGTGGGTAATTCAGATTTGGATAACTCTCAGCAAATAATCTACATCTATACGTATAATAAATATGTAATTGACCCATACGGAGGCGGCTATGGATCTCTGAATGCAGTATTATATGATGGTAAGCCTCGCATAATATTCAGTGTTTTATTTAAATCAGTTCATAAACAAAAAAGCTATATCAAGTTCTTTGGTTTTCGCGATATTTATACTCAACCCGTGACCACGGACTACTGCAAAGTGTTCGAAACGTCGGGTTTCCAAAAAATTTCAATATACGCGATTAATCCATTTAAGCTGTTTTATTTAATAAGCTATATCAATATAAAGTATTTTGTTTCGCCGTATTTGCTACAAAATAATAGTTTTATTGAATTGAAGAATGTTTATATAACCCCATATAGAATGTCGCCACACACTCAATGGTAAATAGACAGTTAAAAGACAGATATCCAAATAAAAAAAATCAGATTATATCGGTATGGTCCAAAAATGAATAAGACTTTCTCGAGTCTCGCCTTATTTGTGTAATAATAATTGTATAACATATACAATATGTTGCAGTGTGTTATCTGTTTCATAATATTTTTTGTTCGACGAAATGTATAGAAATAGAGCCTAGTTTAAGAAGTTAACCGATACAGTTTCTGGTAAATGTAAATATATGATAAAAGCTGTGTCCCGCCTCTACAGATTCACACAGGCGGCACTACCATACTTTGGATTGGGATTGAAATTACAAAATCAATTCGAAAACGTGTAATTTATTTTCACACGTCTGATTACAACACCTAACAGTAGCCTAGAAATAAAAACTAGATATCTATCTACTAATTTGTAGATTACATAAATTCTTCAAAAATACGATACGAGTACAAATTCAACTTATCAAACCTGTAACCGAAACCGACATAGTATTCTACATATATATGTATAACCATACTATATACAGTTCACATATAGGTATATACTGTAACGAGCGGAACTGACCTGTTTGCGTTCCTCGTCGGGGAGATTGCGGTAGAAGTCTGCTATCAGGAACTCATATGGCGCCGGCCACACGTCCACCGTCTGCACCGCCACCGTCGCCGTGCGGCCGCCTCGCGCGCCTCGCGAGCACGAGGCCGAGCGCCGCGCCGCCCCCGCCCCCGCCCCCGGCGCCCGCGAGGCCCGCCCGCCTTCGGCCTCGCGCCCGCCCTCCGCCGCGCGGGGGTCACGCGCCACCGGCGTGCGCGAGTCGGCGCCTGCCCACGAGCGCTCGGCGCGCGCGCGCTCCGTCAGCTCCAGCACCTCGCGATCCTCGACGTTGAGGGGCTCCAGGTCGGGTGCGGGGGCCGCGCGGCTCGGCTCCGGCCGAGCCACCGCGCCCGCCGGCGGCGGCCCCCCTGCGAACGGCACTGGCGACTCCGCCGCCCGGCGCTCTAGAGCGACGCGCGCGAGCCGCCCTGCGTACCCCTCGCCGCCCCCCAGCGCGGCCCCCGCCGGCGGCGACGTCTCCTTGCGAAGCGGCGACGGCGGCTGTGAGCGCCGTCCTATGGCGCGCACGACCGTGGACTCGGTGGGGAAGCGGAACTGCGCCCTTGTCTCTTTGGCGGGCGTGTTCTCGGGTGTGGCCTCCACGGCCGCCTCGGGAGGCTCGGCGGCGTCGACGTCGGCCGGCAGCGGCGTGTTGGGCGCGGAGTCGGCGCCGCAGCGGTCGCCGAGCGGGAACCAGGGCTCGGCGCCGGGGCGCAGCGCGGAGGCGGCGCGCGCGGCGTGCGCCCCGCTGCCGGGCACGGGCGAGGGCGGCGCGGCCGGCACAGGGATGGCGGACGTGGCGCGCACTGCCGGGCGCCGGCCCTCGGCCAGCACGTCGAGGGTCTCGAGGCGCGCCAGGCGCGAGCAGTCGGCCTCGCGCTGCCGCGAGCCCGTAACGAGCGCGGGGTGCAGGCGCACGGAGCGCAGCAGCGGCGCCAGACCGCGCTCCCACAGGGAGCGCGCGCCGCCCACTGCGCACTCTGCACGCAGCGTCTCCAGGAGCGTGCAAGGATGAGTGGCGTAGAGCGCATGGAAGAGCGCGAGCTGCGCTAGCTGCAGGTGGTCCCGAGCGGGCGGCGGCGGCGGAGGCTCGAGCGCCGCAGGGCGCAGCAGCGCGTCAGCCAGGTCGGGCCAGTGCTGCGCGGCCAGCGCGGGCTCTGCGGGCAGTAACGCGGCCAACGCCAGTAATGCGTGCAGCAATGGCAGAGGGTCGCGCTCGAGGCGCGCAGCACGCAGCAGGTCGCGCGCCAGTGGATGCGCGGGCAGGCGGTGCAGCCAGGGCGGGCGGCGTGCCACGAGCGGCGCCAGCGCTGCCAACGCGTGCAGGCGCGCTGGGCGCTCGGCGCGCAGCTGCTCGTGCAGCGCGTCCAGCAGATGGCGCGCGTGCGCGTCGGGCGCGCGCGCCAGCAACTCGAGAGCGCGCGCGGACCCTGTGCGCGCGTGGTACAGCAGGAGCGCCCGCGTGAGCCAGGACTCGCGCACGCTATTGTAGAGCGCAGCTATGCTGTCGAGGGTCTCGCGCGCCTCCAGCAACGCGAACACCTCGCCCGACTCGCACGCCGCTAGCATCTCCGACCACCTTACCATACATTTAAATAATGATATACTTTTGATGATTATATGGTAACTCTGATAAGCAAATCCACAATAAATGGAAATTGTGGTTATGTACTGTTAAAATGTAGTCATATAATAAAAAATAATATTATTTAAGCATTCAAGATCTTATATTTCAAATTTTACTATTTGTAGATGAAAGCCAATAAAATAATCATAATTTGAATACAAAAGCTTTTTTAGTTATTACCTCCTAAAAGGCTTTAAATAAAATTGTACACCATTTGTCAACTATTTGTTATTCTACTGTTTCTTTCCATAATTCATTCCAAGCAACAGCTTTATTTTAAACCAAGTAAAACGTAAAATAAATTTTTGACGATTGTTTAAATATATTATACAATATGAGGGTATCTTTTACTATACAAATATTAACTAAATAAATACAACAAAAGCTCTAAAATTTGCTCCACTATCTCTGTGTAAATGAACTCTATGGCTACATAGTGACAGAGGGCCTATCACATTCTTGTTATTCATAGAAAACAAACACATTGTTATAAGAGTATATTAAGATGAATAAATACTCTAACATATCTTATGCCAACTATTTGATCACTGTTGTGTGGAAATATAGTGGAATTTCATACCAATTAGCAGTTCGGAGAGAATTTCCTTCGTTTATCGCAGCTGGTGGAATTTTGATAAGAACTTGTTAGCTCACGTTTGAGATTGTAACTACGCTTGTAGGACTACCTACTATATAAAATTAGTTAAATAATAATTTAGTAATTGTACCACATAAAGACCGATATATTTGACATTGACATAATATTTTTCTTTTTTATTTTCGTTCACATTTCACAAATAGACAGCTCAGCTGTTAAGCTTTATGGTGCTTGCCATGGACAATATTAACATAAAGAGAAAGACAAATCATAACTAACATATATTTTACTACATGTTACTTAGTATTTTAATAATAACAACAATGTATTTTTGACCACGTTTTCTTCAACCATGAGTCTAATTTATAAAATATTAAAAATGTTGTCAAATATAATAACAACGTACATACCGAGTATACATATTACCTTCACGAGATTATCGTCATCATGAAAAATTATTGCACTGCGCGTCGCTCGGTCGATTAGCGCTGTATTATGTATGTTGGTATCTATGTCTATATTTATATACGAATATTTATTTATTTATTTATTTATTCATAAGCCATGCGATTACAAAACTATTATTCATTTAAATACATGAGCTAGACAGTCACAAAAATATTACTGCCGGTGCTTAAATTAGGTTTACCCTGTGCTATAAGCACCGGCTACCTTCCAGTGTCACAGTAAAGTGATTGGACAAACATTATAGTTATTTATATGTAAAGCTAATAATATAATTAGAAAACAAGACATACATATATATTAAGTAAATTTAAAATTTAACAATGTTATTTAGTTTAGACCTAATTTGGCAATTTAACAATAAGTAGTTAATGTATGTGTTCCTGTGAAATATGTGTGTGTGCGCGTGTGTGTGTGTATGTGTGTGTGAAAAGTGGGTGTGTGTATGTTGTGTGAAATTAAATCTTAGATATTTATGTAATGGAACTTCAAAACTTCATTTGATGATCTTAATCATATTCTCAGTTTCGTCAAATGACAGTTTTAATAACCAATCAGTAACAATACTTTTGCACTTATATTTATTTTTTGGTTGTATATTGAGTATATTATTTAACCGATTAAATAAGAAGCTACCAAGAAAGTAGTAAAATCGGTGGCTAAAAAAGCTCTTGCATACATTAGTACTCTGCACTCGGTATTTTCGTATCGAACGGATTTTTGCAGAAGACGGGAAACTTTCTTTAGAGTTCTCAGAGTGCTGCCTCAAAATTATCTGCAGAAAAAATAGTTGACGGACGGTAAGAACTTCGCAATATTCATAGAGTTCTTTCGTTGGGAAATGATACTCTTTTCCTGTTGCTACCTTTAATACTGCTCTCTGCGCCCGCTCGAGCTTCAGCAAATTGCTTCTGTGAGCACCACCCCAGGACGATATGCAATAGCTAATCAATGACTGGCACAAGGCAAAATAGGTCGTTTTTAGAACTTGGGGCTCCGCCACGTTTCTTAATTGTTAAAAATATATATGAGTGTACGAATTCTACTTGACAACATATCTATGTGAGGGACAAAAGTGAGATTTTCATCCAAAATGTATATTTTGCTTAATACCTTATGCTGGATACTCTGTGTATAGTAGGGCACCCACAGCTATCCTGATTTTGGAGATGATTATGGGCAATGATAGAAGGTTTTGAAGAATCAAATCTTGGAGGTTTTCTTATACTGAAAGTTACATACTTGGTTTTGTCAACATTTAATGAAAGTCCATTGTCAATTAACCAGTTTGTTACCTTTGTAAAGCCTACCTGGGCAGCCTGGAACGCATGATGCCAGGTGTTTCCAGTAAGCACTAATGCAGTGTCGTCAGCAAAAGCCACAATTCTACCGTTTTCCATGTTTATATTGCATAATTCGTTGATGTGGGTTATAAATAGAGTTGGTCCAAGGATACTGCCTTACGGCACTCCGTGTTCCAGTGGCTACTTTGACGGCCTCTATGTGTGTGTATATATATATATATATATATATATATATATATATATGAATATATATTAGAATATATATTATTGCTTAATACTCTGTGGTATACGTCAAAATTATAACCTTAAAGAAATTTAAAATAGTTTTTCAATTTCCAATAGCAGTGTAAAATGTGATGAAACAGAATGTTATTGGAAAATAAAGAAATACATATGTAACTAAAGTGTTTGTTCGATCCGGATTCATTATTAAGTACTAAAATGTTAAGAGCAATAACGAGTATTTACATCGAGAGCCAATCAATATCTCGACGAGATGTTTTCAAACTGTTTCGTAAGTGCTAAAATATTTCTTCTTGTTCATAATTAAATGTAGTAAATTTAACGTCTAGAACGTTTAAGTTTTACTGAAGATTATGATGATTTTGCTTATTTTTAGGCAACTGTTGATGTTTTTTTTTATATTTCTGTAGGTGTATGTTCGTATTCAACTGCAGCAAGCGGGGAACAGGTAAGTGCAGAATGATGTGAATTTAATGAAGATATTTTTTATAATTTTCAAAATTTATATAAATTATGTACTATATTTTTGAAAGTAATTGTTATTCATTTATGCAAAACATTGGATAATTACTTAAAATCAACATGATACAAAGTTAAGTTGTCACTTAAGTGACACATAAAATAAAATAAAATCGAGGTATAAGAAAATTAACTTATAACAACTACAATTTATATTTATATAGTAATTCTATATCCTCAGCTCCTTGAATGTATTTTAAAACAAATTGACAATTCTCTGATGGTCGTAATTTAAGTAATGTTTGTTCTGTTTGTCTCTCTGTTCGATGTTATAATCACTTGTGGAGTTAAATAAATAATAAATCATTTATGTAACGGAATGAACGATTATAATCAAATTTTAATTGATTCTTTATCTATACAAGCGTACAAGGAAGTTGAGGAAATATAAAACGGTAATCCAGTTTTTTTGGTAATGTATAAATAAGAAATATTATTTTATAATATATGATACCATTTGGTAAAATTTTTCATTACCTACTAGTGTAGGTAATTTTTAGCATCCAAATTACTTTTATCTAATCTAGTTATATAAGTACTTATTGTATATTTCAGATTTCAAAAATTTTTTTATTTGTCAAATTAAATTGTTCAATATATATATTTTAGCTAAATTCTTTTATGTTTTTTAAACAATTTTATACCGATAGTATTTGCTTAAATAGTATTCAATTTATGTTATTGTGCCATATTACATAAAATTATACAATTATATGAATTACAAATTAAAAAATTGTTAAATGAAAATATAATTAAATTACAGACTGTCCTGAGTAAGAACAGTAAGAAGAATATTGATGGCAACAGTGCAATAAACTTAAAGGATGAGGGAGGAGTTAAGGAGGCGGTTGAGAGACGGCCTCAGCCCTCCCCTACGCCGCCTCCCCTGCCTCCTCCGCCTCCCCCTAAGTCACCGTATACATGGTCTGCACTGGCTGCCATTGCACTGACAGCATCACTAGGAGGTGTGAGTATAATATTACACTATTACTTTTTTTACTGCATTCCTTCTATTGCTTTGGCTTATTTAAGAAATTTGTTGACAGGTTAGACTAAGGTTTCAGTAAATAGATAAACAATTTTTTTAAAGTAAAATATGTATCCATATTTTTTAAATCAATGAATATTTATCTTATGTTATATAAATTATCAAGTAGGTATAGTAATAAAATATAAAAATAGCCTTTATTCTCTAGCTCTTATAAATATACCTTAAGGTACCATAAGGTACACCTTACACCATACAGCCTAACTCTTGTCTATGGTTCTTCTTCTAGTGGTAGTACAGTATTACTTTTGGTAAGGGTGACGATATTTGTGGTATTATTGGTTTTATGTATTTCCTAGATTATTTTTTTTTATCTTATGTCCAGAGAAGCTCTAAGAATCCTGTTGCCATTTGATATTTATATTCGAATTGATTGTTGATACTGACATCTCTGAAGATTTTTAAGATGTTGGTTCAGATAAAATCAATTGCGTATTTTAGTGTTCCCGTGTGGAGACATCCATGTCCATTTTGATCTAGTTCCGTTGGTGCATGCTTATACTTGTGATTGATTTTGGGCCAGGTGCTTTAAGATCTAGTACAAGTAATTCTTTCTGAACTGTATTACATTTTGTTTTTGGTATTTTTTAACGATAAAACCCACTCACCTTGCCCCTGCCCCTGGACTCCGCCTCTATGATAGAAAATGTGATCTTGGTGTCTTTTATTTCTTCTAGTCGCCTTACTTCACTAAGTCGTACCACATTCCAGTGAATTTCAGCCAAGGCTTGTTTCAGTTCTGTGAGTCGGCCATTTGTTCATAGTGTTCTTGGAATTAAGTTTTATTTTAAAGAGTTTCTTGAATTTAAGAAAATTGGTCAAAAGTGAGTATAAAAACCGCTTACAATAATATCTTATGTCTCACTCCGGCACTTGCTCTCTCGCTCTAATCCCCTTTGACCGAATTCCCTTGACACAATATTTGGGCACAATTTGAACTCATATTTCTATAGAAATAGAAATATCCAAATAATCCGTCAAATCATTTTCATACGAAGAATATTTTTTTATATATATTAATATAAAAAGGCAATCTATAGCACGCCGGCATGACTCCGCCGCCGCGTGGGTATGTGCCGCGATGAAATGCTTTAAAATTTGTGTAGGCGCAACAATTTAATGGTCTTTATTATGGATAAAGAATGTTTTGTAATATACTTTCTATACTTATACTATTATGTATTAACGTGAAGAAACTGTTTCATGCAGGTGTACTACTACCGTAAGATAGGTGATGATTCTGCGGATAAAGTTGCACACGAAACTCTAAGTAAGTCATTATTTTGCATATTTTTACTGTAACTAAATTAGTCATTTCAAAGCCAGCCATAACATGTGTTTCCAAACATACATTTTATTTTCGACATTATATATTTATTTGGCAATAAAATATACATTACTTTTCTCCAAAAGAGTTTTAATCTACCAAAATGTGATAAGAGATAAGAAATGACAATATACATCCATCCAATTCAAGTTAAATTTAGTTTAAATTTAAATTTAGTTTAAACATTTTAATTATTAGTTTAGGCAGTCAATCAAAGTTGTAAGTATTTTGTAATAATATAAAGGTGAGGACAAAAATCGTGAGCAAAGCGGTGACGGCGAGGAGAGCGATGGGCCCATCCCCGCCAGCGCCGACGAGCTGCCCTCGCACGTGCAGTACCTGCTGGTGGGCGGCGGCACCGCCTCCTTCGCCGCCATGCGCGCCATCCGCAGCGCGCGACCCGACGCCGCCGTGCTCATCGCCGGCGCCGAGCGCGCGCTGCCCTACATGCGCCCGCCGCTCAGCAAGGAGCTGTGGCGCGAGCCCGCCCTCGCCGCCCTCGCCGCGCGCCCCGACGCGCTCTCCTTCCGCCAGTGGAACGGCCGCCGCCGCCCGCTCGTCTACGAGCCCGCCGCCTTCTACGCGCCGCCCGGCGCCGCCCTCGCGCGCGGCTGGCGCGTGGCGGGCCTCGACCTCGCGCGCCGCTCCGCCGAGCTGCGCGCCGGCCCGCGCTCGCACACGCTCACCTACGACAAGGTGCTGCTGGCCACCGGCGCGCGCCCGCGCCGCCTGCCCGCGCTGCGCGCCGCCGCCGCCGCCGGCCGCGCGCTGGCGCTGCGCGACGTGCGCGACGCGCGCCGCCTGGCCGCCGCGCTGGACGCGCCCGGCGCCGCCACCGTGGCGCTGGTGGGCGGCGGCCTGCTGGCCTGCGAGCTGGCGGCCGCGCTGGCCGAGCGCCTGCGCGGCGTCGGCAAGCGCGTGGTGCTGCTGTGCCGCGAGGAGGCGCCGCTGGCGCGCCTGCTGCCCGCGTACCTGGCGCGCGACGCGGCGCGTCGGCTGGAGGCGGCAGGCGTGCAGCTGCGGCGCGGCGAGGTGGCGGCGAGTGCGCTGGACGCGGCGGGCCGCGTGAGTCTGCAGCTGGCGGACGGCGAACGCCTGACGGCCGACCTGGTGGTGGAGTGCGCGGGCAGCGAGCCTGCCGCGGAGCTGGCGGCGGCGGCGGGCCTGGAGCTGCACGAGGCGCTGGGCGGCGTGCTCGTCAACGCGGAGCTGCAGGCGCGCTCGGGCGTGTACGCGGCGGGCGACGTGGCCTGCTTCTACGACGAGGCGCTGGGGCGGCGCCGCGTGGAGCACCACGACCACGCCGTGGTGACGGGGCGCCTCGCCGGGGAGAACATGGCCGCTGTGGCGCCGCCCAAGGTGTACACCCACCAGAGTATGTTCTGGAGCGACGTCGGTTCGCAGTTCGGTTACGAGGTAACATATCGTTGTGATGATATATATTGGGATTTAATTGTGATTTATATTGTGATAATTATAAAACGTAGGTATAGTCAGTTGTGCATTGGCCGTGACAATTATTGTATTTTTTGCAGGCGATAGGTATCATAGACTCCCGACTGCCGACGGTGGGCGTGTTCTCGGCGGACGCGGTCGGGGACGCGGCGGTCGAGGTGCGGGAGGCGGCGCTGGAGTCGAGCGCGACCAGCGTGGCGGCTCTGGAGTCTCCGAGTGGGCCGGCGGTAGAGGCGGAGAGGGCGACGACAGAGGCGGAGAGGGCGGCGACAGAGGCGGAGAGGGCGGCGACAGAGGCGGAGAGGGCGGCGGCCAGGGCGGACGAGGTGCCGAGCGAAGTGCCGAAGCGCTACGAACGCGGCGTGGTGTTCTACTTGCGGGACGACCGCGTGGTGGGGGTGCTGCTGTGGAACTTGTTCAACCGGATGCAAGTCGCTCGACAGGTACACATTCTAATTGAGTCAGCGACAATGCACTGTAATTTATTATTTCTATTTTAAATCGCACACCACTCACTGACCGACGACCTAACACACGCCTGTACAACAACCTCGCCAGCAGTATCAACATTGCGAGGTCGATTACAATAACACAGTTTCATATTTATATATTTTTCAGGTGTTGGCGAAGGGCGAATTTGAAGACCTTTTCGAAGTAGCGAAACTTTTTTCACCGCACGAAGAAGATTGATACCTCGCATTTACTTAATTATTATTTGTATATATTAATTAGAATAATAAAACATAAATACTAACTGTAATTTTTTTGTGATATCTTCAATACGCTCACTTATGATGTTGATTTATAGGAGTTACAAATGTGCCAACCGAACTAGAATTATTTATAAAGCAACAGTGAACAGTATTCTACTTCAGTACTTCACAAGTGACACACAACTGTACTACACACTACGACAGTCACAAGTTGAGTGATATCCGGCGACGTCCGACGACGGCCGACGACGTCCGACGACGGCCGACGACGTCCGACCACGGCCGATTACGCACCCGAATGTTGCCGAGCAGCGGGTGTTGCGTATCATTCACAAAAATTTGAATAAACATATTATCTGTTTTGTTTACTTTAAAACTTTGAGGACCGTCGTGGCGCAGAGGCACAGCATCTGCCTGTAAACGCGATGGTTTGCGGATTCGATTCCCACTAGGGGAGAATTCATTATTTTCATTATCTTCGGTCTGGCAACAAAGCAAAGAGCGACGTTGATTTCCTCCACTCAACACGCAATGCCGCGAAAGGCTGAAAGTCGGGAACGGAGTGTCTTAACACTAGGTTCCCTCTGCCTACCACTGTGTGGGATACAGCGTGTAACCACAATTCAATGACAAGAAACACTATCTTAAATCACAACTTTCCATTATGCGAATATGCTGGCTAGGAGATTACGCCGTTATACCGATGGTATTACTTACTAACAGCAATGAATGCGATGCGCGTTCAATATTTACACACTATACACTATTTAAGCAACCAAAACTGTGCAGTGCCTCTTCGATGTTCACGGAAAGAGGCCTCATTGAATTCTAAGCATTAATTAGTATGGCAACTGCCAGCTATTTGAGAAGCTAGAATAATTTAGTAAAAGCTAACTTGCAATAGTTAATAAGTTAAAATAAAATCTTCTTCGAAATCAAGTGGTGGTTGCTGAATGGACCGATGCAGACCAACTTTCTGGCAGAGGTTAGCAGTCAAAATTTATCTACTAATACCGAAACTGCTCAGGATGCTTGGAGCTCAGTCAGCAATCATTACGGTTGGTAAACATGTTCTTGGCGCTTCTAGGGGAGGACGTACCTAGTAGGTATTTGTTGGGTCTGGCGCACTTCCGGGACCCATCAAATACGGTTCTCCGGGGAGTGTGTTAGACCCCGCGAGTCCCATCGTCGTCGTCATCGTCTCGACACTAAAAAAATAAATAAAAAAGAAATAGCCCCTCATTTTAATCGATTGCGATAGGTCCCAGAGCTGTACCTGCCACCGTTCCATAGATAGCTTTTTCATTAATTAAATCCTACTAGTCGATTCGCTTATCAGTCACATTCACTACGTCACTACGTGTTGCTGTCTCACTTAAAATATCTATCTCTTTTTTGCATTGCTAATTACCTAACTGCGTCTCAGTGCCTCTGTCTGTTTGTTGTTATGTTATGTTATGTTATGTTATGTTATGTTATGTTATGTTATGTTATGTTATGTTATGTTATGTTATGTTATGTTATGTTATGTTATGTTATGTTATGTTATGTTATGTTATGTTATGTTATGTTATGTTATGTTATGTTATGTTATGTTATGTTATGTTATGTTATGTTATGTTATGTTATGTTATGTTATGTTATGTTATGTTATGTTATGTTATGTTATGTTATGTTATGTTATGTTATGTTATGTTATGTTATGTTATGTTATGTTATGTTATGTTATGTTATGTTATGTTATGTTATGTTATGTTATGTTATGTTGTGTTGTGTTGTGTTGTGTTGTGTTGTGTCGTGTTGTGTTGTGTTGTGTTATGTTGTGTTGTGCTGTGCTGTGCTGTGCTGTGCTGTGTTGTGTTGTGTTGTGTTGTGTTGTGTTGTGTTGTGTTGTGTTGTGTTGTGTTGTGTTATGTTACGTTACGTGTTGTGTTGTGTTTTATTGTGTTGTGTTGTGTTCTGTTGTGTTGTGTTATGTTACGTGACGTGTTGTGTTGTGTTTTATTGTGTTGTGTTGTGTTGTGTTGTGATGTGTTGTGTTGTGTTCTGTTCTGTTGTGTTGTGTTGTGTTGTGCTGTGCTGTGTTGTGTTATGTTGCAGTATCACGTATCGCGATATGATATCGGTTCCTTCAAAATTATTTTATTTTTATTGTTACAATCTTTATGAATTTATTTAAATTTATTTTTATGAATTTTAGTTCTTTCTTACTTTATTACTTACTTTATTACTCATAAGTCAAAACAATGCAGTTTTAATATAATCGTTATCATATTTTAGTATTTTAATAGGTTTGTTCCTTTACATTGTCTATGCTAGTTTGTATTCATTGTTGTAGCTTACGTGCTGTGTGAGTTCGTTAACGTTCGAAACGAGTTATATATATATATATATATATATATATATATATATATATATATATATATTATATATATATATATATATACTATATAGTATAATATATATTATATATATATATATATATATATATATATATATATATATATATACTATTATATATATATATATATATACTATTATATATAATTAATTTAATTTAATTTGGGATTTTATTTTTCAACGACTAACGCGTTATTACTTCATAATTTTAATCTATCTATATATATATATCTACACAATATATATATATATATATCTATATATATATATATATATATATATATATATAATATATATACATACATATATATATATATATATATAATATCAAAAAAAATCAAAAATCTTTATTGTCTTTCAAACAAAACTGAAACTAGGTGCGCACTGACACCCACACTAGGATTCCCTGTGTTGTGGGTAGTCAGCCTCTTCCCTTAAAGATCTATCTTAATGTAACTTAAAAATTATAGCAGGTGAGTAGCGATTTACATTGATTAAACATAAAACTTATACTATATACTAAAATTAACTCTTACATAAATTTACATGGGTATGTGTGTGAGTGTAGGTGTGTGTGTGTGTGTGTGTGTGTGTGTGTGTGTGTGACAAATGAATTAATGTATGTGACAAATCGATATAATCATCACCAGATCCAGGAATTTGAAATTCTAACGGCCCATCGTCGCTGAGTGATGAAATTGGTTTGTAGTGAATCCATTGACTATTTTCTATGCTTGTTTGAGTTGATGGCAAAGCAAATAACCCCAGTTCGGATTTCGCACATTCACAAAAATGATTATGTAAAAACGACATTATTTTTAATTTGTTGAAAATATATCGTTGTAATTTAATTTAACATTTCTTTTAGCTCTTTTCAATGTTCTTCCTTTTAAACAACTTATTACATTGTTAGCATCTCTGTAGGGAGATTTTTTACAAATTTCCACTACACAAAGATTATGGCAAAAAAAACAATCATTTGGCATTTTGTTGGATCCATATGCTATTTAACAAGTTCCAAGAAAATAATCCGTAACAATGAACACATTACGTCTCCCACTAATTGAGGTTCTACAATATCACAGTAAATTAATAGCTGTAATGTGAGGTTAAGTAAAGGTTAGCTGGAAATTTACCTGTCGTATTGATTTTTACATCGGTATTTGGATCAAAACAAAACTGAAGACTTAACTTTGAAGAAAACTTTAGAGAAATGATGTCAGCGATATTTCCGGTTAAAATGATGTACTTTGAAATTTTATCGTAGCATAGTTAAAATGGTTCTCTAGAATTTAGTGCTGATAGAACATCGTCTATATTTTCATAACTGGATGCTGGGATATGATTTTTATAAGTAACAGTCTGTAGTTCAGCTTCATTTGGAACCCGCCTTCTTTTACTGACGTACATGGTTTTTTTTTTTTTTTTGTTTACTTTGAACAGTGAACATAGTACATGGATACTGAATTTATAAAATCCTACTGAACATTTTTACTCTAGTTTAATAGATTTTGGTAGTTTTGTTGAAAGCGTCTTATTATCAGGAAAGTATAAAAATGAACTGTTACTAAGTAATATTAATAAAGTAATATAATAAAAATCTTCGTTATTCATGACTCTAAACTCTATGCTAATATCCAATTATTAAATTTATTCGGATAACCTTTCCACTTCACGAACTACTCCTTTCTGAGATCTGAATATCGAGTACGAATAATTTTATCGTTTAATCATTTAATCGTATTTTGTAGTGGATCACATATTACTTTTGCAATTCTCTCTATAGAATGTTCCTATTATAGGTTTATCTTTAAGTATACACTAACTACGGTGATCTCTCTATGACTGATGTAATTATAAATATTTAACCACTCCAATTTGTTTCATATCCATTTTGAAATGTGTGTTTGTATTTTGTTATTCTAACATGATCACCAATTTAAAATTTTGGAATATTTTTATACTGACTGTTTGTGTTACCATACTAATTACGCCAAACTGTCATTATATTATTATGATTTTCATCACAAGGACGCATCTTAATACTTCGATAAATGCTATAGTTATATGAACCCCCAACCTAACCTTTTTTTTTTGTTTTTTTTTTGACGCGGGGAAAAAATGACATTACGCATACCCTCCCCGCAGGGGGGCGGGAGAGGGGTATGTGGGACTCCCGGTATACCCAATAAAATACCCAGCGACACTCCGACCTCACGTAAGTGGAGAGCCTCGCCGGTGGCTGCCCGCCCTACTGCAGGCCCTTCAAACCCCTCCCACGTGGGAAGGGGTCTTTACAATGGCCGGAGTGCACGGCCATTGTGGTCCGAGTGGGGTGATCCTTGAGGTGCGGGCGGTGGCGCCCCCGCGCCTGTCGCCCGCTGATCACCCCCTGGGGCGGACGAGGACGGACGTTGAGTCCACCGCCTTCCACCCTTCTTCGTCTGCGGAGCGGCGCTGCGAAAGGGTCATCCTCCCACATGCGTTCCGCCGCCTCCTTCTGTGACATGACGTCCTCACAGAAGGAGGCTACCGCCGCCTATGCCTCCTCCCTGCCGAGCATGGCGGCGATCACGCTGGGGAGCGTGGGGCCCTCCCCGACGGCTGCCACCAGGGCCGGCGGGTTCGGCCCACGATGGGCACACCACCAGGGTGTGCTCCGCCGTATCCACTGCAGCCCCGCAGTGGTGGCACGCTGGCGACTCCTCCCTCCCGATCCGGTGCAGGTACGATCCGAAGCACCCATGCCCGGACAGCACCTGCACAAGACGTAGGGAGAGGGAGCCATGTCGCCGATCGAGCCAGGCCCTTCTTGTCACGCATTAACTTGCTTAGCCATCCGCCGTTATTTTTGAGCTCACCCGAGCCTCCAGTTCGGCCCTCTCCTTGCCGTAGACGGGACAATCACAAATTATGTGTGTCACCGTCTCTTCAACCCCAGGCTGGCAGATGCACGATGGGTCACCCTTGCACTTGAATCTGTTGCAAGTACTCGGAGAACCACCGTGGCCCGTAAAGACTTGCGTCAGTACGCTGTCCAGCCTGAGTTTTGGTTACGATCCTGTATGCCTCTCTTGCGTCCGGGAAAAACAATTTTGTGCCTGCAGCTGTTTCGCCGACTTTGTATCTACGATCCCATTCGTCAATCGAATTCTGGCGAAGAATCCGTTTAACCGAATGAGATCGGACACGCCTCGTAGTCAGGTCTTTTTGTTTCCCTCCAGTCCCGCATGAGCTTTTACCCAGAACAAGGAGACAGTCTTGTTCTGGGCGAGACAGTCGTGTATGTTGTCCCTGTCTTCACTACTAGGGATGGAGGGATCTGTGGCTTGTTATTGACTTCAGCGAAGACCTGGAGTCAGAATACAGGCCAAAAGAGCTAGCCGGACTTGTTAGCATAAGAGAGGACGCCTTGCATAAGGAGAGCTGCTTAGCTCTGCCTGGTAGATCTGAGCAGTGCGAAGCGAGTTTCAGCTTGAAGGCTCTGGTTTCCGCGGCATTGTCCCATACGGAAACGGCCGCTCCAACCCCGCCTTCAAGCTTACTCCCATCTGTATACATTCGCACTGCCTGGCAATTGTACCTTTCCACTTGCTCCTGGTCTTCCAGGCTAGTGAAAAGGAGAGCCGCTTGCTCGACAGGATGCCGCAAATCGTAAGGCCCGACTCTGTGCTCAACCCGTCTATCCCCAAGTACTGCGTCGGATAGGCCCTTTTTGGTCTCATAAAGGGCGGCTGCCTCTTGGATCCTAAGATCGAGAGGCAGCAATCCAGCAAGTAACAGGGCAGAGTTCAGGGAGACAGTTCGGTGTGCCTTTACGATTTTTTGGGCGAATCCTCTCTGGATTGCGTCCAGGCGTTTCCGCACTCCCAACTTTTTAGCTGCAGGCGCCCACGCGCTAGCGGCATACAGGATCACTGGCTCGACTACGGCGGTGTAAATAGTCTGAGGACCTCTGGCTGGAGACCCCAGCTTGTTCTGCGGTCCTGGAGATTGCTTGAAGCTATTCACCACTTACACTTATCTTGCTAAGGTGGGAATTAAAAGTGAGCTTATCATCGATCACGAGTCCGAGTATCTTAATTTCTCTGGAAATTTCAATGTCGATCCCGGCCATGGTCAGATGTGGGGTATCGTATTTCAGTTTGCGCGTTATGACCATTGTCCTCCTGAGTAGGGGGTCCAGTAGCAGGTTCCAAAGGATGGGGACCACCTATCGAGCCCTGTACGCAGCCTTTGGTTGTGCTCTTGGAGTATTCAGCACCCGCGTACCTAACTGTCACACTCCGGTCCTGGAGATAGCTGTCGATCACTCTGCGTAAATTGCCGGGACAGCCTTCCTCAGCCAGCCTGGTTCTAATAGCAGGCCACCATGCACTATCGAAGGCTCCCTCTATGTCCAGGAGACCATTACGACTAGCTTCTTCTCAAGAAGCCTGCCTGTAATGTGTCTCATCAGGTCACACAGGGAGTCCTCGGTGCTTTTCTGGGGCATGAACCCGTACTGGCGAGTACTGAGTCTAGGCAGGATGTGCCATTTGATACGCGTGATCAACAGCTTCTCCAGGATCTTCCCCATGACGGACAGAAGCCCTATAGGCCTGTACGCCTTTGGGTCGGAGTAATCCGGCTTCCCAGGCTTACGGAGGACCACGACCGTTGCCAGTTTCCAGATCTTTGGAAAATAACCTAGCGCTAGGCATTTGTTAGCAATGCCTAGGTAAATGTGCGGTCGGGCGGCGACAGCGTGCTGGCAGATGTCTGCAGTGAGACCGTCTGAACCAGGAGCCTTTTTCGGTTTGAAGGTGCCCACCGTTTCAAGGACCTCGCGGAGAGCAAATGGTGGGTCCAAATGCTCAATTTGCAACCTGTCATCTAATTTCTCCGCGAGTACCCTTATCCGACGGTGGTCATCTCCATCCAGACTTGGGTCGTCCTCCGGATAAAAGACCTCCGCCAGCAGGCGCGCCGATTCCTCCGGGCCGCAGGTGCTTCCCCCCCTTCTTAGCGCAATGTCCTGCTCCCTCTTCGATGTCTCCTTTATAATCCTATAGATGCCCTCCCACACCCCCTCTTTGTCCTGTTTTCCGCAAAATTTCTTCCAGCTCTCTAGCTGTGCACTCTTTTCCCTTTCCTCATACTTTTCTTTTGCTTCCAGGTACTGTTTCACAACCATGGGTCTTCGCACAGGGGCGGCGCAGCGGACTCGACGTTTTAGCGTGGCTGTCTCACGTTTGAGTGTGTCGAGCTCTTGGGTCCACCACGGTATGTTAAATTTTTTATTATTTTTCTTTTTAGGTATTGCATTATCACAGGCTGCTTTTATTGTTTTTATGTATGTTTCAACTATAGTTTCTAAATGGTTTTTTGGTGTTTATTAGTTCAATATTTGTTTCTGTTAAGTGATTTTCTTCTAAATTTTCTAAAAATTTCTGTGTAAATTTTGTTCCAGTCCTGCCTTTTTTGTATTATAAATCCTGGTTGTGCTGTCTAATACTATGCATTTTGATTTAATTAATTTTATTTCAAGGATTATAGTGTTGTGATCAGAGCTGGTCACCCCCCCGTCGACTCTCCAGTCCTCTACTAGGTGGAGTAGATCGCCTGTGCAGGCTGTAACGTCGACGTGGCTAAAGAAGCGCCTACCGCCCCTTACGGTATCAAAGGTCGGCATGTCTCCCTTATTTAGCACTTGCATGCCTATCTCGTCCAGGGCCGCGGACATCTCCTCCCCTCTTGCATCTGTTGTCTCGCTACCCCCCACCACGAGTTTTTGGCGTTGGCGTCTCCGCCTGCAAGGATCCTTTTGTGCCCACCTTTCTGGTAAATTCTGTGGATGTGAGCTAGGTAGGGTTCTATCGGCCGGTCAGGTTCAAAATAATATGAGGCGACAGTGATCTCCCAGTGTACCGTTCGGATCCTCACTACCACGATGTTTTTGGTAGTAAGTTCCGGGCACTGCGTGACTGCTAGGTCTCGATCGAAGACCGCTATTGCGGCCTTTACAGTCCCTTCTCCTGCACCGCTGCGTTCAGTATACACCATGAGTTCATTAGTTGCCAATTTGCTTCTTTGCAAGTTAGCCTGAACTATGATGTATCCCGAGCCAGTTGGTTCGCCTGGTGCGCCCTTAGCAGTATGCGACGCTGGCCCTAGCCAATGCCTCCCACCTGCGTCTAACTGGGCAGTCTGCGCTGAACGCGTTGTGATCAACGCGTTCGATTTTGGCGCCCGCACAGTTGCAACAGCGTGGTGATGCATTAGCAAGCCAGCCCTCGCATTCGGTCCTCATGTGAGGCCCCCCACAGTGGCTGCACTTAGGGGCGGTTTCCTTGCAGAACCGCCTGCTGTGACCGTAGCCGAGGCAGAGGGAGCACTGCACGAGTGGAGAAAAGTCCTCCACTCTGACTCTTTGTAAGTCTACGTGCAGAGCTCCCGCCTCTACCGCCCGGTTCCACACTATGGGGGACACTCTCATGATGACGTGAGCCGTTTGGGGGTTCCTGGTCTTACGGCGGAACCTCACCTCGGCCCGGAACTCCTCCTTGGGGACATTGTCAAAGAGGCTCCGATTCTGCTTCCTCAGAGCGCCCAGAATATCAACATCAGAGTTGTATGACAGGACGTCTCTGAGGATCAGAAGCGGATCCGTTTTTTTTTTTTTTTTTTTTTTTTTTTTTTTTTTTTTTTTTTTTTTTTTTTTTTTTTTTTTTTTTTTTTTTTTTTTTTTTTTTTTTTTTTTTTTTTTGAAATTGGATGCCAAAAAGTTTGGTTTTTATTGATTTTGGTTGGGTTTGGGTTTGGTTGGTTAGGTTAGGTTAGGTTGGTTAGGTTAGGTTCCCAGGGGGTTGCTGGTCCTCCTACTGGGGGCGCGTC
>JAXRJS010000088.1:6355958-6435979 GCA_037127375.1 Dione juno | reverse complement strand
TGCAATGTTATTTAGTGCCCTTTAGTGTGGTTTTTCATTTTCCAAACGCTGGACAGTGCCTGTAAACTGGAAAACCTGACAAGGATTGGCCTGGAAGAATCCTTTTTTTGTACCGAGTCTGTGGCAAGATTCAATTGAAGAAGACCCAACATCAGACAACTTCATATGCCTGGATAATACTTCCATTGTCTTATTTAATACATCTTCGTCTTTCTCCTCTCTAATACCGTGGAGTAAAAGCACCTTTCTTCTTGAATGCGTCTCCAAGCGGTCCATACCAAGTGCTACCATCTCAACTTGTGATTTTAATAGGCTGAGAGTCTTCCATACAAAAGCCTTGAATGTATAGAAGTCAGCAGCTAAGGCTTTGACTGTGGGAGTGGGAGCTGCAGAGCTAGGCTGTGACAGGCTCTTCTCGAATTCACCCATTCTTGAAGAGAACATAGTAGAAAGTTCGTCCATGCTTTTGAGTAACTTTTCTACAGGAGTATTTATTTTTTGAATATTTTGTGCAATATGTGTTGGAAAGTGTAGTGTTAGTCCACTTAAGCACAGGTAATTAGAATTTTAACATATACGCTAACTAATTTAATTTTAAATAATTTTAAAATATGGAGCTGTTAAAATACGTGTGTGCACTTTCGTGTCTACCCGCGACTCTTATATTCCAAATCCTAAACAATGGCGCCACTAAGCTTCCTGCAGTGGAATAGTTGTAGTGTTCGTGCTAAAAAGCATGAACTACTGCGTATTGTTTCTATGTATGATCCTGTCATTATTGCCCTCTCGGAAACATGGCTGGTGCCAGACTACCCGTTCAGGGTCTCAGGTTTCGCCTGTTTAAGGGAGGACAGAAGTGACGGGTATGGAGGTAGTGCTATCCTCATCCAGCACTCTTCTCCTTATTCCCGTATCCCTCTTCCGCCTCATAGCCAACAGATTAACGCTGTCGCTGTGAGGGCCTTTGGTATTTCTTTCCTTTCTGTATATATCTCTCATCCTTCCTCTTCCCTCTTCCTTGAACTTAAGTCTATTATCTCTTCGCTTCCTATCCCTATACTAGTCCTGGGGGACTTTAACACTCATCACACTCTGTGGGGGTGTTATTACTGTGATGGATTTTCTCCTTCGTTGGTGGACTTAATTGATGATGTTAATCTCTGCATTCTCAATGATGGTTCACCGACTCGTAGGGTTAATCCTAATCAGAATCCTAGGACTGCAGTTGACCTTTCCTTATCTTCTCCGTGTATATTGCTTCCCAATTATCATGGTCTGCCCTTCCTTCTACCCATGGTAGTGATCATTTCCCTATCCTCCTTTCTATGTATAATAGAAATCCTTCTTCGCTCTTCCTTTTTCATCTCCTAAATATAATTTAAAGAAAGCCAACTGGAATGAGTACGCAGACTCTGTGGATTGCATGTTGGCCAACCTTCCTGAGTCTGGTAATTATGAGAATATCTCTATCTGATATGATCAGTTTGTCTCTGTCATTTTATCTGCAGCTGACTTGCATATTCCAAAAACACACTCCATTCAGAGTCGGACGTATTTCAATCCATGGTGGGATCAGGAATGCTCTGACTTTGTCAATCGGCGATCATCTGCTGAGGCGTCATACACGGCCTGTATGACGATGGAGAATTATGTTGAGTACAAATGCAGTGATGCAAAGTTCAGAAAATGTATTTGGAAAAAGAAAAAACTTGGTTGGGTTCATTTTTGTGAATCCCTTAATCCTCGCTCCCCTACTTCCCTCGTGTGGACAAATTTTAAGAGGTTTCGCAAATCTCTTAACAATGTCAGTAATCCTAACTCCAATAATCCTTCTCTTTGGCTTAAAGATTTTGCAAACAAATTGGCTCCTCCCTCTGCACCGTCCCGTGATCTGTTTATATCCACACCTGTTGAATCATTAGAGGAAATGGATCTTCCATTTTCCTTTGATGAACTTGAAAATGTATTGGCGTATTTAAAGGACACCAGTCCAGGTGAAGACGGTGTTCCCTATTCATTTATTGTTAAATTAAACGAAAAATGTAAGCTCCTCTTTCTAAATTTAGTAAATAATATATTTCAATCAGGCAATATCCCCAGTACCTGGAAATCTCAGATTATTATACCTATCCTCAAACCTGGCAAAAGTCCCTCTGACCCTAATTCCTATAGACCCATTGCTTTAGCATCTACGTTGTCAAAGATTGTTGAACGACTTTTGAAAAATCGTTTGGAGTGGATAGTGGAAAGTAGAAGCATCTTAGCGCCCTCTCAGTTTGGTTTTAGAAAGGGCTTAAGTACTATTGATAGTCTCAGCATTTTTACCACAGACATTCGACGAGCTTTTGCCAAAGGTGAGTATTTAGTTGGTCTTTTTCTGGATGTTGCATCTGCATATGACAATGTTCTTCTTCCGGTACTCAGGCAGAAACTGCATCAGCTGAGTATTCCGCCGAGGATGATTCACTACATTTGCAATTTGCTGACCGGTAGAACGGTATCTGTGAAACATCCGCTTCTTACTATACCTTCCAGACTTGTCTGGAAAGGTCTGCCTCAAGGCTCAGCTCTTAGTCCTCTGTTGTATAATATATACACACATGACTTGGAATTGTCTGATAATAATTTTTGCAACATTCTACAGTACGCTGATGACATCATCCTCTATTATAGTTCAAATTCAGTAGAGGACATTACTTATCGTCTGAACACTGCTTTGCACTATCTCAACCAGTGGCTCTATGAACACGGCCTGGCATTATCTCTGGATAAGTGTCAAGTGGTAGTGTTTACTAAAAAGAGAGTAGTTCCAAATCTCCAAATTGTAAGTGAGAATATTCCCATACGGATAACACAAAATGTTAAATTCTTAGGCATGTTACTCGACAAAAGACTGAACGGAATTGCTCATGCTGAATATATCAGCCAGAAATGTGAAAAAGGTATTAATGCTCTAAGAGCTGTGTCCGGTGTGTGGTGGGGTGCACACCATTACTCTCAAAAAAAAAAAAAAAACTGCTGTACAATGCTATAATCCGTAGCCATATTGACTACGGGTTATTGTTTTGGACCCCTTTAATAAAGTAGCTACAGAAAAAATTAATCGTATACAACATAAATGTCTACGGATTATTATAGGTACAATGAGGTCTACTCCTACTAATGCACTACAAGTGGAGTGTGTGGACCCGCCTTTCCCTATCCGTCGACAATTTCTTTCCGATAAATTTGTATGTAAAATGTTACAGCTGTCTTCTCATCCATTGAGGTCTAAGTTATATAAATTAGCCGATCTTATTCCACGTGCCAAACCTTTACCCTACTTGCTAGATAGCTCCCTTAGACTAACCTCCCTCCACCACCCCTTGTCCTTCTTCCCATCAAACCCATTATTTCGTACACCTTATAATGCTCTTGTCCATTGCCCTCGTGTCATTACACATCTTAACTAAGCTTAGCTAAGCTTAACTGGCTTAACTAAGGGAGATCCTAGCATCAACACAAAATTTCAAGAGTTGGTTAGTGAAAAATGGTTAAATTATATCCTCATCTTCACAGATGCTTCAAAGCTTTCGGAGGAAAGCTGTGTTGGTGCAACTTGCTGGATCCCAAAATTCAAAATTATTTTACAATTTAAATGCCCTCCCGAATCATCAGTGTTTACAGGTGAGGCTGTTGCTTTGCTAGAAGCAATCCTGTTTAAATTCTCCCACGACTTTAAACAGACGGTTATTTTTACGGACTCGTTAAGCTGCTTAATGGCGTTAAAGGGAAACCCGTTCCATAGTAGGTTGAGATCTTCAATTGTTTTAAGGATTCATGAAGAATTGTACTCATGTCACCTAAGGGGCTAGGACGTTACTTTGGTATGGATTCCAGGTCACTCTGGAATTAGTGGGAATGAATCTGCAGACTCTTGCGCCAAATTAGCCATCCAGTGTGGTACTTCTGATCACTTTTTCAATTCGGCCTAGGATCTGTTGACCCTGGCAGATATTCATCTATGTAAGACCTGGAGTAATTTCTGAGATAAGTCAAAATCAACCAAAGGTAAGTACCATTCCTTAATTCAACCTAATATCCCAAAGCGACCGTGGTTCATAGCCGACCGAGAGATCGTCACTGTAGGGTAAAATTGTATACAACAACTGTCAACTGTCAACTGGGAGGTATTAAAACTTCTATTCTGTACTGCATTAATGGCGTTTCGAGCGTGCCAGTTGAGCACAGTTCACTTTGCCAATGTCATGTTGTATGGAGGATACACGAAGGAGAATGTACGGTGAAAAGATAACTAACTTTACACAATAATACAATGCATGTAAAAAAAAAGAGATCCAATAAAAATTCTTCTTTCACCTGCAACAAATTAAAACTTCATAGCCGACCAAAAGATCGTCACTATAGAGCAAAATTGTATACAACAACTGTCAACTGGCAGGTACCAGGACTTCATAGCCGACCGAGCGATCGTCACTATAGAATACAATTAGATACAACAACTGTCAACTGGCAGGTACCAGGACTTCATAGCCGACCGAGCGATCGTCACTATAGCGTATAATTGTATACTACAACTGTCAACTGGCAGGTACCAGGACTTCATAGCCGACCGAGAGATCGTCACTATAGAGTACAATTGTATACAACAACTGTCAACTGGCAAATACCAGGACTTCATAGCCGACCGAGAGATCGTCACTATAGAGTACTATTGTATACAACTGTTAATTGTCAACTGTCAACTGGCAGGTACCAGGACTTCATAGCTGACTGAGAGATTGTCACTATAGAGTACAATTGTATACAACTGTCAACTGTCAACTGGCAGGTTCCAGGACCTCATAGCCGACCGAGCGATCGTCACTATAGAGTGCAATTGTATACAACGCCTGTTAACTGACAAGTACCAGGACTTTATAGCCGACCGAGTTCGTGAAGTCGTCTTGTCTCCCGATTCCTGAGCTGCTACTACGGTCGCTGGTCGCCTAAGCTGGGTCTCTCCTCCTTTTTTTGTATTCTATTACAAATGATTTGAGTAAAAATAAATAATTGGTTAATTAAGTAAATCGTTCTTTTTCAATTATGCTTGTTTTTTTTTTCTATATAGGTACATAGTTACATGTTTAGTTTGTAAATAATAGATTTAATGTCGGATTTCTTTTATTTCAAACATCATTATACTGTTTTCAAAAATTAAAGCCTTCAAAAGTTCCATATTTTCGTAAAAAGTTTACCTTCCTTGTGGTCAAAACTTTATTCCGAAACAGGGGCCACTTCACGTACAAAGCAGAACTTAGAAGCAAACCAAAATTTTATCACAAAGTTCAATTAAGAGGTCTATGAATACATTAAATATAAACACAAAAACCTGACTAAACAACAAAGATTATACATACTGATATAACATTAAATAATATATTTAAAATAGATTAAAATCTTAAAAATCGTTAAGACACCCAAAACAGGGGACTTTTAGCTTAGTTTATTCGATGAATTGCTAGTTACAATTAAATATTTCTTCTTGTTTCCATGAGGCAAGGACCCAAATCCCTCTGGGTTAACATTTTTATGCCATTAATTAATTGAATATTTCAATATTATTAAGATCATATCATAGATAATTTGTGATTGTAAGTTCTTTTTCTCATTTGTCAAGTAGATTACTGTTTAATATATTTACACTATAATCAATATTTATATCAATAATCAATCTTGACATTCCTCATAAGTAAAACTGTCATGCATATAAATTTAATGATACATTGTGTAATGTGGCAGCTACAATTATATGTCATATTATAGTAACATTATATCCGAGGGCTAAACCTTCGACCGCCAAGACATAAACATGGCTGTTACCAAGTGCTAAATGTTGTGTTAATAATATGCCTTGATTTTATTTGTCTAATTAGTGGTGAATCTTCAGGGGGTGGCCTAATATTGTTGTGATAGTTGCTATTGGGTTCAGAGGTATCAGGTAAATGTCTGCAGATCTCCTGCAAAAAGTACAATTACAACACTTTACTTACATGAATATTTGATTTTGAATGATCTTCATACAAAGGTACATAAATTTACATGAAATAATGAAATATGAACATCAGTAACCACTGTTTGGGGGCAATTTTAAGACTACTCTTGTCAATTGTTTGTATGTTACTTTTAATCAAAGATGTTAACACAGAATCTTGGTAAGATTTATACCTTTTTTTACACTGCATAGCTTCCATTTTGAAAGTAATTTTCACATGCTTGTCCCATTTAAGGTTTTAGGGTGTGGTAGCTATTTATCTAAGATATATCTTCATAGTGACCACAAATCTCTAGCTTAAGTCAAGGTTCAATAGCATTGGGCACCTGAGAAAAGATCTTCAGATGCATGCAAGATGTGGGGAGTAAAAGCCTACATTATTAAAAAGTATGCAATACTTCGTGTTTTATATTTTACGAAATATCTAGGTGCAAATTGAATGTATGTAACGTGTGCAGAAACAAACGTTTAAGTAAACACTAAAGACATTTTCCATTAACAAAAACAATTAAATTATAAGCAAAGTAAAAATATACATGAAAGACGTTTTCTAAAAAATTTCGGGGATGCTTCTAAGTTATTTGCTACCTTGTTTAATGATCTACTTCCATTTAAATTTGAAAAGAATACGTGTTGTACTTGTCACATGAAATTTAAATAATAAAAATGTACACAAAGGTGACAGATACAAAAAGCCTAAATAGGACTTTGTAGTTTGTACATTTGAAGGGAATAAATAAATAAATAAACTTAGTCTTGCCATAAATATTGTTATAAAGAAAAACATTTTTTTTGTACGTAATATTTATTACTATTACAATGAGTTATATTAATTAAATAATATAAATCCACAAAAAATATATAATATAATACTTTTTGTATATAATGCTTATTGGAAGTGGGCTGGCTTTACAGTCCTTTAAACGTTGAGCCCAGCTATCAATACCCGCATGCACTTTTTCTATGGGGAAACTCTTCGGTGCCATTCGTATGGATTGTGTTAGGGTCTCCAAATTATCATGGCGCTTAGAGCAAGCCTTGGTCTCTTAAAACTAGCCATAAATAATTTTTTCAGTGCATTAAGATCAAGACTAGATGACGGTCACTCTTCTGTCTTCACCTCTAATGAAAACTGGAACCAACCAGCCAAGATTGGGTGGATCAAGTTTTAGGACCCGGTGCCTAGTCCTACAGGAAGGATCCTTTTTAGTTATTGAACATGGATTTTTAAGGGACGCTAAATTGTAAAATTGATTTTATCCTTTTACAAAACTTTTCTATGGCCTCTACTTTTACCACCTTAGACTTTTTTAAAGGGCCAGTTAAAAAATTAGTTTACCTTCAAAATACGTAACATGGTTCTAGATGCTATCTTATGCTTACTGCTTTGATACCTTTTTCGTACGAATACTATGTGAACGGAAGAATATTTTTCTATCACAAACCCAGGTTTCATTTCAATCCATCAATAGCCCGGTACACAAACATTGGCTAATACCAATCATCTGGCGGGTTTAAAAAATTGTATTTGGCTCCATACCTATTTTATGTAATGTAATCTCTTTATCACTTTAGTATCAATATTTTTACAATATATTGGCGCAAAAATAAGAAAACAATAACAGTTCAAATTCAATAGTAATATTTTGTTTTTTTTTTATTGTAACACTATAAATGGCCAGACTAAGTATAATAAAATTTGTTAAATTGATTTCACTGTAAAACTGTCTGATGGAATTACATTCTTAAAAAAAATCATTGTTTTAAATATTACAAAATAATTGAAATAATCAAATAACATTTTTTTAAACTGTAACGGTAACATTAAGTTAATGTAGGAAAAAAAAAATTAATACATATCATAAATATGTGTACTATTTTGTGAAAATAAAATAATATAGAAAGTTATCACGGAAAATTTTAAGAGTCAGTTCAGTTCAGTTGGTTCTTTAAGTATGGCGTGAAAGTTTTATCAACAAAGTGGATTGTGTACATGTCATGTGTGATGTCAGTGTCAACGTCAGTTATTTCTCTACAAAAGTTCAAAACAAGGCGTGTGGATGACGGCGGCGACGAGCGTACGACGGTGACCGTATCGCCTCGCAGTAGCCTCAGCGGATCGAAGGCTAATCTCGAGAGATAACACGTAATATAATTAAATTAGACAGCAAGGCAGCGGCGGAGGGCGCGGCGAGCGCGGCCATGTGACTGCGTCTCGGTACTGCGTCGCGGCCTTCGTCGCCGCGTGCCCCGCGTGCCCGGGCCCGGTGTAATCCAGTTAGCGAGCGCCGCGCGGTGCAGTGCTGACAGCGCGAGTCTGTGCACAGGTCGCGGCCGCGGCCCCGCGCTCGGACCGGCCAGCGCCGTGCCACCACCGACAGTGACGCCGTCACCGGCACCACCAGCAGCACCGACACCAACACCGCCGATACCGACGACATGAAGCCACAGGACGACTACAGGAACGGAGACGGTGAGCTAACGATGTTTAACTTTGTTAACTTGTTTAACTAACTAAGTAAAGCTACACAAACTACCAACTACCACATAGTTACAATCTGCGAAAATATTAATACGTTTTCATGTTTAAAAAGTACCTAAATTACATATTTATATGAAAAATATTTTCATTCTAAATAGTTTGTTGACTTTTGTTAAGACAACTATTATTTTTGTGCTTTTATTGTTTTAAAATAAAAAAAAAAACAAAACAATCATTATTGTATTATCATATTAGTTTATTTTAGTAGATTAATACAATAACAAGGTGTTGGTGTTGGTGTTGGTGTTGGTTGTACCTATATTTATGACCAACATTTTACATTTCATAACTTTATTTTGAAGTATGATTTCATGTTTCATTTAATTGTTGTGGAAGTTTATTTTATTAATTTAAATTATTCTGAACTGATATCTCTGTATTGTCAATTAAAGCAGCAGTATATGCTTTTATATTTAATTTCTTTAAATATTGTACAAAATATTACAATAATTATTATAAAGTGTGTTGTATATTATCAACATCGAAGTAGAATTTGTTTCACATTGTCCATTACATTTATTATTAAACTGTCACGGTTGAATTACCATCAATTGTCATATCGTTGTAATTATATTTGCACCGTTTGTGGTACAATGTGTTTTAAAGTAAAATATTAATTGGCTAAATAAAGTAAAATAATAAGTTAAATAAAGTAAAATATTATTTTAATTAGTAAAACTACTTTTAATATGTATTTTAATATTGCTGTATAGTGATTTCTGGTTACTGTTTATTTCTATGTACTTCAAGGAGTATCTCATAGTGAATGCCAAAGATATTTCCTGCTCTGCTTGTGAACAGAGTAGCGCAAAGTATTGCGAAGCTACTTGAGCTGCAGTTTTTGTGGTCGTCGTAGTCTCGGATCGTTCGTAGAAATGCGATGTAATGTAATCCGTGAACTGTAAATCGATGCGGCCGCATAAACAAGTTTCAAGGCTGGCGCAAAGTCAATTACAAAGACTAGTACGATGACGTACCGCCGCCTCCGCCTCCGCCTCGTACGGGACCACCGCCTCCACGACGACGTCGTTTAGCCAATTGATAGAATACTCATGTCCGCTCACGTAGTGCTGGCGCACTCTTCATTTAGATTATGAATCTAATTGATGAATGCCCCCCTAACAACCTGCGGCCGGCCAGCGACCGGCTAGCGACCGGCTAGCGACTGGCTAGCGACCGGCTAGCGACCGGCGACGAGCCGCCAACCATTGCGTGTGTCATACAAATAATGATAGCTGAGGAGCCAATTTAAAACGATATCAAATGAATAAAAATTTAATTATGATCTTATTACGACAAGTCCCAAAGCTTGTTAGTACGGCGCTTGGACAAACTGACTGATATGGACAATAAAATATGGAAATGTATAAACAAGTTTCAAAGCCGGCCGAGTGGAGCTAGTCTTAAGTTACTCAGATATTGCGCGGTAAGTGGCGGAACTTAACGCCACGCTTTGTCTTCTTACCAGAGCGTAGAAATAAAATTAATTCATTTCCCCAAATGGAAACCGAATCCACAACCGTTAAGTTTACAGTCAGACGCGGTGCTGCTGCGCCACCTACTACACTAAAATACGTATTTACAGTTTCTCACTGTAAATCCATATCCATGCATCGGGCATGGATTCGATCCCCATTCGGGGGAATTATTTTATATATATATATATATATATATATATATATATATATATATATATATATATATATATATATATATATATAAAAAGCCATGATTTATTATCGAGTATTCTTTCCTATTGTTTACATTCGTCCATATTTTGTGTCGTTTTCGTCCGTTTCTTTTGTATCGTTGTATTAACAACGAATGATCCTCGCTTCGACAAATTGTTTCCGTACTTCAAATTCTAATTCATTTATTCTTGTCCATACTACTTGAAGTAATCTATGAATAAGATTGTGTGTAATAGTGCATATATATATATATATATATATATATATATATATATATATATATATATATATATATATATATATATATATATATATATATATATATATATATATATATGTATATATATATATATGTATATATATATATATGTATATATGTATATATGTATATATGTATATATGTATATATGTATATATGTATATATGTATATATGGATATATGTATATATATGTATATATGTATATATATGTATATATATGTATATATATATATATATATATATATATATATATATATATATATATCTATATATATATATATATATATATATATATATATATGTATATGTATATGTATATGTGTATGTGTATGTGTATGTGTATGTGTATGTGTATGTGTATGTGTATGTGTATGTGTATGTGTATGTGTATGTGTGATGTGTATGTGTATGTGTATGTGTATGTGTATGTGTGTGTGTATGGTGTATGTGTATGTGTATGTGTATGTGTATGTGTATGTGTATGTGTATGTGTATGTGTATGTGTATGTGTATGTGTATGTGTATGTGTATGTGTATGTGTATGTGTATGTGTATGTGTATGTGTATGTGTATGTGTATGTGTATGTGTATGTGTATGTGTATGTGTATGTGTATGTGTATGTGTATGTGTATGTGTATGTGTATGTGTATGTGTATGTGTATGTGTATGTGTATGTGTATGTGTATGTGTATGTGTATGTGTATGTGTATGTGTATGTGTATGTGTATGTGTATGTGTATGTGTATGTGTATGTGTATGTGTATGTGTATGTGTATGTGTATGTGTATGTGTATGTGTATGTGTATGTGTATGTGTATGTGTATGTGTATGTGTATGTGTATGTGTATGTGTATGTGTATGTGTATGTGTATGTGTATGTGTATGTGTATGTGTATGTGTATGTGTATGTGTATGTGTATGTGTATGTGTATGTGTATGTGTATGTGTATGTGTATGTGTATGTGTATGTGTATGTGTATGTGTATGTGTATGTGTATGTGTATGTGTATGTGTATGTGTATGTGTATGTGTATATTATATATATATATATACTATATATATATATATATATATATATCGATGCGATGCGATGCGATGCGATGCGATGTTGGACAAGCCTCCACAAGCCATTTACACGCTTTGCTAGTGCCACGTGTTTCCTTTGTTTAGTGTTCTAGAACCGACCCTGGTTCGGGTCGGTAATAAATGTTTGTAAGCTCTCCAAACACCCATTTACCTGCTTGTGTTTATGAACGGTTGCCGAACTTTGCCAATACAATAAGAAAACTTGTTTGTTATTTTTTTATGACAAGTAGTTTTTGTATCTATATTATTGTACGTCTATGTATTTATATACAAAAATCTAAAATAGCGTCATACTTCACATGCGTCTTTATCGGCGGAAAATTCTTACTACATGATAACGTCAAAAGCCATACAGTAAAAAATGATGAATTATCGTGATTATTGTGCAGAGCAGAGAAGCGCGCAGTCGGCGGAGTCGACGGTAGCGCCGCGCCTGTTGGCCGAGCACGCACTAGTGTGTTTCCCTTTATCTACTGATAAAGTGGATATTGCGTGGCCTGCAACATTTATCATTATTGTTCAGAAGATTTATTTTTGTTTTTGTAACACGTGCACGTGTGTATATATATAATGTCAGTTCACGCGCGTTGTGCAGGCGGTGCCTCGTCTGCGGCCTCGCGCTCCGACGACAGCGAGGGCGAGGACGGCGCGCTCGAGGAGGAGCTGTCGCTGGACGACCGCGAGGCGCCGGCGCGAGCCCTCGCTGCGCTGAACGCGCTGCGCAAGGCGCGCCAGCACTACGACGTGCTGCTGGCCGCCGCCGGCGAGGAGGTCGCCGCGCACAGCGCCGTGCTGGCCGCCGTGTCGCCGCGCCTGCTGGCCGAGCTGGCGCAGCTGCCGCCGCCCACCGCCGCTCCCGCCGCCTCGCCCGCCGCGCCGCCCGCCACGCTGCGCCTGCCCGGCGTGGACGCCGACGCACTGCGCGAGCTGGTGGAGTACGCGTACACGGGCCGGTTGCGCGTGCGCGACGCAGCCGCCGCGCGCCGACTGTACCGCGCCGCCGCGCGCCTGCGCGTGGAGCCCGCGCGCGCGCACCTCGCGGAGCGCCTCGTGCGCCGCCGCACGCCGCACGACTGCCTCGCGTTGCGCCAGCTGCCCGACCTGGCGCCGCACCACCGTGCGCTGCTCGACGCCTATATAGCGCAACATGTAAGCCCACTGTCGGGACGCCGTGTCTGTCTTCACTACGTGCTCTGGGGCCACCCTAAATTTCGCTAAATTATATGCATTTTTAGTTCGACGAGATCTGCGAGAGCGGCGCTCTCGCTGCCTTGCCATTGATACGCATCGAGCTACTTCGGGAGACAAGCGCGGAGGGCGGCGAGGAGGCGCCGGCCGCCGTCGCCGACGCCGCGCTGTCCTGGTTGAAGGACCGTCACTCGGGAGACGTCGACGTGAGTAGCGCTCGGTGGTGGCTCGCGGCGCGATGTGACGCGACGGCTCGTGACGACTGCTCGTGACATTACAGCTGGACGAGCTGTGCTCGCGCACGCACCTGCTGTTCGTGGACGTGCGCGGCGAGCTGCGCGACTGCGGGGAGCTGCCGGCCGCGCGCGGCGACGCGCCCGAGCTGCAGGAGTACCGCGAGGCGCGCGAGCGCGAGCGCGGGCAGCGCCGCCGCGACCGCGCCGGCGACGAGGAGGCCGCGGGCGGCGACAGCGGCGTGCTGGCGGCGCGCGCGGCCGGCGCGGCGGGCGGCGCGGGCGGCGTCACGCGCGCCGTGGTGGCGCTGCGCGGGCGGCTTGCGGCGGCGCGCGTGGCGTGGCGCGCGGGCGGCGCGGCGGGCCCGCGGGGCGGCCGGCTGGGCGGCGGCGGTGGCGGGGGCGGCGCGGGCGGCGAGGCGCGCGCGCACATGTCGGCGGGGCGCTGCGCGGTGGGCGCGGCGGCGCTGGGCGCGCGGCTGGTGGTGTGCGGCGGCTACGACCGCGCGCGCGTGCTGCGGGCGGCGGAGGCCTACGAGCCGGCGCTCAACGCGTGGACGCCGCTGCCGGACATGACGCGCGCGCGCGCCCGCTTCCCGGCGGCGCGTCTCGGCAACGCGCTATACGTGTTCGGGGGCTCGGACGGACAGACGGAGCTCGATTCCGTCGACGTCTACGAGGAGGTGCGTCGTCTCAAGTTATTATTGATTGAAATCGTGGCGTAGAGGGACTGCATATATCTATCTAACTATAACATAACTTCACAGACGGACGATAGAATGATCCTATAAGTTCATTTTTTTCCCTTCCGCAGAAGGAGGGCGGAGGCGCGTGGAGGGCGCGCGCGCGCATGCCGCTGGCGCGCTCGCACGCCGCCGCCGCCGCCGACGAGCTGCGCGGCGAGCTGTGGGTGCTGGGCGGCTGGGCGGGCGGCCGCAGCCTGCGCGCCGCGCACCGCTACGAGCCCGCGCGCGACCGCTGGACCGACGCGCCGCCGCTCGCCGCCGCGCGCTCGCAGGCCGCCGCCGTCGTGTGGCAGCGCGCGCTGTGGGTGCTGGGCGGCTGCGACGCCTGGAACTGCCTCGCCTCCACCGAGCTGCTGCCGCTGGACGACGCCGCCGCCGCCTGGCGCGAGGGCCCGCCGCTGGCCACCGCGCGCCGCTCTATAGGCGCGGCCGTGTGGCGCGGCCTGGCCGTGGCGGCGGGCGGCTCGGCGGGCGCGGCCTCGCTGCGCGACACGCTGCTGCTGGCGCCGGGCGCGGCGGCCTGGCGCGCCGGCCCCGCGCTGCGCCGAGCGCGCGCCGCGCCCGCGCTGGCGGCGCTCGGTGACGTGCTGTACGCGGCCGGCGGCTTCTCCGGCAAGGAGTTCCTGGCGTGCGTGGAGTGTCTGTACGAGCCCGACGGCGAGTGGACTACGCTGTGCGCGCCGCCCTCGCCGCCCGCCCCCTGCCCCGCGCCCCCCGCCGCCGCCGCGCCCCCCGCCGCCGCCGCGGACGAGGCCCCCGAGGCGCCCAAGGCCCCCGAGGCCCCCGTGGCGGCGCAGTGACCGCACTACCTCCCGCACGCCTGCACTATCGATGCATTTGTGCGCATTCCGTCTGTAACCGGACACCTATCTAGAACATTCCACTCGCATGTCTTCGCACGTCACGCCACGACGTCGTTCGATGTATTTCTACTGGTTAAGTTTCATACAGTAAATTTATTTTAATTGGCAATCGTTTTTGATTTATTAGTATCCTTTTTTATATTTTTTTTGTAAATTTCACCATTCCACCCTTAAGGTTTGCCAACGCGCGATGGAGCGCATCATCTTGGGTGTCAAATTGATAGATAAAATCCGAAACACCGAACTGCGCTCTCGCACAAAAATCACAGACGTTGGTGTTAAGGCCGCTACATTAAAATGGGACTGCGCTGGACACGCTTGCCGCATGCCAAACGAGTTTTGGGCTAATATCACTACCGATTGGATCCAAAACTCAGAAGGCGAATCGGTAAACCAAAACGGAGATGGCAGGATGAGTTGTACCATTACAAACCTGACGACCAAAATAGCGCAAACCAGGGAAGAGTGGAAAAACTGGAGAGAGGCATTTGCCCTACAATGGGACAGTTCAAGCTAATATAATATAATATAATTTTTGTAAATTGACTTATTTTTATTAAAAAGTGTTTTTGTAAGAGGAAAATGGATTATTCGATTGACATGATTTTTTTTTATTCAAAAGATAATCTTGTGGCACTACATTTTAAATATGCCACGGCAGGCTTGGATGCAGGCCAATCTGGACTGGTCAAGCGTTTGTGGCTTACCCGCATAGACCAATGACTTTACAGAGCCCCACAGAAAACAGTCTAGTGGTGCTAAATCACAAGATCTTGGAGGCCAATCCACAGGTCCAACACGTGAAATTAGGCGGTCACCAAACGTGTCTTTCGATAAATTGATTGTAGTACGAGCTGTGTGACATGTTGCGCCGTCTTGTTGGAACCACAGCTCCTGGACATCATGATTATTCAATTCAGGAATAAAAAAGTTAGTTATCATGGCTCTGTACCGATCATCATTGACTGTAACGCTCTGGCCATCATCGTTTTTGAAGAAGTACGGACCAATGATTCCACCAGCCTATACAGCGCACCAAACAGTCAGATTTCTGGATGTACCTAACAGTGTTACGACATACACTTAAAGATTAGTTTCACTCCAAATGCTGCAGTTTTCTTTGTTGACGTATCCATTCAACCAGAAGTGCGCCTCATCGCTAAACAATATACCCTTATGAAAATTGGGAACAACGGCAATCGCGTTTTTGGCTCATTGGACGAATCTATGACTTACTTGATGATTGAGTTGGATTTTGTAAGCACGTAAACAAAGATCCTTCTGCAAAATATTCCATTAAGTGGATGGACACAGATCCAATTTCTATGCTCGATGGCGGATGTACTCATTCGGGTCTTCCTCAATGCTACGCTCTACAGTAGCAATGGTTTCTTCTGTACGCACCGCACGGCGTCTCTGGGGATGCGAGTTATCAATTAGAGTAAACGTGGTGTGGAAACGTTCCATGGTTAATCGAATTAACTGCTCTGATGGACGAATTTGTTAACGATATAATGGACGTAGTGCGCGACACGTATTCCGCACAGAACCATTATTTACGCGCCTGCCTTGTTACCAGGGCGAGGAAAGTGAAAAAAAAGAAAGAGGAAAATGAGAAAGATCTCATAAGAAATCGAACCCACAAACCGTCGCGTTTACAGGCCGAGGCTATGCCTCTGCGCCACGACGGTCCTCTACATCACCTTACTATATATATACATGCATTTAGTTATTTGAAATAAAGTAAGTGCTGTCATTGTTGAATATCTTTATTTTAATTAATTCTTCTCCAAGTAATACAAGCTAGCGACATTCAACGAGATTTTTTTAATAACTTAATAATCAGTTGTTTCAGGGGACATTTTGATTGAATTTAAATTGCAATACTTAATATGACTAAATTTGTAACTAGCAAGCGCTACATAATAAAGGTGAATTTTTGAGCCAGACTTATCAGAATCGAATAAATAAATCGATCACGATCTAATTTCCGTAGAATTGAATGCGTGTGAGCTCGACTTAAATATAATTAACAAGTAGCGACCCGCTCTCGGCCTCACCGCCTCAGTAAACTGAATAACGTCTGTGCCGAAACGATGTACAAAATCACATTGTAGGTACATCTTCAGTCTTCATACTCGGGTGCACTCTGATATATGGTACAAATATTACGAGTACATTCTGTATACACATTCGTTTCAAACTCCGCAACCCATTATTGAAAACTGTATGCACAATATGATAAACATATTCTGGAATGAAAAATATAAGTATATAAGATAAAATGATCATTTTATATGCAATATTTCTGTGAGTAGATTTTTCCAGTGTGTCGCATCACAATGTAAATGAAACACAATATCTACTTCTCATAATTAGATTCTGATATTCCAAATTATTAAAACATCATTTAGCTTTTTTATTTTCTAAGCTTTTTAGGCTCTAATCCACTGCCCTTATGTTTTTAACATTGTCAATGCTTAAAATAATATTTACATTACACTAATTAACTTTTATTTGATTTTTTTTCTTTAAAAATGGTAAAATTAAATAGATCTAACTTTACTATTTTCGTTAAAATTTATTACTGAATGTTTTAGTTTCACTTTAGAATTATCGAAGCAATTTGAGTGTTTTTTTAACGTCCCTACGTATACTGACCAGTCAAAATTGTCAGGATCCCCATCCCCTTCTTAACTTCTTTTTATGTATGTATGTATTCTTTTTATGATTTACGATGTATTAATCAACCCAATCAAGATTTTCTTAAACTTGTTTATGTAGTCGTATGTATGTATGTATTTATATACGTAATCTGTAAAAAACCATTGCCAACTTATACTGTAGTTCATTTCAAACAAAATCATTCTTCATTCATTTTTAGTTGTATTTCATTGACCTAGACTTATGAATATATAAAGGATAAAATCTCAAGTTGGATAATTTATAAGTTTAACGCAGACAGAAACCATTACAAGCTTATATTTGTAATAAAATTCATACAAAATGAGTGGATAGGTCGACTGCGAATTTAAGTTTGTCCATTTTTATAATAATATTTTCATCAGCGGAATACTATAATATTACAATCTTGAAATAGTTACGGAAGCCTCGAAAGAAATGACCAGAGCGAATTTTATAGGCCTAAGTCGTTATAATGTATCGGCGCGAAAATAAAAGGAGACTATGAACAATCGTATACAAAGGACAGATTCTAAATTCAAAAGTAATATTTTGTACTTGTTGTATTGTACTTAAAGAAGTACCTATTCGCTAGTTGCGCGACGGTAGCGCCAACTAGCGGCTACAGTTGTGTCGGACAGTGAAATGTCAAATGGTTGGCATTTAGTACGAATTGTAAGTAAACAAACAATAATTATATTTAACAGCGTAATTTGCTGAGACAAAATTAATTTTACTCTCGAAAGTGCGACGATGCAGGGCTGTCATTGTATTTTAAATTGTTCTTGATTTTTTAATAAGTGATTTAAATCACTGTCTATTAGCTTAGCTTGGCTTGACAGATCTAAGAGCACATCGTTATAATATGTGAGAAACTCTCTACGACTCGCCAGCGCCGCCTCGTACCCGGTTTGGCCGTCGCTAGTCGCCACTCGCTACTCGATACTTGTAGAAATAGGAAATTTATGAAAGATAATAAAACACAGCCGTTAAAATTGGTACAAAATATATTGATATTGGGCGAGAGCGTTACGCGAGCTCGGCCTGCGTCTGGAGCAGCAGCTTGGCGAGCGTGTGGCGCGCGCCGAGCCGCAGCTCCGCCCACCCGGCGCGCAGGCAGCGCGCGGCGCCCGGCGGCGCGGCGGGGCCGGCGCGCAGCCCGCACGGCGCCGCCGCCTCCGCCGCCCCGCCCCCGCCGCCCCCGCCAGCAGCAGGCCCGGCTCGGGCGCCCGCAGCGCGCGCAGCCGCGCCGCCGCCAGCACGTCCGCCGCCGCCGCCGCCGCGCCCGCCCACTGCGCCAGCGCTGCACAGAGGGGGTGCTGCAGTAGAGGCAAGTGGAGGAGAACGAAACGAGCTTAAAGACCACTCGTACTCACCGTCCTCGTAGTCTTGTCTGTAGAAGGAAATGGCGGACCGCGCGTGCGTCTCGAAGCGTCCCGCCTCGAGGGCAGGGCGCGCGGCGGGGGCGGGCGCGGGCGCGGGGGCGGGGCCGGCGGGCGGGGCGGCGCCGGGCGCGGGCGGGCGGGGGGCGCCGCCGCGGGAGGGGGGTGCACGTAGCGCGCGAACGCCAGCGGCGCGAACCACTGCTCGCCGCTGATCGTGTTCATGCGCACCTGACGAGCACGCACGGTCTCTTTAAATACTGTATGATACTTTGTATATTTGTATATCATCATGTTACGTCGATAGTGCACGATTATTATTTATCGATATATAATGCTTAATGAGGAAAAAGAAGAGAAATACCCTGTTGAGGAACTCTTCGTTGAAGTCTACGCGCGGATCGAGCAGCAGCACTAGCGCGTCATGAGATAAGCGCGGCAGCGCGGCCGTCAGCGCCGCGCCCTGCGCCGCCCGCAGCAGCTCGGAGTCGCTGCGCGGGGCGGCGGGGGAGGGGTCGGCGGGGGAGGGGGGCGGGGGCGGGCTCGGCCGCCTCCAGCGTGTCGAGGCGCGCGGCGGGGTGCGCGGCGGCGAGGGCGCGCGCCGCCTCGCGCAGTGCGGCGACGTCCGCCTCCTGCTCCGGAGTAAGCGGCTCCGCGCTCGACACTATCACCTTTAAGTGCAATCGATTGAGTTTATTTTAAAATATTTATCAAAATTAATTTTATTGTCTTTGTGAATTGTAAAAAAATTACTTTACTACGATAGACATATATTTTCTGCATAATATGCTACATAAATATGATGCTTATAAATATGATGCTTACAGTACTTGCTGGGTAGCAATATGATCCGTAGTACTTAAAACTTAGTGTTTAAAACTTATAACAGAACAAGCGACGCTGACTCACGAGTGTGAGCGCGGTGTTGCCGTCCCGCTGCAGGCAGGCCGCCTCGTAGCGCCGCAGGAAGGCGGCCGCGGCGCGCGCCAGACGCGCCGGCGCCGCCGCCAGCACGTGCACGCGCGCGCTCTCCGTGACGTAGCGCGCGGGCGCCAGGCGCGCGGCGCCCAGAGCGCGCGCCGCCTCCGCCTGCAGTAGCGCGCCGCCCGCGCGCAGCAGCAGGCGGTAGCGCAGCGCGCGCGGCGGGTCCCAGCACCAGGCGGCGTCCAGCAGCGTGACGGGCGCGGCGTGCCGGCGGGCCGCCCAGGCGCGCGCGTGCCGCAGCAGGCTGTGCACGGCGGCCGCGGCGGGCCCGGCGAGCGGGGCCAGCGCGCGCTCGTCCGCGAGCCACGCGTGCGTCTCGTTGAAGCGCGTCCAGCGCAGGTGGTCGAACCTGCACGCACACGCGCGTGTACATAAGAACTAGAATAATGTGCACTCGTGTGCCGGTATTATACAAATGCGAATTTTGTTGGCTCAGTTTCTATGAAGCTATATAGTCGAAGTTTAAGAATGAACGCAATTTGTCGATATTTGAAGACCTTTGTTGAAGTAAAGTCGCCCAGTAGGTGATATTGGTTTTCTACAAACCATTTGTAATGCAAAATCTTAAAATCAAGCGGACCAAACGCCACAACCCTTGAAAAATGGTTCAACTACATAGTTAAAATTGTATGCATTACTAACACAGCTGTACAATCATTACATACATTTTTAAATTTAAATATATGTATGACTATAGTTTTCAGTGAGCGCGGCGGTACCTGGTGGGCGGCGGCGGCGGCGCGAGGCCCGCGTCGTCACGCAGCGCGCGCGGCCACGTGGCGTTTCGGTACCCGCGCGGGTGGCGGCGCGCGCTGCGGGCGGCGGCCGCGCGGGCGGAGGCGGCGGCCGCGCGGGCGCGCTGCAGCGCCACGCGCGCGCCGTACGCGTGCAGCTGGTGGAAGCGCTCGGGCCGCAGCGCGGGGTGCGCCGTGACCGCGCCGGCCAGCGCGGCGGGCGCGGGCAGCGCGCGGCCCGGCGGCAGGCGCAGCGCGCGGTACTGCTGGCCCTGCGCGGCGGCGGCGCAGCGGCGGTGCGCGGCGTGCAGCACGCAGCGCCCGATGTTCTCGTGGTGCTGCGGCGAGTAGGAGTTGCGCACGCACCAGTCCAGCTCGCCGTGCACGGCGCGCAGCACGCTGTTGGACATCAGAATGCCGCCCTCTGTGTAAAATAAATACATTATTATAATTATTATCAATAAATAACAAAATTTAATAATTTAAATTTCTATCTTAATCGCATTATAACCATAATTTATGATATCTAATTATATATTATTAGATTATATTAGATAATCATATATTTTTATACCTAAAGTACAATAATGCGTGTCATCATCGGACACCACCCCCATATATATATCCTGACTGACACTCAGCTGCGACACGAGCTCATTCAGTCGCCTCGCATTGACATAGGACGTGTCAGACACCAGGAAGAAGAAGTCGTATTCCTCGAGATAATTATCGGCCAAATATTTCAATGCATGAAAGGGTTTGAGCATCTCTCTGGTATCAGTGAACCCCACCACGTTGGCGCGTCCAGGCGCAGCTTTCAAAGCACTTGCTGTTATGAAGAAGCGCAGTGCTGGTTGTAAGCGTGCTGCTGTCTGGTTGAGGGCCGCCGCACGGGTCTCTAGCACCTCCTCGGAGCTGAGGACACCTGCAATGTTATCGTGTATTAGATAATATCAATATAATCACAGCCACCGACTGAAAACGCAGCAGCTGTGGGTTAGATTTCCACTCAAGGAAATTAACTATTTAATTTTGCTCTGGTATGACAAAGTACCACTAAACATCCACCACTAAACAAGTTATTTAGTGCTTTTATAATGTTTTATTAGATAATATTATGGATGTTGGACAACAAGTTAACAAGTAACTATGAGTAGTTCTTAGATATACATTTTTCTTAGACTAACTGGACTTAACAACATGCTACATTAGGATCAGCATTACAATGCAAAAATATTTGAAAATGAATAAGTTTAAAAAAAATCTTGTTTTTCAGTATTAAAATATGTGATAAAATATGTATATAGGTTGAAAAATTAGATTGTAAATATGATAATATCAAATATAGAATATATTATAATATCAATGAATACAAAAAAATAAATTCTTTGTTATTTTATCATGTTATTTATCAGTCATATCACAAATTGAAATTAACAAAGATAAAAATCTAGTGTTACTTTATACACATGTTAATATCTAGTTGTTGTTATTGTACATATAATAATAAAATAGTAAAGAAGTGAATCTGTCTGTATGTTAAACATTTTTCCAAAATTATAAACTTAGGTTTGACTGGTTGTTTCTTTGTAAGTGCACATCTTTGGACTTTCTGAGTGAATTTTAATAAAAATTTTTTGGTTGTATAGCTAATGTGCTTAGGCAGTATATAGGCTGTAGTTGATGTTTAACCATAGAAGTTTAGCTAAACTATAAGAAATAGTGTGATGCTGTCTTAAGAAAAGTTTATGATTGTGATATAAATTAACTATTGACACATATAAATTCAAATCTGGTACATACAATGTAAAAGCATATTGGTTCAGCTAAATTACTAGAATATAATGCCGCCTCAGCAAATGTCCATTGACTTACATGACCTTGATAGTCTAAGCTATAATGAGTTGATACTCAATATCTGTCAGTTTGGATGGAACACAGAAAACAAACAGGTTTGTTATCGGGTTACAAAATGATTACAACAACATAAGGTTTTTATTGCCTACTTACTGTAAGTTTTAATGGTAATTTCTGGTAAATGGAAGTTATATGGCAAGGATCATAAAGAGCATCACAATTTCAATTTTCCCTTTTATTGTCAGATTATGATATTATTTACATATTATATATTTTTTAACTTCATGCTGTATCATGCTTATAGCAGAGTAGGCAGAGAGAACTTAGTGTTAAGACATTCCATTCTTTGCTGTCCCCCTTTCTAGACATATAGTGTTGAGCTTGGAGCACATTTTGTCTTGATACCAAGGTCAAGAAATTTTAATTAATCTTTTCTCTCCAAGTGGGAATCAAACCCACAACCGTGTTTACAGTCAGACGCTGTGCCGCTGAGCTGAAACGACCCCATTATTACTATTTATAACATCTGCTGAGCGTCCCACACTAGAATGTTATAGTCCATTTTTAGTCTTTTTGTAACCACCCATACAATACATTATGCATACCCGCTAGCAGACCGCCACGCATGCCCAGCTCTGTGCTGTAGTATCGCGGACGCTGAACGCTTCGGCCGGGCTGCCCCGCCGGCCCCAACGGCCGTTCCTCGCGCCGTGGCTCGTAATCATCGCTTGCTACCGCCTCGCTTCCCACACCATCAACAAGCCCCGCAGCACTAGCAAGGCTTGCACACGCCGTCACCTCTTCCTCGTCGAGGGGCACGGCTGCCAGCGCCAGCCAGAGCCCTATGCCGAGCCCCACCAGAAAGTACGAGTTATGTTTCACCTGTGACACCACGTAACGCGACAACATCTTGCCCCCTTTTCTCTTTCTCACAAAGACATTATATTAGAGAAGAAATAATTAGAACATCAGTCAGTAAGAAATTAAAGAAGTATCAATAAAAGATCACAATTCACAGGAAGCGACGCTCGACACAGTAGAATTGCGTCAAATATCAGCTGTCAACTGGACATAACCTAAAAATGACATCAACATAATATTTGACATTAGACATTAGACATTAGATAACCTGAATCATAATACTTGTAGAGTAAAAGGCTTCACTAACAATTTAATATTTATCTTTAAACATATTTCTATCGTTACGTCCCTTTTACAAAAATTAATATAATTTATTCCTAATATGAAATGTAACTTTTTACAATATTCTCAACGTTTCATACGAGTACAAATAATTAGAGTGACGAGGCGTACAGTTCATAATAATATAATAAACCTCTATATCTTATGTTCATGTGTTGAAGCGATCGATGTGATGTGTTATTAGGTCGAAGTTCCTAACTATTGGCGGGAAATTGAAATTATTACGTCATTTGGAATCGAATAGATATTGTCTCGAAAACTATAATTACACTACTATATTATAAGAAAAAAACAAACAAAAGGTTTAATGCAATGTAATTCTATTCCACTATTACCGATTACGGACTGCAGAGAGTTGACGTGTGTTGAATGGCAGAAGCCTGTGTTGGACTATAGAATATATTATATCTAGTGTTTAGGTGTGGATCAAATTCAACTTTAGTTTCTTCATTAACTATAGCTCTAACTATAAAATGTATGTATTAAGTACTACGTATAGGGAAACCAAAGAAATATCGCGCAATTGAAACCGCAAAGTGGATGCACAAAACATAAATAAACGTATGAATGATGCTAGTTAAAGTTAATGTCAAGTTAGAGTATAATATATTAGTATTAGATACAAGATTCTATTTGCTGTACCAGGAAAAATAATTTCTAAACTAGTTGTACGGCATCCATATGGCTACGTGCTACCTACGTATTGTAGAGCTAATATATTAAATCTATTATTAATAAGGAAAATGTAAAAAAAGAAATCTGTGGTAATCGCTTAAGAATAATAAAGATTTGAGTTTGAGAGGGCGGGTCGGTATACTAATTACAACTCGCTTCGTCGCCAGTACCTCCCTGGCTGGCTTCCCTCATCGTAATAAAGAAAAACTTAGAACTCTGAATAACGAAATTAAATTTTCATCATGATATCTCACGTAATAATATATAGTAAGCAACAAAAAAGAAACCAAACGTATGACACAGACATACATACACATACATACAAAATATTTTTTCTTAACATTATAATATTATCTAGTCAGGTATATTTGTTTCACTTGTTTTACAATGTGCGTAATATAAATTTAAATGAATCTTATAATAATGACAGTCTGACAATAAAAACAACTCCATTTCTACTCCATTTCCAGAGAAATGGTTTATATACATTTCCTCGATCTGGTAAGTAGTAGAGTCTAAGACGTTAGACACAAGAGGCTGCAGCAGCGCACGCGGGGAAAGCTTACTTATTCGTGTTTTTCTATACATTGTGTGAAGCTCAATTAAAGTATAGTATGAAGCTATATATATTTATGGATGACAGATGATGATTCTAAGGTCGGGTCAGCAATTATTATCAATACAGTAATATACGGTACACATACACATACTGGTAGGCAGCGACACGCTCGCGGCTTCGCCCGTTTAAGTTAGCTTGATCGTTCGATTTAAAATTTTATACCTAAATGACAAAGCAGTTCCGTGTTGATTTAAATTTTAAGCTATCGAATTTTTTTCATTTTTAGTAGATATCAGTAAACAAAGTATTTCGACATTATCGGTTTTTATTTTTTTTTAGAAAACTGCTGTAATACTGAAATTTATCAATTTCCATTTTTTTTGGCTAGTACTTTTTACGTGATTCGCGAATAAATAAACAAACATACGGACGAAAAATCCACTGGATAGCGTTTTTAATGTATATTTACAATAACTATAACAATAGCTTAACGATATATAAACTGACCTATTAATACATTTTTAAAATCTTTTATGAACGTAGTTGACTTTTTTATACTTTCATACTACGTCAATTTCATCTATGGTCTGTACTACATGTACAGACCATAGATGAAAGATATATTGACAATTTAAGATATATTGACAATTAATACAAATAAAAAATCCCGCCAGTGTGATGCAGACATTTAATTTCCATGAATACAATAATAATGACAACTATTGACAGATATTATAAAATATTATTATAGATAATATTGGTTTTCGAAAATGATTTTAAGTTACCTACCTATAGATGGCATTCTATCAAAAACTACTAAATTACCTTCTGATCGCTAAATTTCACTATAATAATTGCAGACCAAATTATTTGTACCCTTTACCCTTTTAAATTTTAAATTAAAAACCCCTTTGCCATTTGCCACTAAGTGAGAATGGAATAAAACTAATTTTACTTGCAAGTAATCGACGTAATTTAACTGTCTATGTTTTTTTTGTTCGAGGTTTGCATTGCATGTCAGGAAAAAACTATCCTATATATATTGTTTAAGGCACTTAACTATTGGCATGTCAAATTTATTTCATTTATTTTCAGTAATTTAGATATTTAAATTTTATTATATTTAAATTTTTTAAATTTGATTACTTTTTAATTTTTTTTCCGGAAACAGTATGGAATACCGGGATAAAAACAAAAATTTATGCAGGACTGTAAACTATTACTATATAAAATTCATAAATATGTATCTGGAGGACTAGATAGACAGACAGACAGAGAGACAGACAAAAAATCTGCTGAGAGGATTTTTAGCTTCTATTGTCGATATATTAACCGACCCAATCGATATTTTTTTTAAATCTTGAATGTACAGAATTTACTGTTCTATCCTTTTATTATATACTTAGATTAAATCATAAATTTACTACCTTTAAATTGGAATCGAGTCAATTTTCTATACATGTTTTAATTTACTTTAGATAGTGTAAAAATATACAGTTGGCGGTTAGAAGGAAGAGCATGATAGGTACTAGCTAGGTGCATACACTTGTTTTAATAACGTTTGATCTCAATCTACAAATATCGTCGACTCCGTCGTAGGTATTAGTTTCATTTACCTTCCTCATCGCGGGAAATTCTGGCCGGTCGCCACTCGCAGGTAATCTGAGCATGTAGGCAGAGGTAGGTACCTACCTACTGTAACTTGTATTGCACGTGACATAAATAAATAGTTGATTTTTTAATTTGTTTGTATGGAAACACAAATCAAAATAAATACGTCAAGTGTTTAGCCACATGGTTGTAATTGTTTAAAATGATCTATTATTATATTAAATATTAATAGTAAAGTGAAATAATAATAAGCAACAGTACCTAAACGAAGTTATTGATACTTGCGTAATAATATATACCTATTTATTATTTTTAATATGTTAATTTTGGCGGAGAATATAATTTCCCACATAGGATTACAGTAAAGTGCAACAAGGCTCGGCTCTTAGTCCGCTTTTGCTTAATGTAGTGCTAGATATCTCCACGGCTCACATCCAGGACCAGTCTCCACGGCTGATGACGTATGCCGATGACATAGCGCTTATTGACGAGAGCCAACTGACACTGGAGCATAAAGTGAACTTCTAAAAGGGCATGATTGAGAACGATGATCTTAAACTAAACGGACTCGAGCACTATACATATAGGTCCTGAACCAGCCGTTAAGTAGGAATCGTTTAGGTACTTTGGATTATGAATATTTTAATTGATTATTATATTGAAAATACTTCGTTTGACCAACGGCCATATGGCTTGGCAGTTGACATTTTTTTATGATTTGCTCGGTATAAAGTAGGTATGGTGTTTAAGTGAGGTGGACTCTCTTTAACTTTCGCTTCCTTGGCGATGAGCTTCGGGACTAGACCTAGTTAGTATCTAGTTACAAGTTACCAGTGAGCTTAATATCTTGTAAATTAAAGTATTAAATACATTGTGTAATAATAAGCTAAAAATGCTACAATTGCGCTTTTCAAATATAAAAGGATGATAAATTATTTTCACTTTCTTCGCTCTGGTAACAAGGCAAAAACGAAAGGCGGAAAGTGTAGAACGGAGTGTTTTAACACTTCTTCTTGCTACGGTTCCCTCCGCCTACCCTGTTATACGAGGGATACAGCGTGAAAATTAAAATATATAAAATAAATCTCTTTTATTGTAATTATGTGTCACGATACCTTCTATTTCTTATAAAAAATAATAAACGTACACACATAATAACTTTATATACTTGTAGCACGTGAAAATACTTCAATTACATATAATTAGATTAATAAATTCTACCTTCCCTTTAAAAATATAACGCACTAGTCCGGGGGCATTGGCTACGAGGTTCCCGCCCTGAGTGCCGCTGCCGGGATCAAATGGCGCGAGGTCACTAGTGTGGTCCCCGATCGCAGAAAATCGCTCAAACTCAAGGGACTGGTATACAAGTCATGATCCGTTCACTTCTTTTACACCCTGACCCTGGCAAGTTACGTGCAATAATGAACAGACAGATAGACAAGGATTCTACTGAGTAATTCATATCTTATCTGTTATCCATATATAATTAACCCTCTCAAATAATATTTTTTTTTTTAACGAACAGAATTTACTTTTATTTATTTTCTTTCTCGTCTTTTTTAAATGATTTATAATATTTTTATTGTATATGTATAATATTTTAGTATTTTATTGTATATGTATAATATTTTTATTGTGCGCCTGAGAGGTGCCCTCTCGTACCTGGTCGACAGGAATTAAAGGTGTACCTTTTGTGTTTCAAACTCAAAGTAATTTTGAAACTTGATTATTAGTTCACGGGTTTCACTTTTCATTGTATTATCGTGTTTCGGCATTATTATTATTACAAAAACCTTCAGATATCCAGATAGCACAGAGGTCAGTATAACAAGCAAAGACAGTCGAATAAACATCAACAACAGTCACGAGAACATATGCATTGAGAAACACTGGAGGATATCCCGACCGACAGATTATATTAGGATTACAAAAATATTCAATAACAATTATCTCGTTATTTTGTCCATCACTACAAAAACAAAAAGTTGACATAACCTTCAAACAGCACAGACACGTCAGTCATTAAACTAAAAACTAAAAACTATTCTTTTTATTTTTTTTTATGAATTAATTATTAATAATTTTAGTCCAAAACCAATACGTTTATTATTCATTATTCAGTCGATTACTCATTATTCAGGTTAATAAAAAATATGAAAAAAATAAATATTATATTTTATTTATGATATTTTATTATCTTATATGCTTTACACTACTTATTACGTTGTTAGAGGAGTTGTTGTCGTTTAAATTACATTACATAATAATTGACAATTATACTCAGGACTTTTAAAGTGTCATATAATATTCCTTAAGCTTTTTTTAGTTTGCCAGACTGTAACGGGCAGAGAGCTCTACAAGCGGACGGGCTTAACAGTAAAAGAATTTGAGTAGAAAGAACATTGGTGGATTAATCGGTATTGTTAAACTTAAATAGTTATCGTTAAAGCAATTAGATGTAAACATAATATTTTTTTAATTTTATCACAGTTTCATATTCCATTGCCATAATTTAAAACATTATAGTCTATAATGTCAACAATTTCAAATAATGGAAACACGGAATGCACATCAGCGGCCCACATATTTTATTTATTATTGGGCAAAGGAGATTTATAGCAAAGTAAGGTATGTCACACACACGTTGGCTCGTTGGCTCGGCGTGCTCGTGGAGCTAGTGTCGCAAGCGCGTCTCGAGTTACATTGTTTCTACATATGTAACTGTGGTGTCATATCAAATAGTATAATAGAAAATGTAATTATTATTATTTATTGCTCATCGTCAGCGCTTGGACTTTTTATTGTACAAGATAGTTGGTACCTACGTGGATAACGTAATCGTTCTTCAGTAGCTTGCACCATCATACTTGAGCTTTTGGAACGAAAGAAAACTTTTAATTATAACTAATATTTTTTATTTGTTTGCAAAATTATCCTCGTTATACGATGTTTTTTCTGCATCATCAGGAACAAACAACTTGTTAAAAGACAAACAATATGAGAATATGTGACATTGTAGGCTATATGTCCGTTTTGAATTATAAATGATAGATAAAGAAGAGTTTATAGCAGAAACGTAAAGTAGTAGATACTGGAAGTAAATATAATTTTCCAACTAAACAATCTTCTGAAATCTTGAAAGTTAACTCTGCTCCTAGCTCTGCGACTATATATATGTCGGCGCTAAGCCAGAGTTTCGATGATAGGTCTCCTTATCATTTTTCATAATGAAAATACAAACCGATACAAACAATTGGTTTATTCTCTATATACTCAGATAGTACATAGCTCTAATAGAACTCTCTATTTTATAATTCAATCCTTTTTATATGATCATATACAATGTAATAACTGACACTTCTATTCAATATTTGAAAATTATATCATAAAGAATTTCACATTACAAATAGGTTTTACTTATTTAAATAATTGAATAATAATATCTATGCTAGATATTTTCAAAACAATAAAATCATTAAATGTATATTGAGTGGCGCCCATATGTACCTACGTCTAATATAAATCTTTGTTTTTTTAGTAACAATATTAATAAATGATATCGTATCCCTTTACTCGAATGAGTGAGTGACGCATGAGCAAGATGGTCACGACGAGCGAGCGGGGGTGAAGCGGAGCAAGCGGGGGTGAAGCGGAGCGAGCGGGGGTGATGCGGAGCTTTAGTATAAATCCTATCGGAATATCTTAAAAATCGATCTTTTATAGAAGTAATTACGTATTGACAATGTTACACAAAATGATTCCTGCAAGGGATTTTAAGGTTTGTAGGTTTGTCCTAGTGTCCGACCGAAATTGATTTTTACGACCGAAACCGAAACCGAATTTCGGCAACGGTCTCAGTTTCGGCCGAAACCGAAACTGCAACCGAAATCGAAATTTTCTTACAAGGATCCATATGTATCTATGAAGGATGATGATATTTGAAGGGAAAATTAAGAAAACATTATTATAATCAGTCAATTTGAATATTCTATTTTTTTTTAAATATAAAAGAATTAAGTGTTTTAAGTATAAACATATATAACATATAAAAATTTCAACATAGCTGTTTTTTTGCCATTTAATCAAGCTGCACAGCACGGCAACTCCCAAACGCAGTTCCGGTTTCGGTCGTAGTTTCAACAAGTATGCCACCGAAACCGAATCTAAACTGAAACTTATTTTTTTACCGAAACTCAACCAAAACCGAAACCGAAACCGAACTTTCATTCGGACACTAGTTTGTAGTCCTTAGAAATTATATTATGTACACGATTTCAAGAAGTCCGCTCGTATAGTCTTTTCAAGTTTTTATATGTTTCTCTTTGTTCGTTTTTTTCTAAATTTACTTCACCTTTTTGATTTCGAAAATATATTTTCATGCCTTTACTCTAGCTTTTTATAATTATAATATACTAGTTACATACTAATATTACTGGGTGATTAAATCAAAATCATATAAAGCCCAACTAAAATATAAATATTAGAAAAATCTATCAATAACATTAGAATATAAAATAGGTAGTATATATAGCGTAGTTGTCAGACATTAAAGAGGCTCGCAGTGCGACCTCCCTCACCAAAACAAATTCCTTATGGCTTTGGAGAACAACGGGAGTGATATTTTTATCACTCCTCTTAAGAAGATAAAAGTAATAATATATAGTATAATCTATATATATATATATATATATATATATATATATATATATTATATATATATATATATATATATATATATATATATATATATATATATATATATATATATATAGTATAATCTATATATATAATAAAAGGACAGTAAAGTCAATTCTGTAAATTAAAGATTTGAAAAAAAGATTGATTAGGTCGGTTAATATATCGATAATAGAAGCTAAAAATTTACTCAGCAGAATTTTTGTCTGTCTGTCTGTCTGTCTCTCTGTCTGTTTATTTGGTCTCCAATCACCTCCGCAAAAACTACTGGACAGAAATGAATGATTTTTTGTATAGTAATAGCTTACAGTCCCGACCCGTATAAATTTTAGTTTTTATCCCGGTATTCCATGCTGTTCCCGGAAAATAAATGAAAAAGTAATAAAATTATTTAAATTACTGAAAAGAAGTTATTGACATTTGGCATGCTAACAGTTCTTAGCCTTAAATAATATATATATATATATATATATATATATATATATATATATATATATATATATATATATATATATATATATATATAATATATTTTTATACTCATGTGCAATGCAAACGTTGAATCGAACGTAAAATAAAAACAGAGACGGTTAAATTATCACGATTACTTCAACTAAAGGTAGTTTTATTCCATTCTCACTTAGTAACCGTGGCAAATGGTAAAATTTTTTTCATTTAAAATTTAAAATCATTTGAAAATTATTTCCACATCAAGCTAGCTAGATGTCACCGTAATAGTTACAAATCATATGATTTATAGTTACTATAGTGAATTTAGCGATCAGAGGGTAATTTAGTAGTTTTTGATAGAGTGCCATCTATTGATAGGTAACTTAAAATCATTTTCGAAAATCAATATTATGTCTATAAAATGTATAGAAATATTTTATAATATATGTCAACAGAAGTCGTTATTCATGGAAATAAAACTTTTGCATCACGCTGGCGGGGTTTTTTAATCTACAGACCATAGTTTTAATCTACAGACCAAATTGTCGCAGTAATAAAGTATAGAAAAGTCAATTATGTTCATGAAAGATTTAAAAATGTATTAATGGGTCGGTGAATATATAGTAAAGCTATCGTTATTGTAAAAATAAACCAAAAAAACTACACAGTGGATTTTTTGTCTGTATGTTTGTCTTGAAAAATATTAAAGATAAAAAAAATCAAATTATTTTAATTACTGGTATCTACTAAAGAATGACTAAATCAACACAAAAAATAGTTCCTGGAGCTCAATAAGGTTTAAGGTTTAGGCGAAGAAAAAACATAGACATATTTTAATTATATAAATTAATATTTAAGTATAATATTAATTTTATTTTAAACATTGACAATGTAAATTAGAATATATTAGTGGTACATTTGTCAGGACTAGAATAAAGAACGAAGAAGGGCGGTGTATTTAAAAATAAAAAATATCGGTCAAGTGCAAGTAGTACTCGCGCACCGACGGTTCTGTACCTATATCAAAATTGTAGGTATTTTAATTTGAAGTCGTGTCCACTCATTTTGTATCAAATTAACTACAAAAAAAATTAACTATAAGTTTGCAATGGTTTTATTCTGTGATATATCTATAAATTTAAATTTTTTGGTCTTTTTCCTTTGGTTGAACTATAAGCTCTATCTTATTGCCAAATTTCATACCCCTATGATGACGGGAAGTACCCTGTAGGTTTTCATCACCCGACGATTTTCATACAAAATGCAAAAAAATTAGGCATATACGTTCATATCTTTTGAATGCGTAGACTTAAAAGTTTGATATTTACTGTGCCTCAAGTAGTTATCGATTTGGATATTTGATATCATAATTTCAGCTTGATTCTTTTACGTAATTTGGAGAAAATGGTCCTGACAGACAGACAGACGGACAGACGGACAGAAACAGAATGATCCTATAAGGGTTCCGTTTTTTTCTTTTGAGGAAAAGAAAAACAGATAGGCAAAGACAGACAAAAGCAATAGTTCTACGACCTCCACGTACTTGTGTGTACGAGTTTTTCTTCAAAATATATTATTGACATTTCACAAACTTCTTAAACAAGTGTAGGCAAATGTTTGCGCAAGAAAAACGTGTCGCAGCAAATCGACATTCGATATGTTCCGTGGGCATGATATAGCACGTTACTAGAAATTATGTTTTATATTAATGTATGGAAAATGTAAATGTATGTTATGGTTTAAATTGTAATTTAAATAATCTGACGCAACATGCATGGTTATTAAGTTAGAAGTGTATGTGTTTTTGTACAAAACTTGCATGGTTTTTAGAGACAACTTTCTTCTTCGACTTCATTTCAGTTGCCAAATTAAAAATCAAATACAACTTATACCTACTTACGCGTATCAGCATGCATACTTACAGTCTCATTGTCAGTACGTTTTTAAATAAGGTTATTGTTATCATCTGGTAACAATTAGTATGTTTAGTAGTTGTGGTAACGTTACTACTACGGAGTAGTTACTAGTTGTATGGAGACGTTTATATTCTTCATACATTACGCGCAATGTTAAATGGTATTCCAACACTTCGACTTCAGACAACAATTGAAGATCTAAGTCAACAGGTGGAGATCTTACGCAGAGACTAAAAGCACAAACAGCAGTTTATCAAGTTTTTAGTTAGTATTATCAAGTTTTTCATTATAAAATATATTTTTGTTTTACTCAATTTTGGTTCTATAATAGCTGTATAATTATGGATTAGATATGTTATAGGAAATATTATTTATTAAATGTAATTCGTTCATATATTATTGTGTTTAGATCAGTTTCAAGAATCTTATTCACCAGACAATCATCCATTCAGTTTTTGTCCATCACACATTATACTACATCTACTTTTATATCTTACAATAATATGCACTTTTACTTAACTAACCGAATTGCTTCGAAGTCAAAGTGTATCGAGGGGTTCCGTACCAATTTCTATGTCAACGAAACGACTTACGTCTTGTAATGTTGAAAAAATTAAATTTGCGGTCGTATGCAGGGTCGGGTCACCGCGCCGGTGCGTGACGTCACTTGGAAACCGTCCTAGCTGGACTGTTGGACGTTTTCCAACAGGCCCGGGTCCGAAAGCCGCTACATTTCAAATTTTTAAGTTTTCTAAAAACATATTTACAGCTTAATCTTATTTTTATTAAAAAAAAATAACTAATGAACTGTTTAGAAATGTCGCACCAGTAATAACGTAAGATCACAAAGTATACGATACGCATATTTAAATAGTGCAGAATAAACAGAGTAAAATAGGAGGATGTTCTATAATATTTTTAAACGCATAAAGCAATACGTGTAGACACTGTAGTTGAGATATGTTTAAATTCTATTTACCTCCAGTATTGTTGTACTCACTGTCAGTGAATTGCGCGTGCGCATTGCTTATAGCAAACGGCGCGCGCGGCCGCCCGTCACACCGCGCCGGTACGCCGTCGGAGGAACCGACTGTAGACACTGTGATTGTATTATACTTATTAACATATAATACTGCAATTACGAAAATCTTGAATGGAGATCAAAACATTTATTCGTTTAGTGAGTAACAGAGACCATTACTTTCATGGAACTGCTGCTACTAGTGATGAAGTATTGACGTTACTGTTTTTTGACTATGCTTTGTGTTTGTTTATTTACATAGAGTCCAAGTATATAATAAATATATAGAGACACAATTAGTGATTAGTCTTTAGTAAAGTATATGTAAAGTGCCTAGTGTTGCGATGACGGTGAAGAATCAGCGGCCGTTGTTGTCGGGCGCGAGGGCGGCGCTCAGACAGGTGCTCATTGTGATACTGAGTGAGTTGTAAATATATAATATGCTTGTAATGCACAACCACTTGTTCTGGAGAAAACGAAACACAAAGTGTTCTAACAGTAGAGTAAGTTATTACTTATTATTCAAATAAAAGGTATCGGACGACTGACTATTAAGCGCTGCCACTGCTTATTTAACTTATTATTAACTTTATAAAGATTTTTTAACGTCTCTATGTAATTTAAGATGTTTTAGTTTTTGTGTGTTAATTTGGATGGTACATTAATGGCAATATCTATTTTTATTCAAAAAGTTTCCAATAATTACTAAAGAGCTCATGAGCTACAACTACACCTTGCAAACATTGCCTTTACTACACCACAGTGGTGACGTTATGGTTGAATTTAAAAAAAAAACATTCTAAATAGTATGTACGAGTCGGTATTTATGAATATCATTTGTTGTAATAAGTAATACAAAAGGTAAGAACGGAATCGTTCTTACCTTTTATTAATATTATATAATATAATAATGGAACCCTAAAGAAGCTTTATATGATCACTTTGTTGTCCGTCTGTCGCGGACATGGTATGTCCAGTACAGAGGTTGGTATAACATCAAATACAAGTCTGCAGTCATTAGAGCACTGAAGAAATTAAAGTTTTGAGTCAATACAAGATACAGGATGCAAGGATTATTCTTCGAAGTTGCCACAAGTTACAAGAAATTGGTGCCCAATTAAACTCTACGGGAACCCTACGGCAACAATACGGGAACCCTACGGGAATCCCACGGGATCCCACGGGGATCTTACGGGAACCCTACGGGAACCCAACGGGAACCCTACGGGAACCCTACGGGAACCCTACGGGAACCCTACGGGAACTCTACGGGAACCATACTGCCCGTTGCGCTTGGATTATAAAATTTGACCAGACGTTAGAATTTACAGTACAAGTATATGTATAAAACTGAAAATGGAAAATTTATAGGTGTATCAAAGGAAAATAACCATTAAAACCTATATTTGTAGTGGATTTCGTACAACGTGAGTACAAACTGCCCGCAAATATAAGTATTTGAATTTCTGTTTTATATAAGATTGTGTGTATTCTAATATTTGTACATTAAAAATGCCTACTTAAGTATATTGAGGCCTGCGTCCTGCTGTGAGCGAGAACAGTCACTGACGAGGCCGCTTAGACGATACAACTGGTTTATTATACTCGTAGCATAAGACTAGCGACGCGCTCGCGGCTTCGCTTCGTTTACTCTAATATGTACTAATATGTACGTATCATATACTATTACATATTTGTTGTACTCGTATATATAAGCTTTCTATTTTTTTAATTAATTGAAGTTATTATTTATATATGCAACATTTGATCTGGGCGTTGCGGAGATTAGCACGTACAAACGGAAAGACAGACGGATAGACAAAACCTTAAAAAAATATTTATTTGTGTTTTAGTAATGCAAATATGCATTCAACATAATTAAACAGTTCAATAGATTCTTTGTCCCTACGTATCTAGAAAATGTGTGTGTTGTCCCATAGACGTGTTTGCAACTTATAATTGGTCAATTTAAATAAATATCCCTTAAGTGCGAGAGATGCTCGCGCATTGTGGGTTCCGTACCAATTTCATGATTGTAGGTCAACAAAAAATACAATATTCAGTACAATAGTCGACAAATTTAAATTTGGTGTCGTATTCGCTCATTTTGTATGAAGTGAAGATAAGTTAAATTAGATTGATAAATTACTTTAAATATTTGTCTCAATTAAAACTCAATTTATTATATAAAAAAATATTTATTTCTTATTTGGCTCTCCTTGCATTTTTCTAGCAAAATATAATATTTAGCATCTGGCGATAAACAATGGTGTATAAAAATAAATAAAACGTCCATTTATACAAGAAAATATATCTAAAACGACCAAATAAACATGTGGTGGTCAACCATCTAGATCTAGTTTTAATTACCATAGTATGTACATAACAGAGCATACACGTATTGTTATAACCGGCTTAAATCCGGCGAGAACTCATGGTAATGTCTATTTACTCCCGATCTGGAGTTTCGACACTTCCTCCGTCTCCACCTCCACCTCCTCCTGGACATACATTGCGACAGGTGTGTGTGTGTGGGCGCCGGACGGTGTGCAATCGGCCTTCGTGCACATTATCTTAATGAGACATAGATTTACTTCAACAAATATTTAAACTGAATCAACAGAGTTTTCGTTCAATATGTAGCATATAAAGCACTCTAATATAATATATAATTTAACTATTTTCAATATTCTGAAATATCACTTGAGCTAATATTCTCCCGTTTGAGTTACAAATAAAGCTCAGTCTGATGACTGATCGATGTTCGCAGTCAACGTGCCCGCAGTGTCGTTCGGGCTGGCGCTAGGCTGGGTCTCGCTGGCTAGCGGCGAAGCGGCGGCGGAGGCCGCCGCCTCTGGTGCGGGTGCAGAAGCGGATGCGCGGGCGGGGCGAGGTGCCGTGGTGGCCGCCGTCACCACCTTCACGGTGGCGCTGGCGGGCGTGCCGCTGAGCGCACGCGCTCTTCGCGCCGGCAGGAAGGTGGCGCTCATAGGAACCTCTGCAGCCTTCGTGGTTGGTACGACTACGAGCTAACTTTGTATCAACATATTAAGGAGGCTTTAGTAATATTATGTTCTTTATTTAATTCTTGTATGTATATTTGTATGTCTGTAAGGCTTTGCATCGTAAATAAATGTTAACATTATCTTTATTTAGAAAATCCGGCTGGAAATCTTGTCAGTTATTGTTACTGTTCCAGGTATATTTTGTAATATACTTAGACTAATAATATCTACTAACAATAAGAATAATAGGTAATTCCAGATATGTTGGTCGTTGAAGCTACTGAGTCCGTGGGGAGGTGAGTGGTGCGTCGTGGTGGCGCGCGCCGCCGCGGGTCTTGGCGGGGCGGCCGCCTGGGCGCTGTCGCCGCTGCTCGCCCGCGAGGCAAGTAATATTAATTTATTAATGTGTACATACTCAAAACTGATGTATTATGCATCTGCTTATAAAATTCTAGATTATTATATATAGATAGTTCAAACGTATATGTTCCTAAATAAGCATATCATACATTCGATATAAACAATGTAATTTGGGGGTTAGGTACAGCTGTTTTCGTGGCTGCTATTCTGTCGCACGCTCTGCAGGTATATTGACTGGTACTGGCGATGGAAGAAGCTTGATGTTTCACTTTCTTCTCGCCGACAATGTGTCAAGCCAGGTGCTAGGCCTACTAAACGCAGCCGCCTCTTCTTAAGCAGCGCTGTCAAGCTAGGCAGCTAAGAAATCTTAGATATCTAAGATTTTAATAAATTTTAATAAATTCCAAAAAAATCATGTAAGGATAGAATCTATTAATATTCAATATTAATTCCATATTTTAATTCAAAAGTTAATATGCATGATAAGAAAACAAAGAAAGAAGAAAGTATTCCAAGATTATAAGGCCTCAAGTAAAGATAAAAGTATGAGAGAGAGATTAAACACGATTGAGGGTTCGAAAGTGCTTGTAATAGCCTATTTGAATAAAGAATATTTTGATTTTGATTTTGAAAACATAAATAGTATAAGCTGCAAAACCACCAAACGAAAAATCTGATAAAGACGAAGTATAAAAAGTTTGAATAAGAAAGAGACGAAAGGTTAACGAACAACTTCTGGGAAAATACGAAGTTTTTCTGGCGACAGTTAGTGATACCCGAGGTTGTTGGTTAACCTGTATAATAAAAGGGGTACTTTCGAAGGGCGGTGAAATATTAACAGATCAAACACACGTTTTGCATGGGCGGCATTCTAAAATGAGATGTATGAATGTGATGACACTTCTGACACGCTTAGTCTTGATGTAGCAGATGGTGAAGTCTTATCATCGAAATAATCAAATATGTTCACATACATATATACATTTATATCTTCACGCTTTATCCCTAGCGGGGTAGTCAGAAAAAACGGTGCACCAAACACTGTGGTCCCTGCATACCCCTTTCGCCTCGTCCACTGTCATTAACCTCTGCATACATGTTCTTCGTGGGGAAAAATCAAAAATGTGAATATGTTCACCATATTGACATTTTTGACTTGTTCCGGTTTTTATGCAATTTATGCTGGAAATCGAGGAAGAAAAGAAGGTGATTGCCAAGTTGCAGTCATTGTGCCTCCGAGAGGCTGTTGTGGGAGGTCCAGGGAGACTTTAAACATAGAAGAGGATGCATGGATCCAATGTTTTCGCTCCTCTTGATCACGGACTTTTACCAAAAATAATTCTGTACTTTTATGGAGTTTGTAAACTCCAATTACAGGATTGTAAGAAATAATTTCTGGGAGATACTGCCCGAATACAATGTGAACTGACCCTTGCTGCAGGTTGTAAAGTCTCTTTATAGAGATCTAAAGACTAAAGACTCGCCTTGGTTTTGGTGAATAATTAAATAATAAGAACAGGAGAATGAAGTAGTATGTATACCTGGAAAGTATGCTAAGTAATGATGGAATGTTACGCGGTAGCGAAACGTGGCTTTTTAAGAAAATTACAGAAAAAGAGCGAAAGCAAGATGAGTGCTGTGGAGATATGATCTCTTCGAAGGATATATGGAGTCAGTTTAACTGACCGAATCCACAATGAAGAGATACACTGAATGGTAAGTATCACAGTGAATGAAAAATAACGAACTCAGGTTTTTTGGCACGTTAAGAGAACGAGTGACGAAATAATAGTAAAGTAATGTAAGTGGTAAGAAAGGTATACCTTGGTTGACCTTCGAAAACGTAGTATCGAAGATACTGGAGGAAGGATAAAGCATGAAATTAAGTAAATATTAAAAAAAACAAAATGCACAGACACTTTGTACCCGCGTGTGAAATATATACATTAAAGGACTTGCTTTACAGGTCTTAAGAGAGATTGCTTAAATTGTTAGCTATATAAAATTTACTTAACTTAACAAATGTGAACCCAGATGTGCTCTGAGAGGTACTGCGGCGCAGCGGTGTCGGCGCTCACTGTGGCGCACAACCTCGGTATCCTGCTGATGTACCTGGCGGCCGACCTCGCAATAGCGCACAGGTCGGTGCTGAACGCTTACATAATTAACTTCTGCCTCATTCGGTTTTTATAGATATTACACGTTTTTGTTAAGTGGCATTACATAAGATGTCTTCTGGAAAAAATACCAGATTTATTGGTAATTTTTAGGAAAAGTGTTTTTGAAATATTGAGCATATTTCAAAAATGCTACATAAAATGTAATTTGATCTGCTTGATTGAATTCGATTGAGAGCATCCTCAGTACACAGGTTGTGTCAATTCCTCAGGACGGCGGTGTGGTGGTGCGCGGGGTTGTCGCTGGTGCACTGCGTAGCGTTCAGCTTTGTGCCCGAGTCGCCTTCCTTCCTGGCGGCCAGCGGGAAGCTCGAGGTGGAATATATAATCATTTATAATATTTTTTTGCAACAGTTACAGCGTTGATAGGATATATAAATAGTGGACTAAAATTTTATAATTAGGATTAGTTTTAAAGCTAAAATGGTTACTCGCGCAATAAATCTTCCGTCACCGGTGGAGCAGCGAGCTAGCATGTAATCTTTCCCCGGTGTTCCGACGTCCCGCAGGAGGCGCGCGCGGCGCTGGCGTGGTTCCGGGGACTGGCGGAGGACGCGCCGATGCTGGCGGCGGAAATGTGCGCGCTGCCGCCACTCGACGACGGGCAGTCCTCGTGGAGCCTCGCGAAGGAGATGTGTAAGTCACGTGGCTTCTCTCTCTCTCTCCCGTTTCGCGTTTTTCTTTACTTTTTAAATATATATTAAAAATATATTATTTATTGCGCATTCATATTTTTTTCTTTCTTTCTAATATTATAAATAATTGCTTTATGCCCATCTGGTTTTGGATTAGATGCTGCCACTTTGAGTTCCGCCAACTCGCAATGTAAATGAGCAGAAAATTAAAAGTTAGTGTCTGGATAATAAATAGGTACTCTCCATCTACTCTTAATCTGTTGAATGTGGAACATATTTATTTATTCACTTTCGAAGCTACTTTACTACTATTATGAATAGCACTATGTCTACTGTCATGAATATTATACACAATTGCGTCGTTATTTTGGTGATACAATAGTTTATGTTATCTCAGTGCATGAAATGGACATAATTACTGTCTAAGTATACACAGCAAAATGAGAAATTTTATTTAAATTTACGTATATTAAGAAAATAATCAATCGTTATTAATTAAAATTATTAATAATTTAGTGGCAGATAGACAGAGGCGGCGCGCGTTTATAATAGGCGCAATAGCGGTGGTCGGACAAGAGGCGTGCGGCGTGCTCGCCATCCTACAGTACGCCGAGCGCGTGTTCGCGCTGGCGCGGGACTCTGGCGCGGTGACTCCAGAGACCCCAGGGACCGCAGGGACCCCCCTGGCCCCACTGACAGTGCTGGGCGCCGTGCAGCTGGTCATGTCCGTGCTGTCGCTATACCTGGTGGAGCGCGTCGGACGACGGGTGACATATATTAAAATATTATATAAAATTGACTCTGGAAAGATGATTGCGTGTCTGTTGAATCATACTAACAGTGAAATGTGGTGTTTAACCGAAACAAAATTAATTATTAGCTATAAAATACTTTTGCATATAATATTAAAGTAACTGACACGGGCATTTTATCGCCGTGGTTAATGAGCCGTATTATCAGAAAGTCGTTTCATAAATTAAAACAATTACATTCTGATAGAATGTATTTAGTAAACAAAATAAAATGATAAATAGTGTTAAAAAACAATAAGTGTACAACACTTATTGTTTTGGCAACGCGTCATTTTGATAAACAAAATATAAATATACCAAAATATTGTGATTATAATATAATCACCATAATTAATGAATGTTAAAAATTATTTTACAGGTAGAAATATTGTGAAAATCACTTTGTGCAAAATGAGTTCCCTAATCTAAAATTGCCCAGATTTAAAATACACCTCGCCAAAACTCGCTGAGTGACTTATATAAAACATTACGGAGCTTCTCATGTCTTTCGGTGCAGTGAGCTAGGTAGTAAGTACATTAAACCCAACTGTACTTCAAACTTTTTGTCAAACAAACAAAAATTTGGTTCCTTAAAATATTAAATTAGTTTTAAAAAAGTAGCATTATAAACATAAAAACAAATAAACAAGACACAAATAAAAGAATTTTTTATATAAAGTACTTCTTCATTTGCAACGTTTTGCGTCCATGAAATTGCCAAAATACACTTCCACATTACTAAGATATAAGATAGGTCCACATTACTAAAGCTTCTTCCAAAGAGATCTCATTACTAAAGCTTCTTCCAAAGAGTCCAAGACTCACATCCATACAGAAGTAAGGGCCAGATGTAGCAATGAAGAATGCGAATGCGCAGAGAGATTTTGAGATTTCGGCTACAGATACCCTTTTTCATCGAGAAAATGACACTTGGGGCGATTTCTATTCGTGTTTTTATTTCCACATCACTATTCCAATCGTCCGTAAGCCAGGTGTCTAAGTGTTTATATTTACGCACTCTGTCTAAAATGCGGCCTGACACTCTGATAACGGGTTGGTGATCAGATCTGTTTACAATGACTATGAATTTGGTCTTAGAGACGTTCATTCTTAGTCCAACTTTTACATTGCAGTCGTTTCATTTATCGACTATCTTCTGTAAGCCTTCCTGTGTAGAAGCTATAAGCACGGTGTCATCAGTGTGGCTGAGATTTTTGATCATCTGTCCATTTACTCCACAATCTAGATTAACTTAGGCTTCTGACATTATTACTTCTGAATACAGATTTAACAGCGTTGGTGATAGGATACATCCTTGTCGCACGCCTCTCCGAATTTCAATCTGTTTACATTCCTCGCTGTCAACTTTGACTGTAGCTCGCTGGTTCTAGTATAGATTTTTTATAATGCGGATATCTTTCCATCTAGTCCAATCCAATGTCGCTCAGAATTTCTAAGAAGTGATCCTGTTGGAGTCGATAAAGCAGATAAAGACGTCTTTTTACATATCACATTTTTGAATTAGCTACCTACCCCAGCTCGAAATCCAAATTGACTGACGGCAAATTGTTGGTCACGTTTTTGACGTATTTTTTTATGTATAATGTACAAAAACATAAAAATATAAATGTCATTAAAGTTGTAATAATGTTATTTTTTTTCTCTAACAATTTTTCTAGTCATAATGTGGATTAACATTAAAAATAATAAAAAATATGTTAATATATTAGTTTGCCTCTAGTGTGTGTAAGTGTGTGTTATATATATATATATATATATATATATATATATATATATATATATATATATATATATATATATATATAAATTTTGAATTTTGTAATTTTTATATATGGTTCTTCTTTATAAAGGGTTACATACCCAAACCTATACCTATACTTTAAATTATCACTTGTCATGAACAGGGAGGCAAAATATGATTATAAATATTTATATTTTAATAGTATTTACTTATTGTCAACAGCCGCTGCTGGTGTGGTGCGCGTGGGTGGCGGGCGTAGCGCTGGCGGTGGCGGCATGGAGTGCAGGGACTGCGGGTGGCCAAGTTGGCGGAGCCGTGCTGGCAGGCGCCGTTAGCGTCGCGGTGGCGGCGGACGCAGCCGGCTTACAGCCCACGCCCTACACGCTGGTCGCTGACATGTTCCCCTACCAGGTGACATGGACTCTTAAGTTACTACAGCGAATGCACCTGACGAGTCCTATTGATGAGAGAGCCCTACACTGGGGTTGCTTTTGATATTAACACGCCGATAAAATGCTGTCGGAGTGGAGAATCTGGTCCTCACCATTCTCTGGCTCCCAGGGCTACATTCAAGCATACAGTCCCAATTTTCTCAATAAAATAAAAAAATGAATCATACGGGACATTTCACGTGACCTCTTTATATGTGAGACAATTTGTGTGTATTAGTTAAAATAAGATAGGAAATAATCGTCTGATTGTGTCATGAAAGTATGACTTATCATATATCGTATGACTTATCGTATGACTTATGAGCATATGTATATATTGATGATATTTCCAACAATATCATAAAACTAATATATATTTCCGTCGAATGTGTATGTATCAGCGTTTTGTAGGTTTCAATTATTTTTAAAAATGGACCTAAGCGTTTATAATAATAATAATGAATTATCTTAACGACCACTGCCGCTCCAGTACCGCAGCTGCGCGCTGATGCTGGCGACGCTGGGCGCGTGCGCCGGCAACGCGCTGGAAGTGGCGGTGTTCCCGCTGGTGGCCGCCGCCGGACTGCGCGCGGCGCTCGCACTCGCCGCCGCGCTTACGCTGCTCTACGCCGTCTTCGTCGCGCTGGCCGTGCCCGAGACGCGCGGCAGAACACCGCAGGAGATATATGACGCGCTCGGACCGACGTCGCCCCCACCGAAGCTACCACCCCCACCGCCCCACGAATGCTGCGTGTCCAGACTGTGAGGAGTTGTAGCTTAGTCATTTGTTACAGTTTAAGTAATACTTCTTGTTTTCGTTAGTGTTAAACTAATGTATTGAAAATGGCATCTTAAGAAGATTGACAAAAGAAGAAATACGAATCTTATCGCCCTTCCTTTTATACATGACAGAAATAAACGAAGCGTAAGGTGTTTTTTTTTAATTTTAAGTTTTCTATAAATATTAACTCATTTTTCTTTAAATTTAGAAATACCATTTTAAATTTAATAATAAGAGCAACGATAGTGCTGTATGGAGTAAATAAAACATTAAAAATCCCCGCGTTATTTTCTTTTTAAGCCTCAATAGAGTAAAAAAATGGCGCAAATACGAAACTGATAATTTAAGTAGTCCTCCGCGCGCGTCTCACGTCGCCTCTTCGGGAGTGACCGTGCGACCGCGCGCCCTCACCCTCACACCATCGCGGACGAGCCCTTTGTCTGACAACATCTAAGGGATTCCAGATATTACTTGAATATTTTGCATAAATTCTGCCTTTGACACTATTTTACAAAAACTGTAGTTTATATAAAAAAGTGACATTTAATAAAATTAACGGAAATTAATATATTATTTTGTATGGAAGAGATATTTATACTATATTTTAAATAAATTATGTATGTATGAGCGTATGAGCTGCACTGCGTTTTTGATTCTTTTACTTTTTACGTGAATTGTTATGTTAGGTTTTAATTACATTATGAATTAAATTTAAGAGGTACAACAACCTTCTTTTGGTTTGGAGATAATTGAACAAGATATATAAATAAAACCACACGCCAAAGACACCCGATGACATGTCTCGGGTTCTAACTGTAACATATACATCAACACACATAAATAGCATATATAAATAAAAAATAATAAACATTTAATAAAATTGTCCGTCTGTCCTTCCGTTTGTCCGGGCTAATCTCCGAAACCGCTGAACAGATTTTTGTGAAGTTTCACTGGAATGAAGGAATATAAAAGCTATTTTTATGTAAACAAAGTGACAGGAAAAAGTCTTTTATTTACAATAAAGTAATTTCGAGAACATCCAGCAAGCGACCGGGTCGCTAGTTTGCTACAAAATACATGCCTTTTCCTTTAATAAATTATCCACAAGGGTAAGTTTTACAATTTACATAAAAATTATAACGATATTTACTTTACGATATTACTCTAATGGGTATATTATTCATGTGTTCTACATATATAGTTTTACTCTGCAGCCTATAAGACACGCACTGGTCATTTCTGAACTGATCATTTAAACACGCTCTTATGGGCTATTGCTATATTTTTTTATTTAATCCAAATTTTTTTTTTTTTTATAAAAGCGTGTTTTTTAGTTTCTTTAACAATTATTTAGTTTTTATTATTTAGTATTTTTATTTTATTGCAGAATATTGTATTATCATCGATCCTTGATAGGTATATAAATTAAAATTAATCCGATATTTCAATGTTAGCCAAAATCACGTTGAAAGTTTCCGTTACATAGATACGTATGTATCTATGGTAAAATCATAACAACTACTTAAGTGGTACGCACAATTGAGCAATATTTTAACAAGCAAAGTGACTTTATTTATGATGAAAACTCTAGAGAAGCTACCCAATTAGTCAACAGAGTACAACGTTGCGTGGGGTTTATCCCACTTCAGTGATGCTTTGGTGGGGTGTTAGCCATATTTATAGGAGTGACTAAGCCATATTTTTGTGAAAAAGGTATCAAAACAGCGGTAAAAGTATATCCAGATACCATTCATAATCTAATATGGTGTTGTTAAGGAGCCCAATTACCCTAAGTTAGGGTCGTTAACAACACCATATTCAATAACTAAGAGGGGATCATTTTCAGTAAAACTCAGCGCCGGGTCATAAAGCTCTGATATCTGGCCTCAACATTTAAAGGACTGAACTGCAGCCAATGAAGACCACTTCGAATAAGCTTTATATATTTTTAATGGTTTTATATTATTCTATTAAACCAACTCACTATATAAGTAATAAATACCTACATGAAAAAAAAAGTTTTTCTTTTTAACAATATTTATGGCAACACTAAGTATATATGTATATGTGAGTAAAAGTCTAATAACTTATTTAAATTACTTTTAAAATAAACATGGAGCGTAATTTACTGCCACATATTATTTACGCAATGAAGTAAGTCGGTGTTTGTACGCGGTAACCATGGCAACGCGCGGGTTACGTCGATACTCGATACCTTTATATTATGATAAACGAAAAGCTTTCATTGTGATGCGAATGTTTCTAATTACGTAAGACAGTTAAGCACAGCTGCAGCCGACGCGCAGTAAAGTGCAGAAGGTGAGAAGTGCTCGGGAGGAGGCGACAGGCGTCTCTTGTGAATTGATAGTCCAGCTTGTGGCTCTTAATTAATGAATGCTAGCATAGCGAAAACAACGCATATGTGAGTCCAGGTATGTGTGTATGATGTATGCACTCTAGAACATATATACCCATCTATGATTTATAGTACAATAAAGAGTATTTAAACAATTCAATTGTCATATTGTATCATAGAAACACTATAGTATTATTATCAAGTAGTATGAAACTCCATATGAACATTTCCAGCAGCGATGGGCCTCCTCGATAAGCTGTCGGCGTGGGTGGGCGGCGGCGGCGGCACCCGCGCCTCTGTGCTGGTGCTGGGGCTCGACGGCAGCGGCAAGAGCTCGCTGCTCAACGCCCTGCGCCCGCCCGACCAGCGCGCGACACACAGCGAGCCCACTGTAGGGCAGCAGCGGGACCACTTTCAGAGTTAGTCTTGTGTTATAAGGAGAGAGACGCAATACATACTTAGATAAACGAATATTATTTGTTTGTTAACTAAGAGTCAGACGAGTCATACCTAATTTTTTTTTAAATTTTATATCCAAATTAAAAGTATTCGAGAAACTTTTTTATACGAACAAAGAATACTATAGGTAATGAGTTTTTTTTTTTATTTATTCTCATTTTGAGAGCTGAGTCACTGGGTGACTATGTTGTTCTGGTTAGTAGTTTCAAATAAACTTAAAAATATATTAGTTATACACTTGCATACTATTTACGCTTACTTATATTAAGCTTAACTATACTATATAACAATTTGGCCATATTGGAAGTAGGATTTGAGAGATATATATTACAACTTCCAATCGAGTTGTCTGGAATTTGCGAAATCTACTATAGGTAATGATAATTGATATTAAATGCTGTTGATGCTCGTTTGGGAACTTAATGATTGTTATATGTTTAAAAAGAGCAACTGTTAAATTTCTTGCCGGTTCTTGTCAGCAGAGCTGTTTTCTGAGCCGGTGGTAGAAAGTTTCCGTTCGGGAGAATTATTTTAATTTTCCTCATTCTGGTAACAAGTCGCTGTTGAGTCCCGTTCCTCAACATGAGCTAACATCCCGCCCGAAAGGTGGTGCGCGGAGAATAGAGTGTCTTAACATTAAGTTTCTTCGGCATACCCTGTTACATACAGCGTGAAGCTAAAAAAAGGTTTGCACTGTTCCAATTTAACAGATTATACATTAATTAAAATCTTGAAAATCACCGGTATTTTTAGACAAGACGTGTAGAGTATTCTAAGTGTAGAGTTACAGAGATATAAGAAAGAAAAAATGAGAGGAGTGTTTCTTGACTTTTGATGGTTCTAGTGACCGTGTATAAGAAGTGTGTGTCCCCGCAGGCGGCGGCGTGTCGTTCAGCGCGTGGGACGTGTCGGGCGCCGCGCGGCTGCGGCCGTTGTGGGAGCGACACTATCGACAAGCGCACGCCGTCATCTTCGTGGTCGACGCGGCGGACCACCTGCGGCTGGGTACATATGTTATTCAGTTTATTCTACTTACAGGTCATAGGGACAATACCTACATATTGAAAAAAGAAGATAGCGTAGCTTGGCTAAGTGCATAGTCAGGTATATGCACTTAGCCAAGTTAATGCCAAGAAGAAGAAGATAGTCAGGTATAATATGATAGTCGTTGTGCCGGTCAGTGGTGGCGCGTGAGGAGCTGGAGCTGCTGCTGGCGCACCCCGACGTGAGCGCGCGTCGTCTGCCGCTGCTGGTGCTCGCCAATAAGAGCGACGCGCCGCACGCGCTGCCCGCCGCGCACGTCGCCGCCGGTACGTACACACCACCACACGCCACCTCTACCATTCTCCCTGATTTGGGAATTCTCATAAAATTTTATTAATGATGATAATAATGCATATTTTATAGCAGCGTACCTTAAATGATAAATTATTCACGATGGATATTATTAAATACAGTACGTAGGTATTTCTTGTATTAATAGTTGACCATCATACTTTAAATTAATACAAATAATAACACCATCATACCCAGTACTCTAAGTAAGACGCCTCGGTATCTCTGGGGCTGGCCACCTACAAATTTGGAAGCCATTCAGTCATTGAGTCCCCGTGAGATGATGTTCCCGGGCACAGACCTCTTGTGAACCCACACTAGGCACGCTAACAGACACTGTTACGTTAACGATTTCACCATCTATGTTTGATCATATCGTATAATTGTTTGTAATGTATGGACTTAATTAAGAACGAGAATATGATCTGTTATTACAATGGCAATATGTAATACCTATGTATACTGGTACATATATACTGGTCGGGCAGCGCTCGGTCTGGAGCGCGTCGCGGACAAGCCGTGGCACGTGTGCGCGTGCAGCGCGGCATCGGGCGCTGGTGTGGCGGACGCAGTGGCGTGGCTGGCGCGCCAGCTGCGGGAGCCGCGCCGCCTGCCGTGAGGCTCTGAGGCTGAGGAACAGTTAATAATATAAAAACGTTGTTTTTTATTTTGCTACTTGTTTCATTTTGAAAACCTACTCCTTAATATATTATGTTTAAATGTTGACATATGAGTCATATGTAGGTATGGAGGTATTGACGTGATGGTGTTGTTACAATACGACGACGATAGTAAACAAGTATAGAAATATGAAATATTTCCTATAAAGAAAAATAACAAAATGAAAGATAATTAATGAAATTAAAAAATATACGACATTTGTTTGTTATAAGCTACAGTAAACTCGACAGCTGTGGGTTCGATTCCTATGAGCGGAAATGAATTATTTGATTTTTCGCTTTGGTAATAAGACAAAGCGTAGGATGAAACACGCTGCCAGTGCGCTGGAAACGGAATATCTTAACAATAAACGTATTGATATATGCATACTTCATTCACATTGTGGAAATATTGTGTAAAAAATAATAAGTTAAATTCATTTTGAATACTAATGTGCAACCAACCATATAATTTTTTTGGTTTACATAAATTTAGTCGTTATCGCAGCGCTCGGCGAACAAGCACGACAGTGTTTACTTTATTAAGACATATGTATGTAAATATTGCAAATATTCACAAATAATCCTGCAAGGCTCAGCGCGTCTGTCCGAGTTACGGCGAAATAACAAATTAAATAGACTGTGAAGAGTGGGAATGTTGCCATTCTCGTACACTGTAAATAACAGTGCGATTATCTTTTATTGTATAATATATTGGTGGCTTTAATTTAGAGGCTAGTGCATAGAGGAAAGTAGCATTAGAGCTAGTTGTAGTTGAATCGGTTGAAAAAAAAATTATGTATATATATATGGCATTAGAGCTAGTTGTAGTTGCATCGGTTGAAAAAAAAATTATGTATATATATATATATATATATATATATATATATATATATATATATATATATATATATATATATATATATACATTTGTCAAATTATGATTACTTTCTGACAAAGTTGTTGTTTTAATATTTTCGTATTTTTCGTATGTTCTTTGTCATCGTGGTTTTTGTACTTAAATTTCACGCATCTTCAGTGTGCGTGTTCTGTTCGCAGATACTAAGCAAGTACAGTACTACAGCACTTTTATGAAATAACACATTATTATTATTATATATTCATAGGTACATATACTGCCTTGAGTACGTACACTGTACACTGTAGTGCATAATTGTTCTATTTTTTCTAGCAAGTAGAAACGTAGTTAAATATATTGAGGTTTTATTAATTTATAGAATTAAGTATCTAAACTACACAGTGAGAGTGCCGAAGACATGTGCTTAATCCCCGTCTGCAACCTAAAGCTCCCTACATTGCGGGATTATGAAGTGTATGAGCCGCTCTCCGCTCGGTGTGTCGCCGGTAAGTCTTTCATTTTCCAAGCAAGACGAAGACAAGCGCGTTACGTGTAATATCTATTATAGCTTTGATATAAGAATTTTTACAAAGAGCTTTACTTTCTTTAACATGAAATTTAGTTTGACATCATGGTGATGCCTCTAGGTACTATCGTAGTGTCATAGTATCATAGTGACAGAATATCGTAGTATCGTAAAGTCATGGTGTTTTAGTGTCATAGAGCCGATATAGACTCGAATTGCATTATGAGAAAATGATTAAAATATAATCACTTCCCTGAGTGAGGTTAGAACCCACTACCATTGCGAGTAACTACATGCCTGGTCGGACCCTGTCGTATAACGACGAAACATGCTTAGTACGCCCAACTTAACATCTTTTATTAAGTTGTATGTTCCAAGTCCTTAATTTTTATTTATTCAAATATAATTGAATAATATTCATGGCGTTAAACAATTTTAGTTAAGGTGCCATTTTTGTGTTTCTTATAATTAAATTGATCTATTGTGGTTCTACAGGTGGTGTTCCAGATTAAATTACAATATAGATCGTGTAATCCTAATTCTTAACAGCTATACAGCAAAAAAGTTTCATTCAAATCCGTCCAGTAGATCCGAAGATGTGCTTGTACAAACAGACAACAATAACATTTTTTTTAATTGGAGCTGTAACCTTCTCTACATTATTTTTTCGTAAAAAATCCAATGAGGCCCTTTTGGCGCTTTGGCAAAGTTTTAACACTCGGCTCTCTCGGTCTGTCCTGCTCAATATAACATTTTTACTGTTTTATTATAGTATAGGTAGATTAGGAATGTGGCGAAGATTTTCTCCGGTTCCGATATGTCAGAATTTTTGATTGATATTCAACCGGAGGTTAATAACGAAGGTGATGTGACACCAGCACGGCACTGACGGCCGTGGTCAGACGTAGTGTATACAAACTCGTATGTACTTTTCGCATTGGGAATACTTCCCTCAACACGGTTTTCATCAACTACTCTAGATATATATATATATATATATATATATATATATATATATATATATATATATATATATATATATATATATATATATATATACATATATATATATATATATATATATATATATATATATATATATATATATATATATATATATATATATATATATATATATATATATATATATATATATATATATATATATATATATGAACCGTAACATTCAGTGTAGTTAAGGTTATTTTAGTCAGTTGTTTTAGTCAATTTTTATTTATTTTAATTGTTGAGTGCATTAGTTTTGTTTTCGGTTTTTACTAATTAATTTATTTAGGTAATTTGGCCTCTCATAGAGCTCGTAAAGTTAACGTATTTCGATTCTTTCTTTCTTTTTTCTTTCTTTATATGTTTTGTTTGAGCTTACGTAGAATTATTCTTCTTATTCTATACGTATGTACCTAACATATATGTGTCATATAAGAACTGGCCAACTAATGAAGATGTCTAGATTAGACTTATTTTCCTGGTCTTAAACAAACCACACGCTATTTTATGTTTAATCCGTAATTTAAATTTTATTAACTAGTTTCACCAGTACTTAGTTTGTTGCTATACAATACACAATTTGGGTTGAATATTCTGATTGTATTATATTTTTTCCAATATATTATAGTCATATTTACGATGTATCCCGCACATAGCAAGGTAGGCAGAGGGAACCGTAGGCTCAAGGAACCTAGTGTTAAGACACTTCGTTCCTCGCTTCCGGCTTTCGGCATCAATACGTGTTGATTGGCGGAACCGCGCTTTTGCCTTGTTGTCAGAGCGTAGAAATTAAATATTAAATTTTCCCCAAAGGGTATTTGAACCTTCAAACTGTTTACAAGCAGACGTTGTTTCTCTGAACCACGACGGTCCTCATACTCAATTTATATACTTAAATATTCCTTCTGGGTCTCTAGTAGCCTTCTTCGTGAAAATACCAAGCGCTCTGTCTCAAGTGTTTCAAAATCGTCGTCCAAATTTAAAGAAGTTCTAAAGTATTTGTCGTACATTCCTACGCTTGCTAGTGCAACCACTGCCTGTTATCGCTGTGGTCAATGAACTCTGTACGCACTTTGATCTCTTGGTGCATTCTGCTCGCTCCGTTGCAATTTGTACTTTATTTCTTAGCAATAATCAACATTTTTGACCAATGGCTGTATCTTATGCATGTTGTCGCATAGCTGTAGCTGGTATCGATGACCCTTTGGCTTGTGTCAGCTGCAATGGTTTATATCATCTGCAATGTGTTTTACACAAGATTCACCTAGAATTGATCCAGCACAGAGAAGGGGGCCAAACTGACCTTGCCCAGAGTGTTTGTCGAAGCAACCTAGGACTATAAAAAGACAGCACATTCGTCCGGCTGCCGGCGCGCAAGCAATGATAAAACGACAGTTTGAATGTCATGGTTCGAAATCCCTCCCCTCTATATCATCCGTATCATCATCATGTCTTTGGGTGATTATACAACTTCCGATTCTGTGGAAATTTGTGATTTGTTTTATAATTATTATAACACTGTATTCTATTCTAATAAGCACAATAATATTTCGCAGATGTCTACATCCACGAGATTGGTAGACATTGATACGGTCACATTTAATTTTCCGCAAATTTCCGGATATTTAAAACGTTTGGATGTCAGTAAGGGTGCAGGTCCAGATAAAATATCACCATTATTTTTACATAAGTGCTGTGAGGTGCTTTAACTCTCTTAGGTCCCCTTGCATACCCTGTCATATATATATATATATATATATATATATATATATATATATATATATATATATATATATATATATATATATATATATATATATATATATATATATATATATATATATATGTCAGGGTATGCAAGGGGACCTAAGAGGGTTAAGGCACCCCGTTTCCGCTTTCCGACTTTAGAAACGTTGCGTGTTGAGTGGCAGAATTCAACTTTGTCTTGTTACCAGATCGATGAAAATGACGAATTATTGAAATTTTAACCACAACCGTCGCGTGTACAGTCAGACTCTGTAAGTGTCCTTATACTAATAAAAAAATAAATCTAAAAATATTACAATCCTAACACATTTATCTATTGCCCCCGACTCTAGTTTCGACTCCCGACTCCAGTTGTGACATCGATAAATCAATATAATACATATAATTTACAATATAATCTATATATTACAATATAATTTTTACAAATATTATATAATTATTTTAGATTCTCGTTTGCACTGTGTCGCTCGATACTTCACCCTGAACGCCGTAACGTGGGCGTCACAACAATAAGTGCAATTTAAGAATAATATTTCTTTGAACATTTCTAAAGAACACGGTTGGAAGTAGTTTCGTCTAGTCAAAAGGTAAAAATAAGCGAAATAAAAGTAGAGGTTGCTCATACAAAGCTTTACACAAATATTGAAAATGAGTAAGTTTGCATTCAATTATAGTGACGAAGCATTAAAAATTCATTCCACGATTCAAAAGTACTTGTAAAAGTCTTTTTAAATTAATAGTATTTTGAATTTAATTGAATTTTGTACGGTTAAAGATATTGTTATAATATGTTTTAAGTTTTTTTGAATTTTTTTTGTCATTTGATCATTTAATTCTAAAAGTTTAATTAATATTACAAAAAAAAATATTAAAGAATCTTCTGCTAGGAGCAGACTCCGGTGCTTGTACATTTTATAGGAAATCTTCAACTAGAAGTTAGGTTTATTTTATGGAGTTATTTGTGTAATATATTCTTGCAGTAAGTTCAGCTTGCGGCAGTAAACAACGCAAAAATAGCTTTAAAGTTTGTAGCTGTTAACAATATAACAGCGTTTGTACCAAGTTAGCGGGCGTCCGACACTTTATTGAACTTTCTAAGTCCACCGCTGAACTCATATTTTACAACTTCCGCCTTATTGTTATTAAATGCACATTTCGTTTCACAGGATGTTGAAAGAAGCACAGCATTTTATTTATTTATTTTTAAGGGAAACAAACAGTACAGTAAATAATTAAAATATTTTAGTGTATATATATATAGTATATATGTAGTAGTATAGTAGTGTATATATATATATATATATATATATATATATATATATATATATATATATATATATATATATATATATATATATATATATATATATATAGTATATATATACACCTATATTTAATACAAAATATGCTTCAGTAACTTTGTGTCACGTGTATAAGTACACAAGTGTGCACAAGTATTTTGATTTAGACATTATTAATTTAGCATACTTAAATTTCAAACATTTTATTAAGAACCGTAACATTAAGTGTAGTTAAGGTTATTTTAGTCAGTTGTTTTAGTCAATTTTATTTATTTTAATTGTTGAGTGCATTAGTTTTGTTTTAGGTATTTGTAGATTGTGTTTTTACTAATATTATTATACTTTATAGATTATATTATCTACATTATAATAACTAGTGTTTAAGATGTGTACGTGTTTAGTAATCTGTGGAAACTTAATTGATATTTGTACTATTTTCTATGTTTTTTGTTTTAATTATTTACTGTACTGTTTGTTTCCCTTAAAAATAAATAAATAAAATGCTGTGCTTCTTTCAACATCCTGTGAAACGAAATGTGCATTTAATAACAATAAGGCGGAAGTTGTAAAATATGAGTTCAGCGGTGGACTTAGAAAGTTCAATAAAGTGTCGGACGCCCGCTAACTTGGTACAAACGCTGTTATATTGTTAACAGCTACAAACTTTAAAGCTATTTTTGCGTTGTTTACTGCCGCAAGCTGAACTTACTGCAAGAACATATTACACAAATAACTCCATAAAATAAACCTAACTTCTAGTTGAAGATTTCCTATAAAATGTACAAGCACCGGAGTCTGCTCCTAGCAGACGATTCTTTAAGATTTTTTTTTGTAATGTTAATTAAACTTTTAGAATTAAATGATCAAATGACAAAAAAAATTCCAAAAAACTTAAAACATATTATAACAATATCTTTAACCGTACAAAATACTATTAAATTCAAAATACTATTAATTTAAAAAGACTTTTACAAGTACTTTTGAATCGTGGAATGAATTTTTAATGCTTCGTCACAGTAATTGAATGCAAACCTACTCATTTTCAACATTTGTGTAAAGCTTTGTCTGAACAACCTCTACTTTTATTTCGCTTATTTTTACCTTTTGACTAGACGAAACTACTTCCATCCGTGTTCTTAAGAAATGTTCAAAGAAATATTATTCTTAAATTGCACTTATTGTAGTGACGCCCACGTTACGGCGTTCAGGGTGAAGTATCGAGCGACACAGTGCAAACGAGAATCTAAAGTAATTTTATACTATTTGTAAAAATTATATTGTAATATATAGATTATATTGTAAATTATATGTATTATATTGATTTATCGATGTCACAACTGGAGTCGGGAGTCGAAACCAAAGTCGGGGGCAATAGATAAATGTGTTAGGATTGTAATATTTTTACACTTATTTTTTTTATTAGTATAAGGACACTTACAGAGTCTGACTGTACACGCGACGGTTTTGGTTAAAATTTCCATAATTCGTCATTTTCATCGATCTGGTAATAAGACAAAGTTGAATTCTGCCACTCAACACGCAACGTTTCTAAAGTCGGAAAGCGGAAACGGGGTGCCTTAACCCTCTTAGGTCCCCTTGCATACCCTGACATATATATATATATATATATATATATATATATATATATATATATATATATATATATATATATATATGACAGGGTATGCAAGGGGACCTAAGAGAGTTAAAGCACCTCACAGCACTTATGTAAAAATAATGGTGATATTTTATCTGGACCTGCACCCTTACTGACATCCAAACGTTTTAAATATCCGGAAATTTGCGGAAAATTAAATGTGACCGTATCAATGTCTACCAATCTCGTGGAAGTAGACATCTGCGAAATATTATTGTGCTTATTAGAATAGAATACAGTGTTAAAATAATTATCAAACAAATCACAAATTTCCACAGAATCGTATAATCACCCAAAGACATGATGATGATACGGATGATATAGAGGGGAGGGATTTCGAACCATGACATTCAAACTGTCGTTTTATCATTGCTTGCGCGCCGGCAGCCGGACGGGTGTGCTGTCTTTTTATAGTCCTAGGTTGCTTCGACAAACACTCTGGGCAAGGTCAGTTTGGCCCCCTTCTCTGTGCTGGATCAATTCTAGGTGAATCTTGTGTAAAACACATTGCAGATGATATAAACCATTGCAGCTGACACAAGCCAAAGGGTCATCGATACCAGCTACAGCTATGCGACAACATGCATAAGATACAGCCATTGGTCAAAAATGTTGATTATTGCTAAGAAATAAAGTACAAATTGCAACGGAGCGAGCAGAATGCACCAAGAGATCAAAGTGCGTACAGAGTTCATTGACCACAGCGATAACAGGCAGTGGTTGCACTAGCAAGCGTAGGAATGTACGACAAATACTTTAGAACTTCTTTAAATTTGGACGACGATTTTGAAACACTTGAGACAGAGCGCTTGGTATTTTCACGAAGAAGGCTACTAGAGACCCAGAAGGAATATTTAAGTATATAAATTGAGTATGAGGACCGTCGTGGTTCAGAGAAACAACGTCTGCTTGTAAACAGTTTGAAGGTTCAAATACCCTTTGGGGAAAATTTAATATTTTAAATTTCTACGCTTTGGCAACAAGGCAAAAGCGCGGTTCCGCCAATCAACACGTATTGTCTCGAAAGCCGGAAGCGAGGAACGGAGTGTCTTAACACTAGGTTTCTTGAGTCTACGGTTCCCTCTGCCTACCCTGCTATGTGCGGGATACATCGTAAATATGACTATAATATATTGGCAAAAATATAATATAATCAGAATATTCAACCCAAATTGTGTATTGTATAGCAACAAACTAAGTACTGGTGAAACTAGTTAATAAAATTTAAATAAGGATAAAGGAATAAGCATAAAATAGCGTGTGGTTTGTTTAGGACCAGGAAAATAGGTCTAATCTAGACATCTTCATTAGTTGCTGGCCAGTTCTTATATGACACATATATGTTAGATACATACGTATAGAATAAGAAGAATAATTCTACGTAAGCTCAAATAAAACATATAAAGAAAGCCAAGTTATCTGAAAGAATCGAAATACGTTAACTCTACGAGCTCTATGAGAGGCCAAATTACTTTTCATATTTAAATGGAGGACGTTTAGATCGAAACCATTCAAAATCTTGATCTTTCAAATATATGAATTTTGTTGGAACTTTAAGTTCAGGATACGCTGGTGTTTTCAAGGAAGGCTGTACGTTGTATCCTGTGGCGTCGCGCGTCAGGCAGCCCGCGGCACGCGGCAGTCAGGCGCCGGCGTCGGGCGCGCTGTGACGTGTCGTTGGGTGAGTCCGAACAGTGAACGTACTAAAGACGTAATTGTTTTCGTGATGTATGAGACGTATTGACATGAGCACCAAATCTGAAAGCTCAGTAAGTACTTAATGTAGAGCTTTTAATTTAAATTCAAATATTATTTAATAAAGTTCCCAATGTTTACCGGAAGCAGGGCGGGTCAGATCATAAATCATTGGAAAAGTTGTGAACTATTGTAATAAGAAACTTTGTTGTTAAAGTTGTAAGATGCAAAACTATTTTTATTTTCGACTTAACTAAGGTCTATAAAAAAAAGGTTGAAATGAGATAGAGCTTATATATATATATATATATATAGATATATATATATATATATATATATATATATATATCTATATATATATATATATATATATATATATATATATATATATATTATATATATATATATATATATATCTGTCTATTTAATACCAGTTATATGTTATTTAAGTACATACATATCTGAGTACATGTCAATACTTTTATTTAATACATATATTAATATATCGTATTAGTAGTAATTTTTGCTGTGCAAAATAGTTTTAGGGTATATTAAACTGTTTATTTTTTTAACTCGAAGTAACTTTCTATTTTCTTGTATAAAATGCCATGAAACTAGTATACAGTATTACCCCGACGTACGCGGATTCGGAGTTACGTGGTTTCGAAATCTCGTCCATTAGTTTTTTGTGTAAGTGACACACAATCAAATCAATTGGTGGAAGAAGTCATTCGCTGGGATATGTGTAGAATTTGATAATAATGACGATTGTTGAGCTCATAGAGATGCATGAGTAAGGCAAACACATTAAAAACCTTGATATTTTAGATCCAGTTCAAACAGAAGATATATTAACGATTAGAAACTTGCCTTCAGTTCCAATAAAAAGGAGGTGACAAATATTTAAAAATATCGGCTTAAACGAAAAGGACATTTTTTTACAAATAAGTCACATTAGTATGCTACGAATAAATTTCACACGAGAATAATAATATTGGATAAACAAGTTGTTAGATTTTATGAACTTTATAAAATGAACGTTCTTCATAAAGAATTTTTCTTCAAATTACTAATTTCTTTGAATTACTTCTCCATTAAAAAAATTATTGATATGTATTTCTATGGAAAATTACGCACTGTCTAACGCGAATTCGACTTATGCGGCTATAGCTCAGTCCCACCGTCAGTCCGGGGCATTACTGTATATGTTAAACAATTATTATTATTAACATTGCTGTAATCGGATTAAAAACGATTCGTATTCGTATATCGTAATTCGTATTATATATATATATATATATATATATATATATATATATATATATATATATATATATATATATAGAAAGAATACATTTATATAATGTATCATATCTCAGCAGCTCTAACAGTAATTCCCCGCGCGTGTTGCGGGATGCGGGAAACAAATTTTCCTTCGATTTTCTAATTTCCGCAGATCAGGGCGCGTGCTGGATGTCCTCGCGGTGTACCTACCTACATACACCTACGTACACCTACATACACCTACGTACACCAACAAACACCCACCGTAGCTTTATTTTAAAATATTAAATAAAATTACATATTTGGCACAGTCGAGCCGCATCGCACACATTACACACACAACTAGTGGCAAGGCCTTCTACTATAAATGTTCTTAGCATAACTATTTGTTAATGGCTAATAGTAATTATGAAATTTTATTTACTTGGCTTAAAATAATAAAAATATCAAGAAGAGGAACAATTATTACTCTTTCTATATTTGTATGTTATTAAAAGACGTGGACAGTTTGTCTTTAGATCTAGTAAAAACAATTAATAGAAATATGTAAACATAAAATGAATAATAATAAATTGGCTAAAATAAAATAGAACGAATTAATTTTTAAGGTTAGTTAAAAATTAATTGAACAAGTTCAGTGTTTGTTCAGTCACAGAGGTGTTCCATACAGAGTGACGCTACAGGTGGAACTCCCAGGACGCCGCGCCTCCGCGCCCTTAGTGTAGTTCAACAAAAACATACGAAGTACTTGTACTGGTCGCAATTAACATACATTTTAAGAAAGCTAACTTTTTAATAAAAAGTTATTAGTATTGATCAGATTTCCTCATATCAGTACAGAGTAAGTTCAAGTAGAGCTTATAATAATATAATTAGATAATATTAATACAGATCACGAATCCTTAGAATTCCTTAACTCCAATTTCGTGTTCGAGTTGGAATTATGTTCGGATTGTTTAGAGTACGTTAAACATGAGCTCTGCGGAACTTCTGAGTATGAATAAAACGGAGGCACGTCGTGGTGACTTAACCTGTCTCTTTGTAGCTTCACGCTGTATCCCGCACATGGCAGGGTAGGCAGAGGAAACCTAGTATTAAGACACTCCGTTCCCCGCTTTCTGCCTCTCGTGAGTTGTTGTCACCGCGTGTTGACAGGCGGAGCGAGGAAAATGAAAATAACCCATTCTCCCTGAGTGAGAATGGAACCCACCAGCGTGACGTTTACAAGCAGACACGGTACTGCTGCGACACGGTGGTCTTAACTGGAACTATATCATAGTTTATCAATGACTCAGATATGCATATTTCAGCATAGAATTATTGATTGCTAATTAAGTCATTAAAATTTATTAAAATAAAAGTTATTGTTTAGTTTTATTAAACCGTTTATTTTACATATATATATATATATATATATATATATATATATATATATATATATATTATATATATATATATATATATATATATATATATATATATATATATATATATATATATATATATATATATATATATATATATATATATATATAACCTTCTTTATAAATTAATATCCCAAAATATTGTAACCCTATTTGATTAATTGAAACTAATTACCAATATTAATTGAAACTAAATAACAACATTCAACATTATTTATATATAAGTAGTATTTAATTAGTAAGTAATTTTGGCTGTGTGGCATTATTTTGTCACATATCTGTTGCCATTCACAGAATGTGTTTAAAATTATTAATGCAGCATCCTATTTCCTTTTCCATTCACTTTGACGTAGCAGCATAGAGAGTTTTGGTGAAATATTCTTGTGGAATTTCTACCGTGGCATTCTACATTTATGAGTCATTGATTATACCTTTGGTACCTTGAAGTTATGATTGATCAACAACCTATAAAATAAAAATTATTATTTTAGTTAAGAAACATTAATAAATAATATGATATTTTTTTTAAATACATGTTTAAATAAAATTTAAATAAAAATAAATTTTCTCTGATATAATTTAAATGTACAAACTTTCATGTGAAAGTTGCTTAAATCCACTGAAATGATATTAAATCTACATTACATATTTAGCACTTTGTTCAGTTATTATTTGACACACTTAGGTTAATATTCAGTATAGTAACTTACCTTGTATTTGTGAGTTATAATCATAGTTATGCAACCCCTCTTTTTTGAAATGGTGCACATTTCCTCATATTATCCTTAAATCCTCGTATTATCCTTAAAAAAATCTTTGGTCACATGATAGTTTGCACATTTGCAAATTTGCAAATGCCCTATGTAATGAATTAACTAGCCAACCGGCATTAATTTCGTCGTTTTATAGGTTTAAGCTGTATGCAATTTGTAAAAAACCGATCATAAGAGCCAGTCATAGCATTTATTTAAAGTTTTCACCTGTCAAATGGTTTCAAGAGTACCAAAATGAACAATCTAACGAATTCTACAATAATATTTAGTTCTCATAATAAACACTGATGATTATTAAGCTTCGGGAGTACCAAATGACGTTTGTCCAGATTCAATTATTGAGTATTGGTTTCAAGAGTAGCCCCGCAGGTAAGCGAGAAAACTGTCAAAAAGCGCTGTCAAAAAGCGAAAAAAGCGCTGTCCACACGAGACGAAATATTAATACAGACTTAGGAGTAAAGTGTTTCGCATCTATTTGATTAATATGGCGGAGGAGTGCTGCAAGTTAGTATATGGTGTGGAAATCCATCAAAAATACGTTAAATTATTAAGATAAAACACTACCATGAGTAAGTTATACAATATACATCGTTGCTGAAGTATCGCTGGATATTTCCGCGGACGGATATTGTTTTTATAATATATATTGAATAAATTATAAATAATCTAAAGTGTCAGCTGAAAGAAATGATCTTGAAGTATTTAATAAACAAACTTAATTTTTTAAAGTAAAGAAACAACCAAAGCCTACAAATCCCTTCGCACGCCGCATATCTATCTCCGCTCCAGTCCACTTTACACTCTGAGGTAATTATATTAACTATTTAAATTAAAAATTGATATACAGAGAATATTTTACTTATAGTTGTTTGTTTTATATGATATCGACTTTTTCTTCTGATATCAGTAGTGTTAGTCCAACATGTAGCTGAGAAGAGCCGGCGAGAAACTCAACAGTTGCTCTTTTGAAATATCTTTTACGAATGACTTGTACCAATCACAGGCTTCCCGAAGGAGCATTAACAGCATTTAATACCATGCACAACTATCATTATAATATTCTTCGATAGAATAATACATTTTATTTAACATATTTAACTTTTACTTTAAATTCTTCAATTAGAAGCTTTGAAATCCTTTGTGGAATTTAGTTATGCATACGTACACCTTGTGCAATAAGTGATTAATTAGTCTTATGAGACCAAAAACCGGGAGATACCAGCATTTTGTGTGTCTTCTATTTATACCGTGTTTATAACAAAACATCTTGATGTCGTAGCGACTACGTCGGGCACTTAGAGTGTGTGACGGACGGACGGACGGACACACGGACAAGGCTGTAAATAAAGGAGGGTATATTTAAATTTGTAATAAAGTCTTGTCGTAGTCGTGTCGTGTTTGATACAAACTAATAACGCCGATAGATTAATACGGCTACTAGCCATCTCACGCTTCAGATTGCGTTTCGCTCCTCGCAAATAATTCTCACGTTGAATATAAACACACGTGATGAGCGCATGTAGCTCGTAGTCATCGGGTAAAGCTCTTACCTTTTAGATTATTGGAACTATTAGTTTAGTGAATAGCAAAATATTCTTGCACGTTAATCTATTCCCGTCTTCATGTCTAATAGATTCTTATGTTCTTTCTAGGTTAGCGTTATATCTTACAAGGTCACACAGAGGTAGGGTAGGGCAGGTTGTAAGGTTGACAGAGGGATTCCTGAAATTACGGCTTATATAGCGGAGCTAAATAGAAAAGAATTTCCAAGAATGGAGTTTACAGCCGGACAATAGTTATATATTTATAATATTCTTTATTGTACTAAAAAAAACATATGTGGGAAAAAACTTTAAAAACATAGTATACAAAGGTGGACTTATCTTGACAAGAGATCTCTACCAGCCAACCTTCGGTAGTGGATAAGTTATAAGCAGCGGGTAGCAATATAGTATATAATTCTCAGATCGGCGCATAACATGGCCATACCATCTCAGGCGACGCTCTTGGAGCTTATCCGCTACGTCACGGACCCCAAGACTACCTCGAATGAATGTGTTGCGTCTGCGGTCGGACCGCGGTAACGCCACACATCCACCTTCATCTCCGTGACGTGAAGCTCCTGAGTGTGCCGAAATAATGTTGGCCAATGTCGGCCGCTCTTAGCTTTTAGCTCTTAGTGCTTAGCTTAACTTAAGCTCAAGTACAAGTCGCAACCTCGTCGTCCTCACATAAGCTAAACAGTTATAACTACTTTAATCTTTACTAAAACAACAATATTATGGTTCGTTTAAAAATGGCGAGTTAGATCAAAATGATTGCTTAATATTTATGATATTGTAGTTAAATTATTATAAAACATGTAAACTTTATATATAAAATAAATTCTTGCAATAAAATCTAGAAGGATAAAATATTCTTGCAATTTAGACTTAAACTTAGGTAAAGACGTGAAGACTGGATGAAAATGTTCCATCGAATCCTAAATTCAAGCTATATCGCTTTAAAGAAATTAATATTTAATGTTCACTGAACAGTACTTAGTGTTTTCATAAATATGCTAATATGGTAATGTACACTAATGGTATTCCTTTAGAACATAGAGCGGAGGAAACAGCGGCCGATTATAAAGCACTTTTTTCCTTGAACATAAGCTGTGACGTGCCACGTGTAGCGTGTCGCGTGTCGCGTGTCGCGTGCGCTGGTCGTGACGGGACGTGGCCCTGAATCTATTAATATTTTTTTAGCTTCATGCTGTGTCCCGCACATAGCAGGGTAAGCAGAGTGGCGGAACTCAACGCCGCGCTTTGTATTGTTACCAGGGCAAATAAAATGAATATTAATATTCATTTTATAAGTTGTTTCAACTATTTTTAAATTTAAATAACGAAAAATTTCTGTAAGGAAGTCAAATAGGCTTTTCTTTTAGTTCAAAAATATTATACATGTCAATAAAACATCACCAGGTCCTACTCAATAGTATTTTCCACAGAGTCGTACCCTCAAGAGCTATTTAACAGTGTACAAATACTAGATACTGTGTTTAAAGCACATCACTATTCGTATAAAATTTTTTTTATATTAATATGATTGTTATTTGTTTTGTGGACCAATAAACAGTAAGTAAATAAATAAATAAATTAAGTAAATAATTTATAAAGAAAAAATTTATTACTAAATACAAAATCAATGCTGATTGAATTTAAAATAAATATTACTATTTAAAATCTATATTATAATAAGTGGAAGCGAATATGGTGATCAAATTGCAATCATCATAATGTTTCGCGACACTACCAGCCTGACTCGCAATGTTGCCATTGTTGCCTTTTAAGAATATAATTGGAGTACAATTTGTATATAGCATTCATATTCCACTGGGAAAATGTAATTTATATTAATTGAAAGTAATTGTAATAATTAAACACGTTTATTAACAAGTGAGGTCGATTTGACCTCACTCTGCTTAACCCTTGACTACCTTGCGTGACGTCTGTCATTTCGCTGACCAACTAGTATATTACTGTATAATAATATTTTTAATGAACAATCCAATAACAAAATAATATTAGTCGATAAAGAAATTTTAAATCCATAGCTTAATAGAATATTACATATAAATGGGAGGCAAGTAATGTGATACGATTGTTAAGGGCAGTTCTGCTTCTAAATTCTCGAATAGAACTTTAATTTAAAGGAATGCACAAGAAGAAATAAAAAGCCGGGATAAATAAAAGTCCACCAATATATCATAAATGTGTTACATAATATTTTAAAAAGGTACAGAAGGCGGCCAATAAGGCTAAGTGAGCAATCTCTTCCAGGTAACCTTGGGGTAGGAGAAGAGGAGATCATCATCATCATTATCATTGGCTATACAGTCCTTTATGGGCCGAGCCTCCAAAACTGCTCTGTTCCAGCCCTCCTTGTTTTGAGCCACGCTCTTCCAATTGTTTAGACCAGGGGTCTTAAGGTTTTTGGTAACTCCATCTAATCATCTGAGTTTGGGTCTTCCAATTCTACGCTTGTCATCTGGAATGGAGTCGAGCATTCGCTTCGGTACTCTGCTAATTTTCATGCGTTGCATATAACCAAGCCAGAACATTTTGTTCGTTTTAATTAACTGTATCACGTTAGCGTCAGAAAACAAGTTGTATATTTCGTAATTATAAAGTTTCTGCCATTCGCCGTATTCACACACGGGTCCGAATATTCGCCTCAGGATCTTACGTTCAAAAATGAGCAGGGCGTTTTAATCTTTTTTACTTAGCAGCTTACCATGTTTCCGAACCATACGCCAATACCGGGCGTATTAGGGCCTTGTAAAGTGTGAGTTTAGTGCTCTTGCGCAGAAAGCGAGATCTCATGTGCTTGATTAGTCCAAAATAACATCTATTGGCCAGAATAATCCGTCTGCTTATTTCAGTACTCGGATCATTGTTGCTGGTAATCATTGATGACGAGAGAGAGAAGAGAGGAGGAGATAGATAAATTAAATTAAAAGGGAAGGAATGTGTAGAGAGAATCAAGATTATGGTAGAAATAATTAATGTAAAGCGAAAATTACAGAGGAGACAGCACGCCACCTTGCGAAACGCCAGCAAGTAGTGGAGACCATTCAGAATAAAAATCCTGAATCCAAATACGTTGCTTGCGGCCACGCAAGTAAGAATGAAACCAATCAATACTTTAGGATACATGTTAGGTATACATAATTACGCAATAAATATCAAGTGATAGAGGAATTAATCAAAATCACGTAGTGAGAAAACTTCCCCGCGACTAATTTAAGCTTGTATGTCCTCCTTTTATAACCTTAGCTTGACACCATCTTGTCGGAATCGTAGTCGGAATTGAAGGTGTCATATGAATCGAAAGTTCTGATCTACTGGAACCGGAGCAGAAGAACGTAACATCCCCACTTTCCAGCTGTCAATGTTGATTTAATTAGCGAAGTTAAAAAATAACTAGTAGGAGATTCTGCGAATATAAAAGAAATTGTCACGATTGAATTATTAATAATATTATTATTCCTTAGAGTAAGGTTGATGAAATTAAGACTAGATAAGTTTGTACATATATTGCTGTTAGGACTTCAAATATTTGAACGTAGAGTAAGTGCGGTCCCTTACTAAAGATATTAATGTTATATATAATGTTAAGATATAAAATATGCTACTGTACTAATTTTTGTTTTTAAATTATTGCAAATCGATAATAACGAGAGATCACAACAAAGTCGATGTGTGATACGGCGGTATTATTGATATTTTTGGTGTTAAGATAAGCATGCAATGCTAATTTTCTGTTACGTATGACGTTTCCCTTTAGAAAATCATACTATATCATATGATGATTGCGATTGTTGGTTAATTTTGAATTAAAATGTAACTTTAGTTCTTGAAACCAAAGGACACTGTAAGGCCCTCACTGTGATCACTTAACCCAAAAAAAAAGGTTTTTATACTAACGCTTGTGAGAACATTTGTAATCGCTTATTGTGAATAAATAAGCCGGAAGTCGTGACAAGATTCCGTTTACTTTGCTTTATTTTCTATCTTTAGAAGAGGACTCGTTTATTTTAATAAATAAAGGCTACATTTGGAGACCAGAACGTTTTAGTAAAGATTTAAGTCGTAGAAAATGAATACAACCCGGTAAATTGAAAATTCACAGAATATTCTTCAGCTGGAATAAAGTTTTGCTTAGCAAACTAAAGCTAGCCTTTAAATATAATATATTCATAATTTTAAGTAAGAGAAATATAACAATCGGAGGTGAGTGAGGTGCACTGCCAGTCCTTAAACTGCGACCATGGCCGCTATGCCAATGAGTCACGAAACCATGAACCATGCCATGAGTGAAGCGAAGAAGAAGAACATATCAAAGTTGACTTATTTAAAAACAGATATTATTTTATGATTGTTTATTTATGTATTCTATCATATAACGCTATAAATTTGATGGTCATATTATGCATGTATACATTAAAGCATATGCTTATGGCCTACAAAATTGTACATATAGTAAATCGCTTCAGTTTAAAAAATAAAAAGCCTTTTTCCCTAAATAATACTTGTATTTTGGTATTACAATCAGGGATGGTAAAATATTATTCATAAAGTTTATAAAATCGTAATTTACAAACGGTCTCCGGGCGCCGCAGCGGATCGAATCGTGTTCCGCCGGACCGGAAGTCCGACGCGGAATTAATTAAAAATCTTGTAATCGGATTTGCCGCTTTTGAAGAAAAACTTCGGTTAAACAGTTTAGTAACAATGTACCAACTTGTTCGCTCGCTTGTAATCGTTTTGGCTTTAAGTTCGGTCTTTTCTAAATCACTGTCACCTATTGTGAAAGATTTTAAAATATTTTATGTACATACGTATGTATACTCGTAAATTATATATCTTCCTAATTATATTTGGCATCTGAAAGCTTCTATTAATCATATGAATAGAAAGCTGTGCTACTCGTGTGTCACAGTAAAATAAAGTTAATGCTTATATGCATAATAAGGAAATAAATTAAGATTAACAAGACATTTTCAGTTTACACAAAAATAAATAATTTGTTTTGTATTTACTTTAACATATAATTGTTTTAAAATTATTTCAAATAAGATGTTTATAAGGAACTTAATGAGGGCAGTCGTAGCTTGCTCATATCATTTCGTAGACGCGTAACGCTACGCTCGTAGCATCTTTCAAAATGTTATATGTGTAGGTCGTTATGAAGGTATTGTTTAAAGTCAATCGACTTTAAGCTTTAAATTAAAGTAGCTTTTATAGAATTTAATTTATTTGTAGGCTGGTTTCAATTTTAAAATTTCTTTTGCAAAACATAATTCAACAGGATGATAATCCAAAGTACCAAATAGATTTATATGACATAGCGCTGTAATGTTACCAAAGACAATGTATCTTTATTTACATCGTTATAGATTAAACATTGTGTAGTTTTAAGCTACTTCATTTTAATGCTAACATAACTTTCTTCGTGAAATTACGAAGCAACAAAATGGCAATTGTATAAGATCCAATGCGTCGAAGCATATAATATTTTCGTCATAAAGGCGACGGCGCCGACGCGTGTTTTGTACCAAGTTATATCGACTTACTTGTGTAAATATGTCTCGTTTACCATTCTAATCAAAAATTCTGAATTCGTCTCACAGCGGAGTGAGATCTGCATAATTTTATACGCAAAGTTAAAACCTGATATACATTCATATACATAGATGTGCATATATTTGTGATACATAGTACTGTAAACGGTAATTCAAGCTTTAATTTCCTGCGAATGAACAACGATATGGAATATTGTCACTGGACAGTATGTTATTCAGTTTAAACTTCCTCATACTATATATATATATATATATATATATATATATATATATATATATATATATATATATATATATATATATATATATATATATATATATATTCACTTTCTTTTTCAACTAAAATGTCTACTTTGCCATATGACTGCTAATTATGCGGGCGGCAGCGAGGTGACGTGTACGACGCTTATACACATGCTCCACGTCCTTACGACGTAAGCGTTTGTTTTGTGTCATCGGTACTTTGTATTAGAGTAGGTAACGATAGCATGTAAGCTATTACTCTATCTTTCTGTTTGTCTAATCAGATCAGACATGTATTTATGTTAAATATGGTCTATGTTACTATTGTTATTATTGATCACAATTCGATAGCTTGTTCATTTTGCCTACACATTACATCTTTTCCTGTCAAAATGATATTTCTAATGTCCTTTCCAAATAAACCTGTAACCTCCGCCCGCTGCCTGCTGTAATATAAAATATAATATATGCGTACGATATACTTTCGTATATAAGTGGATTGCAGGAGTATGAAATCGTTGCCTCCAGACACGCCGTTTGAAAGCTTAAGTAGACTAACTACAGACAAACAGGGTGCTCTAGTAATTATAATTGCAGTAGCGTCACTACCGCTCCTACAGACGCAGTGAGCTTACTAAGAATTACTTACTCATTATAATTATGTATAGAAATATGTAGTTAATAATTTATAGCTTTTTACGCTGTATCCCGCACATAGCACGGTAGGCAGAGGGAACCGTGTGTCCCGCGATTCGAGACATTGCGTGTTAAGTGGCGGAACTCAACGCCGCGCTTTGCTTTGTTGTCAGAGCGAAAAACAAACCGTTGCGTCGTCAGTAATAGAAATTTTATTATTTATTAAATATAAATATATAAATAAAACAGCTTTAAACAGTTTATTGTCAAGGTGATGAAATATACATTTTGAGTACATTTAAAAACATAAAAAAATACTGATACTCATAGATTTTGTGACTTAACATTACTTTGACGTGCACTGAAATTCCTTATTTAGTAATGCGGCGATCAAATGAAGTAGCATGCACAGTAAATGCCACCTCGACGTACCTACTGTAGCGTAGAGTATTCAGAACAATTGACATTTGACTCCATCAGAATAAAGTGATGTAATTGAATGTTTAACCTCTAAAAAAAAGTCTTAACTAAATACCTGTTGCATTCGCTAGAGACGAGCTAGTTGCTTGACTTAAACTTTTTTGAAATTCAATATGTATTCGTGTGGTATTTTATATTCATTTACATTGTGTGTATTGCACCGTTACCATTTTTATAGCTTTAAATTTGAGCTACATACGGCCGTGAGCGACATGTATTGGTATAATCCTTAAAGTAAACAACATATTGTGTGGTGACGTGATGTGCATCTGCATGCACCAGTATGGCGTAAGCTTTGCATAATACTTAAACAAGGATTAAGATCAAACAAAGCTCAATCTCCTGCAGTGGAGGCTGCGACGCTCGCGGTCACATCTCTACCGCAGTCTTCTTAAGCTTCGATTATAAGGGATTCTTGCTGAGACAGGCGCAGTGGGTTGTCTGTACAATAGTTGATCACAACTACTGTTTTGGTTAAGATTAATTACTAATATAGGTACACTTTATTATAAATTTAGGTTATTAATGTATAAAATTCTTTACTCACGTTCATTATACGTTAATTATTATATATGAACAAGCTACAGAAGGAATATGTTAATAATATCTTTGATTTACATGACTTAAATGAAACACAGGCTCCCCCTGCTGTTTACTCTGCTATAAGCGGGAAATACACTTTATTAATCCGCTGAAAGAGTTTTATTTAAAGAGAAATAATTTTAATTAACCAGACGTAAATTCCAAATTATTCTACTTTAGTGTATTTTTAGAATTTATTTTTGATAACCTTAATTATACAAATAAATATATGTACTACATATACATACATATATATGTAGATATAAGTATATTGATATTTTAGTTAATCGCTATAAGGAGTGGGTCAATCTTCCTACTTCATTCAAGACGACATTTGACATAGTCAAATATAAAACGACAAAACTGAAGTAGCGTGTTAAAGTATATGTTACAGTTTGTGCGTTTATTATTCACGAGTGTCTCCGGAGGCACAACTTAATTTAAACTTACAGATGTTGTCGCCGCCCGCCCTTACCGCCCGCCCTACTTCGTCTTAGAGGTTGTAGATGCTTACTTTGTACTACTCTTTGATATATTTAACTAGTTAGCACTACATGTTAAGTAAGTCATGTATAAGATATATTTTACAAATTGTCTTTTGGTGACTTTAGGATATATTGCTTCTGGACTGTTTTGTATAAAGCTTAAAAGGCGTATATGCTCTGTTTAAGAGTTCGTGCAAGCTTGTAATTAGCCGACCATTACGAGCTCGCTTGATGCCTTGACGTCTTGGTTGCGTTCCATTCTGGATCCCGCAGACATATATATAAACGTCTAAGGACTCTATGAAAGAAACTGCAACGTTTTTAATATTTTTTTAATTTTAAAATTACTAGTCAGTTAAAACATGAAAGATTACGGGAATAAGTTTAGGCAGTTAGTTACAATACTTTCAAATAATATAAGAATACTTACGTACTATACATGAAATCAATAAAATAAAATATTAGTTTTCTTTAGAAATATTTCAATCTAATTTAAACTTATTATATTACAATTTTTTTTGACTTGGATAGTGCTATGCTTGCTAATGTAAGCATTAATTGAATTAAAGAAAAAAAAGAAACACTATTCACATAAATTATCTTAACAGAAATAATTTAAAACATTTTATTTTACTCACATATTACAATATAGTTTCGCGACAACGAACAATAAAAGTTAAAAAATTAGGTATAATTTTGACAAAAAATATATCTATATATAACTGATAGCTTAGATAGAAGAAGAGACTAGAGAGATAAATTATATTTTTGTAATCTTTCAACATTTTAGTTCATTGTTTCAAAATTAATAGGTAAATTTATGGATATGTCTATACTTATAATGAATACTGCTAAAACTGACACAATATTTAACAAATACTGATATATAAAATATAATTATTTTATAAATTATCATGTGTATTTGGACATAATCTGACAAACGAAAAGTATTACTCCCGTTTAAATATTAAGCACACACATTAAGTTGTCTAACTGTCACAGATAAAATATGTCATAAATATTTATTGCCACAGATTAAATAAAGCATAAAACGTTTAATCTTTCAAGTTGGGCCTACGCGCTACGTATGTACAGCGGCGTGCTCGCTGTTATGTTTTATGTTTCCCTCACGTCCCATACAGATAATAGTACAGTTCAGTTTTATAATATACAAAAAATACTTCATATGTACTCTTAACTTTGAAAAGTTTTAATAACCCTTGTTAATATCTGTGTGCCAACCTTGCTACGCGCGATAATGTTACAAATGAAAAAAGGCATTTTTGGATATTTAAAGTAAATTTATTCTGTCCTTCTTTAGGTCAGAGAAGAAAATACTTTGTATTCCATGGATTCACTGTGAGAGGAGCTCAGAATTGTGTCTGGGGCTTGCAGAGTGAGAATGCGCATCGACCATGACCTCCTCTTTTTGAGCTTCGCCCCTCTTCCTAACCAAATGGTTTCACTGAGGTCAAGTGAAAACCACGATACTACTTGTCCTATCTTGGCGTTACATAGTGGTCGTAAGAAACACAGGTTTCTAACGTCTCTACGTGCTCTATTGAAATTACGCTACAGTGAATTTCTGCATTATTTGACAAGATACTAATAGATGTGAACTAAAGCAATATATTGTCTGCTAAGTTATTATTTTTTAGCTTCAGTCGTATCCTGGATACAGCAGAGTAGACAGAGGAGGAGTGTCAAGACACTCCGTGCCCCGCTGTCCGCCCAATTTTTGTGTGGTGGGACTGATTATGACACCGGGTCTGTTATAAAAGCGAGAAAATGATTGATTCATTACCTAGAGGGGTAATCGAAACCACAACTGTCGTGTTTACAAGAAGACGTTGTGCTACTGCGTCGTAACGGTTAAGTTAAGGTTATGCTAGCATTGTACCATACATTGATAGTAACAAGATTTCATATATATGCCAATGCCATTGGGCCTTTGAGTAATGTTATGTAACTATTATTTGATGAATTTGTAAAAATAACATATATGAATATAAATCTCGACACGTCCTTTGTGGCCTCGTTCGAACGACGAACCGGAAATGACCCTCCTTGATGTGACATTCTAACATAGGCTTTCACTGTGAAAAGGTCTCAGCGATAAATCTCATTAAGAGTAATAAATAAATAACAGAAAATAAATAACACTTGCACTTGAACTTGCACTTGCACTTGCACTTGAACTTGCACTAATGTGACTGTTGCTTTAACCTAACCACAACATTTTCTAAATTTTTTGTGTCCTCATTCAAATATTATGAAAAATATGTACAGACATACGTTTATAATTTCACGCTTTATGCCTAGCGGGGTAGTCAGAGAGACCGGAGCGCCAAACGCTGCGGTCCCTGCATACCTCTTTCGCCTCGTCCACTGTCATTAACCTCTTCATACATGCTCTCCGGGGGGTCCTCATCCTTTTTACGTGACCTTCCTCCAATATCTTCGACCCTGTGTTTCCGAAGGTCAACCGAGATTTCCTTCACCTCTCTTGCCACTCAGTTTTGCTTCATATATATTTTTTATCATTCTTTCATCACTTATTCTCTCAACGTGCATCCTCTCTACAACAACCTACCATTCTGTGTATCTATTCGTTGCGGATTCGCTCAGTTAAGCTGACTCCGCATATCCTCTGAAGAGATCGCATCTCCACAGTATTCATTCTTCTTCTGCACTACCTACATTACACTGCCATATAACAGCGTCGGCACCAGAACTGCCAGCCGTGCAGCCACACTGACGTGTCCGCCTGTCTCAATAATACAGCTAAGGCACCGTTCACTCTGTTACCAGCAGCAATACGCCTTTCCATATACATTTCGAATCTTTTATCTTTATGAAAAATATGTATTTCATATTTTTTCAATAATCTTTCGAATCCCCTATAATATAAGAAATAGGACCACTTTTGCTCAACTCAGCCAATACCATGCCACTTTAAACATAGTTTAATATAATTTCTATTAGTTAAATATTTTGTTAGGTTAAGTTATTTTACTTTAGTCGGCCATTTGTCTGTTTAAAACTTTGGTTACGACGTTTGAGAGTCAATGTTAATAAAACACAAGACGTTTTTATGTATCGGCTCTCTCATCGCAGCTTGCCTGATGCTGTCTACATATTATATAATGATAATACCTCAGTTTATCGCTTTAAACAATAATCAAGGAGCTTGTTCCAGAACGAAATGTCAATTACGCATATCATCTATTTTAGTTATTGACTTGCGGACCTTACATACCGTTTACCATATCATATTACCACTGAAAACGTATAAGTATATGGCATGTATGATTTTAATTTAGCGCCACTTTGTGAGCGCCACGTGAAGGCGGGCGCGGAGGCGGGGAGGGGTGCGGGGGCGGTGAGGGCCGCCAGCTCCCGCGTGTTCACATGTTCCAGGCATTAACTCCCCAATCAAGTGCGACGAACTATTAGACGAGCATTAATCACGTCCGGAACTGTAACATAAATAAATATATCGTTAATTTGACAAAGTACTGCTACTTCTATTACTTACTTATTATAGTATATATTTTGCTGTTAAATGAATATTAAGATTTTAAATGAATTTCATTAAAATTAAATATGTAATAATGATATTACTATAATAGTTAATGACTTTTATTAATAAGTCAATTAACTGCTGCTAACCTCTTTTACTTTACTAGCACACTTGAATAGTTGAAAATGAACTTACCTCGTTATTGTATTTCAGAATTTACACATATTATATTGTGTTAGTAAATAATTTTAAAGTTTTTAAGTCCTTTTCCAGACCCAGAAATATTTTTTTTATTAAACTCAAAATTTTGTTTCCTGCATCTCCTGGAAACCGTCAAAGTTATCTGACCCCTTACGCCATAGGTGAATCAACAAGCTGGCTCGATGTTCGTATTCATCCACACGTAGCGCCCGTGACCTGTGACAGTCACACTTGTCGTGGGCGTCGCGTCGTCAAATTATTTACAAATCAAATATTGAATTTATTTACAAATACATTTCAAAGGAAGTCTATGTGTTTCTCAGGTAGAGTAGCGCAGACTTAATAATTCAATAAGTATATTATAATATATTATAATAATAATATTATAATAATATTTTATTATGTGTTGTGACATCGTATATGTATAAGGCAGGTAGTTTATTCGTAAATCACTTTATTAATCTACCACAAGACGATTTATTTACAATTAATTTATAATATATATATATATATATATATATATATATATATATATATATATATATATATATATATATATATATATATATATATATATATATATATATATATATATATATATATATATATATATATATATATATATATATATATATATATATATATATTATATATATATATAATATATATAGTCTTGACTCGTCGAGAATGTGTAATTACTACCAGCTGTCAAATCGTACTGGAATTCTCTTTTAGAATTTGAAATCCTTAATTACGTAATAACAGTTGATTAATAATTACGTAATTATATAAAAGTAAAGACCTTCACAAGTTTTCTACGAGTCTTCGTAGCGCTCAACTGCTTACAATTTGGTAAAACGTGAAAAAATATTATGTGGTCTCTATACGAGTAAGCGCTCTAGGGAACAGCTTCGTGTAAGTCTGAGCTTGCTCTTAGCATATGACCCTTCCGAATCTTATCACATACACATACAATAATGTTGGAGTCTACACTGACGTCTATTGTTTTGCCAGTAGTACGCGCGTATTGAGTGCTGCCGGAAATTCTCTAGAGACACTTCGGTAGCGCTCTCTCAATTTTCCTGACACCTTCAAAATGTATTGTACAATTCGATTATTGTTCCTCGCTTACAAATGGTACAATAAAATTGTATACATTAAGCATTGTTTTAATAAGCATCAATTTATATTATAAAGCTTTTTATGTTATAAAGCTTTCCTGCTATGGTTTATGATAAATCAATCCTGTCCCATGTTCTTCCTCTGATCATGAATTAATTATAGCGTCATGGCGCAGTAGACAGTGTCTCACTGTGAATTCGACGGTTGTGGGTTCAATCCTCACTCGGGGAAATGAATTTTGTTATATTCCTTTTGTGGCAGTTTCAGAATGCAGAGTGTCTTCATATTAGATTCTCTGCCCTAGTTGGGCGTAAGTAGAACAAAGCTTTGAAGCAAACAAATGGCATCTCCGTTATATTATTTATATTTTATTTTATTTAACTACATTTTTACTAACAAAATAAGATTTACGTATACTTGCGACCGCACCGTGCTTGGTAATATAATATAAGAAATCTAATTGTAGAGTAAAATTGTAACTCGGCGCTTTGAGCTGAAGGTATTCCTCAGAAGTGGATTTCGTACACTGTCACCATTTTATTTAGTTTGCCGCTTTAAACAAACTTCATTATACAGTAATTATTTTGTCAATTTTCCTTTTTTTGTCTTCAAATTTTATTTCATATACAGCGAAGTAGGAATAGTGAACCTAATTTCAAGACACTCTGCTCTCCGCTCTCCATGCAGGTTTGACACATTGCATGATGAGTGGTACAAATGACCACCCGTGTCATGTCAGAGCGGTTGGCCAAGATGGCCTCCACATTTTTTAAATTTCGTTAGGATATTGATAATATATTATGATTGAAATTAAAAACAATATTATATGAGGGTGTCTTTGATTATTTTATATTTCAAAATAAAAAATATCATAAATAAATATATAATAAAATAAAAAATATCATAAAAAATATAAAAAATATTATATACATACATACATACATACGCACAATATACATATTACTTGTTAAATAGAATACAGTGGAAACTTTTATGGCAACGATTGAGCTTCACATTAAGTAAAGTTCAATAAAGCATTGTAGACAGACGGAACTTTATACCAGACTATACGACTGTTACCATTTACTAATTATTTAATTACGGCTAAAAGCGACATGTTGTATTCTTGTATTGTCCCTTTTGTGTAGATATACAATAAAATATATAAAAAAATTACTTAGAGGTACTTGACTTTTACTTTTAAAAAAATACTTAGAGATACTTAGAGTATATCAATAAGATGCTAGACTCGTGTTAGTTAATGTATATGTCAGCTTGGCATCTAACGACTGCACTGCATACAATGGTCCCCACATCCGCCACCACATAGTGTATGTGACATGTGCACATTACTACATTCTAGAACATGTCAAGGCATAAATTGTCAAAAGTGTATATATTTTACTGTTATAGAGAAAATGTTAAATTTGTTATAAACATGTAAAAATACACAAGCTACTGAACTACTGTTTCGCATTTTCCGCCTTCCACTCAACGACACGCTTTGTCTTGTTATCAGGGCAAGGAAAATGAAAATATTTTATTTCCCCGTGTGGGAATTGAACCCACAACTGTCAGACGTTGTGCCGCTGCGACACGACGGCTCTTTATTCTGTTAATAAACGTATGAAAAAAAACAATAAAGATTTTGTCAATACAAGAGCTTAACTTTATGCAGAAAAAATCTCTGAAAAGTGATATTTTACTATCTAACAGAGAGTGCTGAGTGTCAAGACACTCCATTTTACATTTTTCATCCAATGTTTGTACATAATTTTCACATACACAAGTAAATGGACTTAAAAATTAGTAAAATGTATGAATTAATTGAATATTACAAGAATATATACCTCAAAGTAACTTTCCTCCACAACTAATCATGGTCATACTTCAATACATACAAACGTATGTAGCATACATTCGATTACACAAACACGGGGCTTACGTCTCTATCGGAGAAAGAACGTTAAGTAAGAAGTCACGTACGCTTCGTTAACTCGCCGAGTAATTCGAACTACGGAACTTTACTTACAACTTTGTTACGAGTATATAGATTATACACCACTGTGGAAATATTAATTAATTATTTAGTTTTCCTCACGCTGTAAATGTAAATTTCAATCACAAAAACAAGGCTGCTAGATGTATAGAGAGTCAATTTTACACAGTAACTGCTCATCTTTTATCCACATAACATTTAACGCATATTTGCAATGGTTACTGGGACGTTACGGGACTGTTAAGAATTTCAAATAATCTTCTAGTAAGAAAACTAATAAGTAACATGTTTGAAATACGACCTTGATATATTATTATATTAAAATAAATATAATAATATATAAATTCGCAACACGCATATTATAACGTGCGGTGCGGATAACTCTACAAAAAGTATGCGGGAAAGGAAAATATTCCGTATTTTATGCTCCAGTAAGATAAACGAAAGCAAAATATTTCGAACGAAGCTTGTTTTGTCTATTTTCCTTATGTTAGCTCTCCCAGATAACTTAAGACATTACAGCGTAGCTTTTACAGTTTAGCAGACGTTTAGTAACTCTAAGTAGAGCCAGATATCATAGAGCTGGAACGCTGAAGCGTAGACACGTCTTTACTTAATCTCGTGACCTTTGATCTCAATATTTTTCGTACATTTTCTATGTAACGTCAGTGATGTCAGCCTTGTTACTAGCCTTCACTGAATATTTACGATATATAATATAATTATATGCGCTGTTCACTGTTTACGTAAGAAAACGAGCACGGAGGTGAACATAGTAAATATTCAGTTTATAAACTTGCCTCCTAAGCTAACAACACTAGTTTTAAATATAAAAAGTTTTATAAAAAGAAAGGTAACAAGTCCGTTTCGTGCTTAACACTAACTTTATATTTTCTCTCGGTCGTTTTAAAAATTGACATAAAATAATGAATGATAAAAATATAAAAGTAATTGAAGCTACATGTAAGTATGTTATAGTTAATATAGTTATATATATATTTTTCGTGAATAAGTTGTATACAGCAAGAGACAGCCTATCAATCCAGAACTTTAAGCTCTACATAAATAAACGTGATGCTTACAATATCGTACCGTAACGAAATAACAACACACAGATAATAGCGTGGTCCAAGCTGAGAATTTAGAAGCTCTTTTATATTTTTTATCAGCATTTGCCATCAATCATGTTTGGAACGGCTCAATACGCGAGATAGATGGACAGGCGTATGTTCCCTAGTTATATATATATAATTCGAGTGATTGTTCACGTTTGGGCATGAAGCTTTGTGCAGGTACATCTGTCATTCGATAGTATCTTTCATATTGTTTCTATTTCATACAACTAAAGAAAGAGAATAGCTGCTTGTTTGTATATTTTAATGTAAAATATATAGTCTTGTCTATTAAAGACTAAATTAAATAGAATTATTAATAGCTTTACTTTCATTTAAATATATTGTAGAGTTAATAATTTATTCCGAGCCATTATTTTAATTTTCAATTTCAGTCATTAAAAAGTTTTCTCTAGCGAGTTTTAGGATGAAAGCTTCATCTCCACAGCCACCGAATATCAGTATTTTTTAAAACTTATGACATTAAAACTGGATAGATAAAAGGGATCCAAAACTTTTCTTAAAACGCCTATCTGGCTGAATGATAAATTTTCAAAAAGCTTATTTTTTGTGCTTTTTCGATTAATAAAGTTAAGAAAATAGTTTAAATATTTGCTTCTATTTTTTTTTATTAAGACTTATCTAGTCATTGCGGATATGGCATCCATAGCACTTTTATTTTTTAATTTGATTATTAGCTTTAGTTTTTTCCTTCTACTCAAAATTGGATTTTTTAATACATAATTGCTACTCTCCGCATACATAGTAGTGTTTAATATATAAAATATATCTGACTAGTAAACATAGTGTTAAAGTCGTAATATTATATAACAGAGAGACATAATAGAGTGCATTTAAATTGTTCTATAATTTCATATATGCTTATAAATAAACGAGCTTTCATTGTAATCGGAAACGGAAACCACTTTAATTAATTGAAATTACTGTATGGTAATTTATATATATTTTGTTTGATTTCCATATTGTTGTATTTATTCTACAAATTGTGTTTATTTATTGTGAATAAGTGTTGTATTAAGTATTAATCTTT